>CM061143.1:5445959-5938459 GCA_030710495.1 Labroides dimidiatus
AAAACAAAAAGCCGAACAATGGGGCGAAACACGTGAAACGATCGGGACTTCAAGCTTCGAAACATTAAGATGTAGGCTGCCATATTCACACAGTTCACCGTCGTTATGTGTCATGACCTGCCCCGTACAGATTTCACAGATTCCAGATCTCCTGAGTGGTTGCTGACTCAGGTAATCAGTCAAAGCGTTACAAACCATCTTAACAAGTTTAACAAATGTCCCAATGCATCGTAGTTTTCTCTTGGTTTCCCTAAAACCACCACGGTTTCGAAGATGTTCGATCAGAGACGGTAAGTTTAGAGAAAAGAAAGGGTTAGTGAGTCAGAGTCTGTTTGGGCCGCACCCACTGATGTTTCAAAGTCCTCTGGTCTGGGTTTGATTGAATATTCCTATAGTTGATGCTCTGGTTGGTTCTCTGTTATCATGCCAAGAGGCCCAGTCGCTTGACTTTAGCAGACAGGAAAGAGTGAATGATGAAGACTATGGTCTTAGGACAACAGTGAAGGTCCAGTTGCTGAAAGAGAGAACGAGAATCAAGTCAAATACAACATGATGCGATACAACAAGAAACTAAATGACACGGTTCATTAATTTACGATGAGAAATTATACAGGATGTGTGCGACAGACCCATCCCTGCTGTTTGTATGGCTGGCTGTCTGTGTCCAATCCAAACACAGTCTCTCTCTCAGATGTCTGTCTAACATGAGTCTGGTTCTGTCCAAGGTTTCTGCCTGTTAAAGGGAAGTTTTTCCTTGCCATTGCCATTACTAGACCTGTTGACGCTTTGGAAAGCGTCCTGAGATAACGTTTGTTATGAACTGGCGCTACATAAATAAAGATTGATTGATTGATTGAAGTGTTGCAGAGTACAGTGGCTGGTCAAGTCACGCAAGGGTGTTAATCATCAAAAAACACATTTTTTTTACCCAAATAACACCAATCTGACGGATGTTAAACGACTCACAGGTTCGTGAGAAATCGGTGAGTGGATGGAAAATGTCAACAAGTGTACCGAAATCCAGCGTGTAACCAGTGATGAGTTTAAAAACACACTTCCACAACAAATTCGTACCATATCTGATCCCACCACCTTCAAGACACAATTAAAAACACACCTGTTCCGCACTGCTTTTAACTTCTCTTAATTCTACGTTTAGTTCAGCGTCGCCAGATGGGAAATATAAAATTATCGTACCAGAGCCTCAAAATTATCGTGTTTTGGGGGAAATTATCGTACACCCAACAAAATAATCAAAATAACTGATAATGATCAAAACAACTGTCTTATTGTTGCAGGAAAATCACAATTGATCACTCTGTTTAGTGTCCTACAGACACTTTTGTGGGCATTCATCGCCCTGCCCCACATCAGCAGCGTTTGATCAGCAGCTCTAGGCTCCAGTGCTCATTTTTCTCTCAACTGACTGACTTCCTCCTGACGGAGCTCCTACGACCGTGATTGGCTGTCAATCGTTCTGAGACGAATGACACTTAAACTATGATTGGCTGGAAACGTCACATGATATAAGATGCATTTTTAAGGTTTACAGATAAATCTGTCAGACTGGGGTAGATCTGTAACAACCACACGAAATTGTCAAATTATCGTACATTTAGCCTTTTTTTTTGAATTATTGATCGTACATCGTACAGAGGGCTAAATTATCGTACAAATAAGAGAATTATCGTACGTCTGGCAACGCTGGTTTAGTTCAACCTTTTTAACTTTGCTTTTCATCTGCAATTTTAACTGTTATATTTTATATTTGTTTTATGCTTGATTGGATTGAATTTTTTTTTTTTTATTGCATATCTGTATTTGATGATTATTTGAATTTTATCTTTAACCTTGTAAAGCATCTTTGAGTCCTTGAAAAGTGCTACATAAATAAAATGTATTATTATTTTTATTATTATTAAGTCACTCCATGCTTATGACTGTATTATCCATTGATACTGACATGAACTGTGTCAATAAACCAGAAACCCTCCAGAAGGATAAAGGGGCCAGAAAACTACGTCCAGACAGAGAACTTACAATCTCAGACTCGGGGCCTCCAAAGTCGAGGAACATCATGCGGACTCCATCATCTGAGGACATTCGCAGCCGCTCGAAGGGCTGCTGGAGCAGGATGCTTTTCCTCACGCCCATCTCCTCTGTGAAGAGTGTGAAGCCCTCGTCGATATGCACTCCCAGGGTGCACTCCTTCCCGTTCCAACTGCAGGCTGCAGAGGGAGATGAAAGAGGGGTTACGTGGAGGAAGAATAAAGATTGTTAAGTAATCATCATCAGGGATCAGCTGAAGTTACACTCCAAAATAAAGACTTCCTTTGATTCTCATGTTCCAGTTTTGTTATTGGTTGAATCCAATCTTTGTGTAATGAAAGTAGAGAGACGTGGTTTAAATAATGCTCTTTGTTAAGGAAAGAGATTAGGCCCAGATCTTTGTTTAAATAGGACACTCATTCTTATCCGAGACTAAAATTAGAGCCTTTCAGATTAATACCTGATGTTACCAGCAGGTGGAAGCCTTTACACAGAACATTAAAATGCTGATGTGTGAGTGAACTGGTGCCTGCTTTGCCGAGGATGAAGAAGTTTTCAGGCGAAACTAGAGGACAGAAGAGGCAAGCTCATAATACACCTCACATATACTCCTCATACCAATCTACTCCCAAAATATTTGCCCTCTTTAACAAAATCTTTGAACAGAAAATGATACATTTTATCCCCTTTTGCTGGAAACAAAGTCCCTTTGTCATGATTTTGTGTGTCTGCTGAACAGAAACTGCAAAATCACCATTATTATTTCATTCTCACCACATCAGACAGAACTGGAAGAGTCACAAGCATCTGTCAGAACTCCAAGGAGGAAATATCTACAAAGCGGTAGACCAGAAACCCGGTTACTGCGTGAGACAGCGACAGCCTAATTTCTGACAACTTTCATATTTTTTTGGAGTCGTCCTGTAATCCAATTTTACGGGCATGAGATAATGAACACAGAGTTAGGTCTGGGTTTTGACACTGACGGTAGCTTTGGCACCATTTTTTTTAAAGAATGTATGAACCAAAGGTGAATGTTAGGGACAAATACCTTCTTAGATTGGCAAACAGAAAAGCATCACCCAGGATGTGACTCGTGTATAGCCATTGTTTATGACATGTAAGATGTGGAGAAACTGAATTTTTCTAAATGACTCTTACGGCAATTTCTCTACGAACCCCAATTCCAATGAAGTTTGGATGTTGTGTAAAATGTGAATAAAAACAGAACACAATGATTTGCAAACCCTGTTAAACCTAATTCTGTAGAGTACACTACAAAGACAAGATATTTATTGTTTCACACAACGTCCAAACTTCATTGGAATTGGGGTTGGTCCAAGTTTAATTGGACATGACATGGAAAGGAAATATTTTTTAATTATTTACTCTGCCTCACCTTATTTATTTATTTATTTATTTCTGTTTTGTGATTTCCTCAATGAGTTGTGTAAAGACAGTTGGCAATTTTATATCATGAGTGCAGGTTTGAGTTTTTACCATTAATATTATTTAAGACTACTACTACTACTAGTAACACAAAAAATTGTCTACTGGTAAACCAATTTTGCTTTACTAGTAAGGTCAACTTGCGCATTAGTGTGCCAAAAATCTTTGGTAGTTAAGCTAAATTTTGTTATAATAGTACTACTAGTAAAACCAAAGGAGTCATATATACACACACACACACACACACACACACACACACACACACACACACACACATATATATATATATATATATATATATATATATATATATATATATATATATATATATATATATATATATATATATATATATGTATGTGTGTGTGTGTGTGTGTGTGTCTATCTATATATCTATATATATGTATGTGTGTGTGTGTGTGTGTGTGTGTCTATCTATATATCTATATATATATGTATATTTTATTCTTATTTTTTCCTGAAAGCCAATGGGAAGCCTGAATTTACTTTTTCCCACCCCCTGATTAGCACATCCACCTTTTTCCTGACTACCCATAGTTTATAGCTGTTGCTGGTTTTTAACAGCAAGAAGCGACAAAATCGGAGGTGGAGTCATAGCGCGGATGTTTTAAAAAAGTTTACACTGAGGCCCGTCTAGCATTAATGATTTCACGCGAGTTGTTTTAGGCTAGCTTGCCGGCGGCGGCAGCCAGAAGTTGAAAACGGCAGGTGGAAGTCAACACCCATCGGCTTCTGAAAGAGGTGGACAAGGCTTACTAGTAGTGCTAATGACACTTTTTGCTTCACTAGTAAAGTCTACTTGCACACCAGTAAAGCAAATTTGAGTACATGTGCTGCAGTTTTGAGTACTAGTAGAGCTGAACTACTGTTGACATCAGTGATATAAATTTTATGCCCATACCAGAGCTCATCTACCAACTCCAACCTCACCAAGCAGAGCAGAAGAATCTCACTCTTCATTTTATTGATAGACTCTCAAGTTTGATCAGATCACTGCAGTAAATGTAGGGGTGTCAATCACCAGTTTCAACATGGTACAATATGATATCGATTCTCAGAACAAAGATATTTGCTGATATCACAAAGTCTGCCGCGATATGATTTCAATTCGGTTCGATTTAGAGGCCTGAGATCGACATTAGACGATATTGTGAATCCATTTACCACATTCTGTTACTTTTCATGTAAAGAAAAAAAATACATATGCTTGTTTTTCACTTTAAAGTGCTGCGGTTTCAGTTTTAAACTCACAGTATTTTTTTTTTTAGCATTCATCTTTAATGGTCCCCGCTAACATTTGTGTTATATCATGTTAGATCCACATGGTTCTGCTGATGTGCTGCGCTGTTAACGCTGAAACAGAAACAGTCTTACGTGATGTGAACAGCCACTCATATGTCCTGTTTCCTTCATACGTTATCTCCCCATGGCTTTGTTTACATGTTGCGTGTGCTCCGTCTTCTAATCCATCCTTCATCTGGATTCTGAAATACTTCCATAGGGGGAACGTCTTCGATATCTCTTTCTCGCCATGATCTGCTATCTTTGCTAGCGGTGTTGTGACTCATGGCTGAGCAGAAGAATGTGTGGGGACTTTCAAAATAAAAGCGGATGGTAAAAATGGCGATAAATATTGATGTTTATACTTTAAATCAATTGATTGAACCATTGCTAAAATGATCGATATAGCGATCATAGACAGACATGGGCATTAATATCAGTCTGTTTCACAATCAACTAAAAATTCCTTACTGTAGCTTTAAAGTCTTCCAGGAGATGAAACAGACTGAGATCAACGTGGGGTTTGGTTCCCTGCCTTTTCTCCTTCTCACTGTTTGGACATTAAAACTCGAATGCAGAGCTCTTTCACATGACTTCATTTGTAGCTGTTGCTTTGATAAAAACTAGGCTGAAGAAGTGAAAATGTTTGGACACTAGCTCATTGTCGTCTGGAGTTAATCCCGACTAATCTTGTGACAACTGGCCAAGCGGTGAGATGTCTGCAGAGAGAGAAAATGAGGGGAGACCTAAACTTTTGGGACAGAGTACTAGATTGTAGAAGAGTTCGGAGATTAATTAAAAATGTTGACTTTTTGGCCGAGGAGAATTTGAGATAATTGCGTGAACATATTTGTCACAGAGCGGCTGCAGCCTGCGAGTTTGTGACACTACAAAGACGGGAAATGTTTGAATTTTTCAGTGGTTGTCGCTTGTGAAATGTTTACAGCATCAAAGTCGTAAATACTCACACACTTGCTTTGTGTTAGCCACTCAAAAGAACCTGTCAGTCAAGTTCAGTGCCGCAGCAGCGTTGTGTGTGAGTGGTAGCAGAGAGGCACTACTTTCTTTTGCATTGGATGATGGTTTCATGAAGTGGAGGCGCATTTCGTTCGTTCTCACTTCAAGACGAAATGGAAGTAATAGCGATTTAAACGCACTGATTTATTCTTCTTTACTTCGCCGCAGTGCTGATGTGCTTCTCGGCTTTTACTTTAGTGAATTTATCAAAGCAATGTGCAGCACAATGAGATGATTCATTTTTGAAAGGGTGACCTCAGTGGGAGGCAAACCTTGAGCCTTCGTTGTTTCATTCTCTGCTCACTCGGGCAAAGACGAGCAACTCTTGGAGAAAATCAAACGTACTTTTTCCGGCAAATATTCCAAGCGACACGTAATTCCTTGGTTTTTAATAAACTGAAGGGTGGAGGAGCCGTGCAGCAGGGACTTAAGAAGATCTATAATCTGTACCCGTGGTGACCTCCTTGATGAGCTCAGCAGCATTATGGCAGCCCTCCACCAGCAGATGAGTCCAGGTGGACAGCTCTTTGGCGGAATCCACCCTGAAGACGCGGGTCTCCACGCCCTGCTTTGTGCCGGAGCGCAGGCCAAATGAGAGGTCAGAGTCCAGGAGAGGGGAGCTCTTTCCTGGGCCGGAGTGGACCAGTCTGAAAGAGGAGAACGAGAATACACGGATGGCGATTAAAAGGAGCAAACGATGGGTGTGTGTGTGTTGGTGTGAGTGAGATGTGGAGGGAAAAAAAAAAAAAAGAGAGGAAAAACACATGACTCATACGTTCTGGTTCCACTAATCTTTTCCAAATTATGTGCCAAAATGTCCAGCTCTCCAGTTATGGAAAGAGTGAGCATGTGTGCTTTGACTGGGGCCAGAACACGAACTGGAAGGTCTGTTTGCTCCAAACTGGGCGGCTCAGGGTGGAGAATGGAAACTTGTGATATTCAAAAAAATTAAAAAAGAAAAAATAAAGAAAAAGCAGGAGTGTGTTGTTATCTCGTGCTGCACGTGTTGGTGTGAACACTTGTGTGCGAGGACCTGGTGGCGATGAGCGGGTGACTCTTGGTGGGGCTGCTCAGGCTCTCTTTGCTTTCAGGCAGTGATGGATACAGGAGGAGGTCTTTGTCTGTCAGCACGGCGAGTACTGGTCTCTCTGGACCCTGGGTCACCTGCACAGAGGACGCAGTGTTGGAGAAATCACGAGTTATTCATCACAACAGAAAGAATATATAGCTTTTTGTTTTGTGACCCCGAGGATGATTCTTCCTCTACACGCTTGAGTCGTGTTTTCTGTGGAAACATCTCATCCTGTCGTCTTCTCCTCTTCACTCGCTGTGAATCTGTTCTATTCAAATCAGAAACAAAGGCTGCCTCGGCAGAGTGCTGGTGTTTCCTTCTTTTACACCGACTCAAAGAGTGGATGTTGTTGATGATGGTTTTATTTGCTCTGTCAGTCACATGGGAGCATCATCACTGGTTTTAGGGTCTTCATGGAGGCTTTAAAGATTTGCTGACATTGCCACTCTGGCGTTAGCATGACGTTGTCAACTCTAGCTCAGCCTTTCTCAAAGTGTGGTACCACTCAGGGTCCCATTCATGGAACGCGGAGGATTCACGGAATTAAATATAAATAAAATAAATAAAAATTAAAGGCGTGGTCACATTGGTCATCCAAAACATGCTGAACTTAAGCAGGTTTCCCCCCTTAGCAGCGCTGCTTCTCACACGACTCCAACATGAACCAGACTTAAGCCACCGCAAGCCCCGCCTATGTCACCATAAAGCAACTTTTAGGCTCATGTTAAGTTGTTTTGATGCGACACAGCCCTCTAACACCCCGTTACCCTTTAAAATAACTGTTGAGAGGAGCTGTCACGGCGATCGTGTCTGCGTGCTCGTGCATGGAGTTTCCCCAAGACATTTTTGTGGTACAGTTTCTTTTTTAGTGTCTGACACTGAAGCACGTCGTAAATGTTCAAACTGTGTTTTTCTATTGGTTGAAATGAACATTCAGCCCGACTGAACCACTTGAGTTTGAGATCCACTGCTCCAGCTCCTGTGTGCGGGTTTTTTTATACACTCAAAAAAATGAAACAGTGACTTTAACTGAGCTTATTAAGTCAACTGGTGCCATGTAAATGTATTTGGTTGGTTAAAAGCAATAATTTCAAGTTCAACTTAGTTCACCCTAAAATGATTGTTTTCATCTAACCCAGGGGTGTTTTCACCGAGGGCCACATCAGCCTAATGGCTGTCCTTAAAGGGCCAGATGTAACTTATAAATGCAAGTAAATGTAATCGAATGTAATGTGAAATAAACGTAATACTCCTTAATGACAAAAAACCTGAATTTATTACTTATTCAAGTGACAAACATCACAGTTGCATAAAAAAAATATGTTTGCTTGTTGCTCTGTTATAACATAAATCCATTTAATTTGTGAGTTTATGAAACCCACATAACTCCATCAAACAAGGATCAAACTATCCAAGTGAATAAAAAATAACATAAAACACAAGTTATGACATTAACTTTGTTCAAAATGTTTTTGTCAAAGTTAAAATGGGCTTAGTTACTGTAAAATCAACAATTGTGAGCTGTTTAGAACATGTATGACGGATGTAGCATTTTACAAAAAAAAGCCTTGCATCCAACTGATGGTTTGATTACAATAATTTGTCTGCATACACGTAAAACCTGCAAACACTAAATAATTGCAACAGCAGCTAAACATACTAAACGTACTTAGCTCTGTGTTTGGTGTCAAAATGCCGCCGCAGATCGTACTCTTTGACAACCAACAACGCCTCGTCACACAAAAGACATACCGGTCTTTCTCCTTGAAGCACAAACAAGTACTGGCCTTCCCATCTTTCTTGAAACAGTCTTCCATCTTTATCAACTTTTCTCTTCTTGGACATTTTGGGATCATTATTTATTTCTCAATTCCACTCGTTGGCATTGATGTAGAAACACTGCTGTGTAGTGGCGGTGAGCCGTCAATTCGCGGGTATCATAGTCGACAGGCATTGTGGGAAATGTAGTTTTTGGTCAAAGCACGCTTTTGACCTATTGATTTTCAAACACTCAGACCTTAAAAGCTCTCATGGGCCACATAAAATTAGGTGGCGGCCATATTTGGCCCGCGGGCCTTGAGTTTGACACATATGATTAAATGGAGCCAGTTGACGTAATATGTTTAAATAAAGTCAAGGTTTCATTTTTTGGAGTGTAGGGACTGATTGTAAGAGCCATCATTCAGATTAAGGAACCTGGACGTTTTACTTGTAGAAATTTCTTTTAACAAATGAACACTTTTAGCACATCACCACCACGTTACAAAAAGTATCAGAGCTCTGAATCAATCATGCAAAAGAAAAAATGAGTCTGTTGTGAAGACAGACAAGCTAACAAGCAGCTTATGCTCGCTTCAACGACAGCTTTTCAGCCACAGCTGTTGAGTTTAACTTCACAGAAGGTCCACACACACCTCCTGTAAGATGTTTCAGCGTTCAGTCTATTAGACGTCTCATGAAATAACATCTCAATACTCTCAACATGACCACTTTCTGCTCTTTGCATCATGACTTTAATCTCATAACAAGAAGACTTTACTCACTTAACATGACGACGTTTTTCTTGTAACAACTCAGCTTTAATCTAGTAACTACACTGCAAAAACTGACATCCAAGCAAGTGTTTTTTTGTCTTATTTGAAGTAAGAATTGTCTTATTACACTTGATATGAGCCACATTCAACAGACAAGTCCAGGAACGTGTCTTATCTCAATATATTAAGACAAAAATAAGGTCTGAATTACCTGCAATAAGTAAAAAAACCTTTCACTTACTCCACTGGCAGATTTTTTTACTTGTTACAAACAATTCAGAGCTGATTTTTGTCTTTAAATATCTTTAAATGAGACATGTTTCTGGACTGCTCTGCTGAATGAGGCTCATATTAAGTCTAAAAAGACATTTTTACTAAAAATAAGACAAAAAAACTTCAGTTCAGAGTTCAGTTTTTTGCAGAGTAGGGTTTCAAAGGGGTGGAAAATTTCTGGTAAATTTCAGGAAAGTTTCCTGACAATTTCCATGGATCTCTTAGCTCAGGAACATTGGAAATTTTCAAGGTTTTGTTGTTGTCAACTTTGATACATTTTTTCTGAAAAGGGGGGGCACGTCGCCATCCCAAACACAGTAAGGAAACAGTTTGTATACAGTTTGTATTTATTCCCACAATTTATTAGGGTAACTATTTTAGACATGTAATTTTTTTCACATTAGCTTCGTCTCAAAATGCTGCTATTACTTATTTTTTTCTTGACTGTCTTATAAATATTCTATTTTTCTTAGATTTTTGTACATTGTTCTTAGAAATGCCTTTTTCCTCCCCAATAGCGTTGCCAGACGTACGATAATTATCGTATTTGTACTATAATTTAGCCCTCTGTACGATGTACGATCGATAATTCCAAAAAAGGCTAAATGTACGATAATTTGACAATTTTGTGTGGTTGTTACAGATCTACCCCAGTCTGACAGATTTATCCGTAAACCCTTAAACCCATCTTTTATCATGTGACGTTTCCAGCCAATCAGAGTTTAAGTGTCCTTCGTCTGACACTAAACAGAGCGATCAACTGTGATTTTCGCGCAACAATAAGAAAGTTGTTTTGATCATTATCAGTCATTTTGATTATTTTGTCGGTTGTACGATAATTTCCCCCAAAATACAATAATCTTGAGGCTCTGTTACGATAATTTTAGATTTCCCATCTGGCAACGCTGCTCCCCAAACGCACTCTGGAAACTTCCCTGAAAATTTACCTGAAATTTTCCACCCCTTTGTAACCCTAACTATCATTATTTTATTTTATACAGTATGTCTGTGAATTTTTAGTTCTCTTGGCTCTTGGGCTTTTTTTTTTTTTTCTCCGTCGTCCTGAGATTCTCCAGGGTTACGTGAATGTATGGATGAGAAACCTTGTGGTTTTGTCGTTGTCATGACTACGCTTGCTGTTGCTGCAGCTTTGTAAAGGAGTAAAAACTGAAAAACATGTTTGTTGACTACATCTCCACGTGCTATACAACGCGATCTACAGCACGACTCACTACAGACACGTGAACTTCTGTTTTTCGTTCGCCGGCATTTCAGGGTTGCCCCGAACAATGGAAAGAACAACATGAAGGAAAAACTAACGTAAAGAAAACAGGGTGCACATATTGAAGCGTGTTTGTTTATATCCCTGCATACCTGCTCTGTAATCCAGCCCAGATGTTTGACCTCCATGCCCAGCTGCTTGCTCTTTAAGTCCTCCTTCACTCGCGGTATCAGGTTGGCAGCGCCCGCCTGAATGGCGTTGTACCAGGACTGGGCCATGGCTGGATCTTTAGCCCGTAAGAACACAGAGTTTTTTCTGTTGGATGAAATCACCTCGAAATACCTGGCAGAGGAGATGAGAGGAAGAGAGAGAGAGAGAGAGAGAGAGAGAGGGAGAAATGAAAGGCAAATAGCAAAGAGAGAAAAGCTGGAGGGTGGAGAGGAAGTTTCAGATTCTAACAAAGAGAATATGTGAGCAACATGCTGTAAGAAGTCTCTTTCACATTATTCTCTGTACGCCACTTTTCATTCTCAGGATTAACTCTTTCAGGTATTTTTTTTCCTCCTCTGGAAAATCATCACACACGCCATAAAGCCGTACACCTGGAAGACACAAGTACCTGTTTTCTGTGTCTGGAGGGCACTGTTTTCGTGTCACCTGGCACATCTTCAGTGGGATGCTGCGGGGCTCCTTCACGTCAGCGGGCGAGAGCTCAGTGCCCCTCTGGGGTGTGGAGGGGGGAGACTCCCAGGGGAGGGCAGCACCAGGGGACCCCGAGCTCTTAAAGAAGGCTGACATCTCCTTGATGTATTTCACTGAAGCAGAACGAAAAAGTGTGTGAGAAGTGGAAAATGAGATAAAGAGGACAGACAGAAGAAGTAACAGAGACGGAGGAGGAGGAGGAGAAAATGAATTCTGGATATGAGGACGAAGCCTTTAGGTTCACAGAGGAGTTGAAAACGGCGCTTGAGAACAGCTTTAAAGAGAATCTGCAAAAATCCTGTTACCAAAGACCTCTCTGCTATCATACGAGGCTTATCGCGCAGGAGAAAAGTTCACTGATAGAAGCAAGAGAGGAAAATCCTCCTCAACAAGTAGATCCAGACTGTGAGATTTACAGAAACACATCAGTGTGGACATCACATGGACAACACCTGGACGGGCTGCTTCAATACACCTTTCAGTCACCCGAGTTTAACACAACCACTTTTAACTTTTTTTATTACATTCATTAAAACCATCCAAGATCAACAAACTAGATCAGTGGTTCTCAAACTTTTTACACCAAGTACCACCTCAGAAAGTATTTGACTCTCCAAGTACCACCATGATGACTGATATTAATCATGTAGTGCAGTCAGCCTGAGTGTTCAGCTACATCTGTGCACAGTTCAATAATGAAGTGGGGGTTTAGACCTAATAAGTATATTAATTATTTCAAACTATATAAATACACAGTTTGAACGTTAACACTGTGCTAAAAATACTGAAGCATAAAATTGATTCCATTCAAATGTTCCATTCACCTAAAAGTGAAACAAAAAGTATACTCAAATAAATGTACAAAAACTGTACATAAATCCAAATTTGATGTAGTTGGAGTCATTTTCTCACCCATTTATAACATTTGCTGCTGCTAGCAGATGCTGTGGTGATCTGACTGGTGCTAAAGGCATTTCTGTTTGCACCTTTGCTCGGCTCACGCTCCTCTTCTTCGGTTTTCGCGATTGAATGATTCTCCACCCAATCAGCACTTTTCTTCCTAGATTAAAGCTGTGATATAAATCTCATAATTTGGCCACCTTCACCCTCAACCTCTTGCTAATGCAGCCTTAACGCCACACATTTTAGATACTGGTCTAAGTCAGCAGCGGTAGCTTTATTTACAAAACTTCAGCTGACATTGACGTCACATTAATGCCAGTACATTCAGAACATTAAGACTCAAATAAACATATTTTATTTTCATACATAAACTTACTAGAATCTTATATATTTGATGGTATTACATATTTTAATTCATTTTATTTATTTTTAATTCCTCCATGTACCACTAATGGGAGCCCAAGTACCACCAGTGGTACGCGTACCACACTTTGAGAAAGGCTGAACTAGATGATCTCATTACTTTCTTCTTCTCACGTCTGATGACCTGCTGCGCCTGAACAGGCTGTCCAAAGGTGACAATAGAGAAAGGAAAATAAAGACCACGTTCAGTATGTTTCTCCTGTAACTGCATTAATCAAAGTTAGCCACCTCCTGATGAATATGAAACATTACCCCCTTTATTGTTAATCTATTACACCAGGAAAAAGTTGCAATGTTATTTCACAATGAAGAAGTCGTTATGTATTGAGAAAACGGTTGTAAAGATACTCAAATAAAGTTGTACCATTACAAAAATAAAAGAGTCGTTAAAAGACTAACGTTACAAAGTTACACAAGGATGTCGTAATGTTACTAGAACAAAGTCGTAACTTTTAGAAAGAAAAACTCAATGTTTCGAGAGAAAAGTTGTAGGGTTTTTAGAATACAGTCATTATGTTACAAGAAACAAGTGTAACGTTATAAAAAATAAAGCCATGCTGTTACAAGGTGACAGTTACAATGTTATGCAAAGAAGTCGTAATGTTTTTAGTGTAAAGTCATTATTTTTAGAGAAATGTCATGAGTAAAGGTCATCATATTCTGAGAAAAAAAGTCATAAAATTAAGCCAAAAAAAGTTGTATGATTTTGAGAAATAAGTTGTAATGATAAGAAAAAAAAAATTCAAAATGTTACAAAAATATAGCTGTTACAAGAAAAAGCCGTATTGTGACGAAAATAAAGGTGTGTTGTTACAAGACTAAAATTGCAAAGTTACACAAAGAAGTCGTAATGTTACTAGAATAAAGTTGTAACTTTAAGAAAAAAACTTTGGCGTAATGTTTTTATTTTAAAGTCATGATTTTTAGAGAAAAAAGTAAAAATTATCATATTTTGAAAAAAAAAGTTGTAAGAGACTTTTTTGTAGGAAAATGAGGCTCGTAGCTGAAAGCAGCCTGAGGGACTGAAGTTTTAAGTCCCTAGGGGGCGCTGTGGAGCACAAATTGCGTGAAAACAGTATAGATATATTCAGACTGAACATGTTTGTGCATTTTGTTCTAGATCAAACACTGTACATGTGATTTGTTAAGGTTTTCATATCTCCTAAAAAATCGTCAACTTTGGCAACCTCCCCTGGCCACGCCCATTGAGATTATAAAATTCCTTTAATAAATTTTAATCGTCAATGTGTCTAGTACATACAAAAAATTTCAAGATGATTGGAAAAAAACTCTGGGACAAGTTTGATCAAATACGTACCCTATAAATCAAAATCGGACGTTTAACTCAGATTTCCGAACTTCTTGTTCGGAAATTTCTATAGTCGTAAGAGACTTTTTGTGTGTGTTGGCATGATGGTTATGCACACAGAAAATCCGACCTGCTGGCCTGGCTTATTTTTTAAGTGGCTAGGGGGCGCTGTGGAGCACGTATTGGCACGAAAACACTGCAGTCGTAAAATTTTAAGTGGGGCTGAATTTTGTGGCAAGGTGCGTTTGCGTTTATCCCAGGTTGAAGTCACGCAATTTGGGGTTAAAGGTGCGGAAGAATAATGATCCTAAGGATTTAAAGAGGGCCTTCGATTCTTGGGTTTGGAACCAAAAATTGGAACCAAAAATTGGAACCAAAGTTACATCATGACTTCTTCAAAAATTCAGCCTTAAGTCTTTTTTTTTTCACAGGAACTCAAAAATATTCATAGAACTATTTGTAACAGCGGTATAGATTTTTTTTTATTGAATGGCAACATTACAGCCATAGGACAAGAAGGGGAAAGAAAGACCAGGAAACAAAGCTCACGGGCTGGATTCAAACCAAGCTGGCAGATCATTGTTCAGACCAAATAATGAATTGTTTGTCTGATCTGGTGTTCTAAATTAATTTGTTCCAACACTTTGGCACACCTCCCAGTTTCTTCTGCCTACGTCCTCTTTAAAAATACACTGCTTTTCAACTCGCAAACACCTACTTACACATCTGCATTTGTCACACACTCACACAGAAACAGAGAGAGAGAGAGAGAAAGAGACACACACATGGCCTCAGCTCCAAGTCCAGCAGGCTGTGGTCTGACTTTGGCAGAAGTAGCCACTGCTTGGAGTAAAAATAGCCCAGAGGACATGGCAAGGCATGGGGCTGAAGGCTGAAGGCAGGGCTCTGGTTTCACTGGGGAAGTGTGAAGTGCTCTTCTAGCACAGTACAAGAGGCATGTAGCCAGAGGGCGAGCTGAAGACTCACAGACGACACGACAACAGGAGAGAGAGAGAGAGAGAGAGAGGGGTGGGGGTTCCACCAGCCTAGAAATAGAGCTCCATGCTCGCCAGTCCGGCAGGCAGGCAGCCATACGGTTATTTTGTTAAAACATCAAGTACATCATATCTCTGACTGTGAAGCTGCTCCTTCCCTTTTATGGGTTTATTACACTATAAACAGCGTACTGAATCAGACTTGTTTGTGCTCCTGTCTTCGATCAGCACACGGGTATGTTCGGACATTTCTTTGAGGAGGAACTCTGAGCCCACTTAGCTTCTTGCAATTCAACTTAACATCAGCTATGAATGGCCTCAAACCACAGAAAAAGACTCTTATAATGAGTTTTTAGTCCAATCTGAAACTTTAAAACCCTTGAAGCTGAAATCCACATTTTTGGGCTCCTGTATTCATGTCGAAGAAAAACGTTGTTTTCCTGAACTGCAAACTTTCATTCGCTTAAAATGTTGCAGACGTGTTACGTGGTCTTGAGTAAGTGCATGTTGAAAGCAGCAGCTCAACAGTTGATAAAAATAAATGCTTCCCTCTCAGACATGATGCAAACGTTTTCGAACCAGCAGAGCATTTAGGGATTACAGAGCATGTCTGAAGGCGACTTAAATTCCTGCAGCCGAGGGCACGACCTGAATGCTGAAAACGTACAGTAGCTCCTCTGAGTCAGCAGCACGTTCGCTGTCTCTGCACCGCCTCTTCTTCTGAAGACTCTTTTCATATCTCAAAAATACTCACCGGAGACGAAACCAGATCTCTTTCTCTCCCAGGAGGTCAAGGCTTTTACAGTTCAGTTGTTGAATTGGGTTTCTTTTGACATCCAATGGCTGAAAAAAAACGCCTTCTAAGGTTCTCCTTTCAAATCTATCAAAAAAAAAAAAATCCCTCAAGTTGGGTGATATTTATTTTTTTGAAAAAGTCTGCCTTTCTCTCCCTCCCTTCCTCTCTTTTCTGGTTTAACATCATCCTTTTCATGTACGGTCAACCTGAATGGTTTCCTGGGGCAAACATTTGCAACCCAAACACACACAGTCTGGAATCAACACAAACAACTTCTCTCAAACCACTTAGGGTAAGCACACATGCAAACACACCCAAACATCTAGGTGTATTTATCTAGCTTCCAAACATTTTTAGTGATTCAGTTTTGATTGATCACTTGTTGACAATTCATCATCAGATGATTTGCCTTTTACACATTTTTTTAAATCGGGTGTTTTCACAAATTATTTACGTATTTGTTTATTTACTTTTTATTTATTTTTGTAAATATGTATTATGTAAATATGTGTGTTTGGTTTATGTATGTTGTTTAATTACTCTATTTATTTTCTACTTTGTAAATATGTGTTATGTGAATGTGTTTCCTTAATTGGTGACATTATCTGAGTAAGAAGCTTATGCTTCATCCTCCTCCGTTTCAGACATATTGGGTTCTTATTATTAACTTTGTTTCTGTTTTTTTTTTTTTTTAATTTTACTTTCCTGTGATACTCGCATGTGTTTGAAATAAAGCATTCATTCATTCATTCAAAGAAAAATCTCCTAATAGATGACAGCAGCCAAGGTGAAGATAACCTTGGGGATTCAAACATGGATTTTGGATCCATTTTTTTTTTCTTCCATGTACGATGTAAAAATCTAAATGTTAATTATCTTCATTTCAGATATAAAACAAAGATTTTGTTGACTGTAAAAAAAAAAAGTTAAAAAATTGGCAACTGATGCAGCAAACCAGAATTTAGTCGAAAAAAAATTCTTGGAACAAGATGTAACACTTATTCAAAGAAACTTCTCCAGAAAATTTGCTGGCTGGATACTTTTGGCTTGCGATGTCTTGGTATGAGGTTCTGAAGCCCAATTTAGACGCCTATTGATCACAGCTGCCATATTGAAAAAGCTGACTCAGCATAACTTTCAGTCAACCCAACGAAAAAAACTAAAGACTGTCCAGAATACTTGATTCATTTAATTTTTGTAGCACTGGGAGTGTTTTCTGTTTTTTTGAAAGGAAAAAAAATCTATTAAAATCGTGAATCGAGTGTTGCGAGGAAATATCTGGGATTTTATTTTTTAGGTCATATCCACCAACCCCATCCACCTGTCAGTCATTCCCCTTATTATACATAAATCGTAACCTCAATGCTTTCCAAACTTCCTTTTACTTCAGCTTACTTTTGTTTTTAAATGGGTGTGTATGGGGCTTCTGGAACTTCTGGAGCCAGCCTCAAGTGGACACCGAAGGAACTGCAGTTTTGGCATTGGTTTCATATTTCTAGATTGGAGATTGTCGCTCAGACAAAAAAAAAAAAAAAAAAGTACTTGCTCAATTTGAAACAAGAGCGGTCTGAGGGAGAAGGTCGTGCGAATTAAGTTGGCAAGTTTATGGTGGAAACACACTTATTTGACTCACATCTGTTTCATGGGATATATTAATCAAACTTTCCTCTTCATGTTTGGGGAATCGTAGTTTATCATTTTGGACAAAGATCAGCATTACCTGGCTAAAAAACAGAATCTCTCTTGGATCCAGAGTGTTAAAGATGAATATTTAACCCTTTATTGTCATATCATATTTGATACATGAGTTTTAAAAACCTCTATCTCATCAACATGTTAAAAAAATATCATAAAAAAACTTTTTTTTTTTTAAATTGTCCTGCCTTGAGGATTACAGTTCCAATATTATTGCTTATTTTCAAGATGCGTTTAGAACATTTAAATTGTAACTCATTTTTAAAAATGCATATTTACTAAAAACTTCACTAAAAAGTTACCAAAACCACCTAATGTGTCAAACATGATATAAAAAATATGTCATAAACAAAATGATACAGCAATATTTTTTGTGGACTTTGTTGAAATGGCTACTAAAAATTTCATTTCCAAAAATCTATATAATTTTTGTCTATTCTTTGATGGGTCAGGCTTGAAAGGGATTAAGGCTCAAGGTGCTTTATTGTCAGAGAATGAAATCAGCTTGCCTACATCCACTGGCTCTTCTCACACAAAAATAAATCATCTGAAAATTCTGAAATTTTATTTGGATGCAAAAAAATTCCCCTTCTTCTCAAAGTAACAAGGAAAAAGTGAGCTGTGTATTGTGTCAGAGGTCCCCAACCATCACTTGGTCTCACTGTTCCAGCTGGATTGAAGTAAAACCAGTCTTTAGAGAAGCAGTGTCTTTTTGTTATGCCCTCCAGAAGTTCATTTTGTGTATGAAGTAATCTGCACCCAAACCCACCTCATATGACCCAAACGCATTTGAATGCTCAATAAAAGTTTCCCCTGGAGTGTTGCGCTTGTTTACTCGCCTCATTTACATATGCAGAATCAGCTAAATGCACCAAGAAATAAATGTGCATTTGTCGACAAACTGGAGATGTGAAGTAGGGGACTGTGTATCAAGCAGCGAGCGACCGCTTCTGTACCAGCTCGCGCTTTGAAGTATCCGTCAACTTGCATAAGTAATGGTTCATGGAAATGAGCTTGTGTCCATTTGTTCTTGTGCCAAAGCATTGATGTTCATACCACCATGCAGCCAACTGTTTCCTTGTGGCTGGACACAGGCCATTCAAAATTGATGTGGTCAATCTCAATATGGCAAGTTGGGTCACAGGACACGGAGATGCTGACACTGTTGTTTCAAGTGGAGGCTGTCATTGGATATCTCTCTGAACCAGTACCGGCTATACGCAGGGGTAAGAGGGGGCAATGCAACCTCTAACTAATGCCTTGCCCCCTCAAATCAAATCTGCTGATAAGAGTACAAGCGTCTTCATCTCTCTATGGGATCGACTGTCTGCTGTCAGCAGAGACCCTCCCCCCAGGAAACATCCAATGACTGTTCAATACGCAAACAAGCCTAGAAGTAGCCTGATTGTTCATTGTCAGATTTCTCCTCCTCACTCAATGCGTTTACTTCAGCTTCAGAAATCGGACTACGGGCTTAGTCAGTGCGAGATCGGACTGTTAAAATGCATGTAAACAGCTTAGCCTGACCAAATACAGCTGAGCATAGCTCGACTGACACACCTAGATAATGTGATCACTATCGGGCTGCGGTTGTATTCAGCAGGACTCGGCAGATCTCGATACGCATCGATGTTCAGCAGGAAGAGGAAGTAGGTAGTAGATGACCATGATAAACAGGATCGTTGTGCTCATACAGTCCATGACTCCAACACACACAAACACCATGACACACACATCAACAAAAACATGATAGGTGCATCCGTCTCAGCCATCGTCGTTACAGTGTTGTTTCCTTTTTGGGTGAACCGAAACTAGTTCGATTCACACTCTGCTTTCCTCATCCACTTAATAAATAATAAACTTAATGACAACAACAACAACAACAACAACAATAACAAAATGTATCTGTAGCATCTATTTATTCTTTCAACCGGGGATTGTTATCAGGGCTGTACCGAACTGTTACACTATTCTTTCCCAAGTGTGAGCCTGTCAGCAGGGGCGTTTCTTAGTCACACAAGCACATAGAGATTTGAGGGCCCATTGCAGAACACAGACTAAGGACAATTTTATTTTTCTTGTTCTTATTTTCATTTATTATTATTACTATTATTAATCATTTTTGTTCCCCCCTCCCCTGAGGGATTGTCACTGTAAGGCTGGATTATGCTTTCCACACAAACGTGACGCACTGAAATGAGACGCACGCAATCAGCTTGAGAGAACAAGTGGCTTTTATACTTTATAACACTGTGCGGCATCCGTTCCTAAACCGTAGGGGGCGGTGTATTGCAAAAACGTCTACCACAGTACGAAGCTAGAGTAGAAGAAGTTGTTTACACTGTTTACAACATTTTTTTCCCGTTAATTACTCTTCTCTGCCAAATTCAGCCAATTTCACACCAGGAATTGGTCATAACAGTTGATCTCTGTGTGATGAATCATTTAAATGCCGGTATATTTGTTCAAAATTTTCTAAATTTTCTGCTTGGGAAGGACCGTGCAAGGGGGCAAGGCTGCTAAAATGGTGCCATTCGTCCGCACAAAGCTGCCCGTACCATAAATCAAGCTTTATTGTGGTCAGGGGGTTTACGCGCCTCAATGACCCAAAGAGCTATACCAGCAGGAGCTTTGTCTCCAGGTGGGAGAGGTCTTACCGTAGAGGCCTGAAAAAGTGCGATCCATTTCTTGGGGTCTGACTTCACTAACAAGCCAAACCCATGAAGAAAACACTTACCAACAACCGCAACAACAAAATTTGCTGGAGCATGATGTATACGCATGATGTCCCCTTCACATTTCTGCCTGCCCCCTCATGTATGCAGGCCTAGAACAGACCCTGCCTTGAACAGGAAGTAGTTACAAGATCTGTAAGTCAACTTGTGATAGCATACTAAAACTTTCCTTAAAACATGTTCATAGAAAGTGGTAAGAGACAAGGTGAGCTTAGCTGTAGGTGGTAATATCTGGAGTACTATTCTTAGCCGTCGTTACTCTTTGTTACGTAAGCCTGAGTTAAAGTCTGTTTTCATGCTGCACAAACTGCAGACCTGAATAAGCTGAAGAAAACACCAATCATAGCAGGTAAAAGGAGATATTTACTTTCCAAAGAGGCTTTTCTATTCTCCCAAAACCGATGTGGAAATGATCCCATTGGTGTTTTCCAGATTAGAAATGTCAGGCATTAGCCGTGACCCCCACATAACAAATCGGATGAGATTGTGCTCAAAAAGAGTTGCTGAACGAAACGGAGGAGAGAGGGATATGGGAACTGAGGGGGAGCTTGGAAAGGGATGAATAGCACGGAGAGAAGAGAGAGACGGGGCGAACAAGTTGAGAGAAAGGAAAGAGAATAGAAAAGAGTGAGACACATACAGAGAGCGAACACACACAGCTAAGCTCAGCCAGAAATGTTGCCATGAATACCAGTGGCGGCACATTCAATACAGAGCTAAAATTAGCTGAGATGGCACTGTTATTACTTTAGCTTTATCTGGCAGCCAGTGAAACTACTTTGTACTCTGCGTGTGTGTGTGTGTGAGTGTGTATCAGGAGTTTATGTGCCTCTTCTGCAGAATCTGCCACTAAGCTTTTCCCACTTAAGTCTTTACATTGAACCTCACAAATCCTAACCAGACGTTTTCCACCAATTCAGTTTGACACAATTCACTTAACCGCTGTTTGAAAAGCCATTTCTCCACCGGCTCTCTAGACAGTCCAATTTGCCGAAACAAAAGTTGAGATTTCTAACCGTGTCTGACCAGTACCAAAACATTTATTTCCTTGTGTTATCAGAAAACCAAAAAGGCTGATGTTCTCCAGCATTAAAATGCCTCTCAGTCAGAAATACTACAGGCTTGTCAATAAGGGCCCTAATGCTAAATGCCAGCCCCTCTTTCCCCTGCTGCTGGTTACCGTGGGAGCAGCAGGAATGTCATTGGCCAGTCTGCGACCTCGGAGGCATGCTGTTGGCTCTGTAAACCATGTCAGGAGAAGAATGTCCCAATGTTACGCCACCAACAAGAAAAGACGTCTCGAGCCAAAACAATATCATAAATAACGACTGATTTTATTCATTAATTCAGGGTCAATCAGGGTAAAAAGTGAGAGACCCATTACTTTGGCTACTTCATATATCTGCCGTTTCTAAATTACATGGGGTAGGTTTGTGGCAATTTTTGGGGCCCCTGCAGACAAAGCAGGGATTTGTTCTGTTCTTGTGTAGACAAACACAGTCAATGCTAGAAACTTTATATCTGAAACTTACAGAACAAAGTGAATGTTCATTTGCAGAAGTGATCTTCTCCTTCAATATTAGCATAATATTAACCCTCCTTTTACTGCTCTGGTTTTGGTCTCCACCACGCAGATAAAAGAATATTGCCTTTAAAGAGGAAGGTATTATGCTCTCTATATTTAAACATCCTGTCAAACTGCTGAATATCTATATGCTGCAGGAATCCTGAAGCTGTTTGTTCTAAAAATAGCACAAGATTTTCAACGAACCGAGATTTTCAAACACCAAGGTCTGCACATAGCCCTGCAGCCTCCAGAGGGCTGGCCAATCAGAGAGAAGGGGTTTTGTGGCGCAAGGAGCCTTAAAGAGACAGTAGCTAAAAGGAAGTATTTGAGGCAGAAGCTGAAAGAGGGGTTTTCTAAAACACCGTGGGAAAAAGTTGTGTTTTGTTTTTTTTTTTTAGCTGTAAATCATGTAAAGCTACTAGGCGGGTGCCAGAGGGACAGTGCGAAAAAAAAGACCCCCCCTTTAAGGTGTTTAAAAGCAATAATTTTTGAAACTACTTGTAAGGGCCCTGTATGTTATGCGATACTTGGTGCAGCTCGAATGTAATATCTAAGATACCAAAAAGTGACGAGTGAATTCACCAAATAATCGATTTAAAGCGACAGTGAGGACTTTCTAAGTGATCCTAATCCACAATCTAAAATGAGATTATCAAGCGCCAATATAGGTTATTTCTGAATGCCATTTACTACGTACTACATAACTGTCAATAATACATTACTCGTCAGATTGCATCCAGTAAAAAGTTGTCTTGAAGAAAGAAAAGTAGTGTTAAAAAGAATATCTGCTCTTCATTCGTTTTTTCAAAACAAATTCATGCCTTGGTAGGAGTTACATCCTTACAACAGTATGGAGCAAGTACTCATGGGAAGTGGAGTCTTTATCACTCAGCGCTAACGCTAGTTTTTCCAGAAAGTCCTCAGTCTCTTTAATTGTTGTTGAACAAAACAAAATGACAAATTTCTCCACAGTTTGGTGATTACTCTCCAAGGTTCTATCATTATGAGTAACAGCCACTGACTGTGGAAAATGTAAAGCCTTCCAAAGCATATTTATAAAGATAAAACTTAAAGTGCAACCACTAATGTAATTAAAGATGCGGTTACATAATACTGCTGTGTAATGCAGCTGTAGGCAGGCGGTTGTATTAGAGTGCAGTACTGGCCAGCAACTCTGACTTCTACGACTATAGAGTTCATGCTCATTTAGTAACACCATACTGCCTTTAACTGCACAATCCATAGATTTTAAAATGTTTCTGTGCTGCTTATTCATGTTAAATATGGAGATCTGACTTCTGTACCCATGAAACTTTAATGTGACAAGAGGTCACTATTGGTATCGACTTCAAAAGTTTGATATATAGGATTCCATGTTTGTTTTCTGTGTGTTTGGTATGTTTTCAGGCATGTGTGTACATGTCCTGATAAAACAGTGAACGACGACACCTCCTAGCCATTTCCATGAGCTCATGTACTGGTTTATGTGTCTCCTGTGCCTCGCTGATTAATGTGTGCCTCTGTCTGGCAGCGTCAATCAGCTGAAGATTCGCCCTGCTCTGGATGAATTAGATAAGTTCATAGTTGTTATAGCCCATCTCATTAAAATCATGGGTAAATGCCAACCTTGGAGGGGGTGTAAGGTATGGTGTGAGAGAGAGGGAGAGCGAGAGAGAGAGAGCACACCCAATCAGAATTTCAAACTAATTCACACACTGCCAACGTGCAGATTTGATTACTTTGCATAGTGTGTCAGGAGAGTTAATTATCCTAATTCAACAAAGTGTAAGTGAAGGGAACTTGAACACGATCTGGCAGAGGACAAGAGTAGAATGAGGGGAGGTTTAGCTGCAGACATTTCCACTTTACCTTCCAATCGTTTTTGTTTTTAATTTCCCTGAGATTTATTTCCTGTCTGAAACGCGGTTTTCCGTTTATAGGTTCATGTATATTTGCTCAGTATGCGTCAGAGTGACCACTTACTGTGAGTTTTATAAAACTCATTTCCACTTTGTTTCTATTCAGTATGACAAATTGAAAGTGACTGTAAACATCCACTTGTAAAGATATGTCAGGGTAATTGCTTTGTAAAATTTGCAAGATAGGACTTCCAAAGCCAGTGAAAAGCTGCACTGCATGCTCTAGAATGATGCATACAATCATGGATAACTCAGTGGGTGTGCTCCCAGTAAACATATTGAGTATTCAACTATAAAACCCAGGTGTTAAGAATAGGTTTAGGGTGTCTTGTACAGTAGCAGACGTCATTTTTTCCGATGTATTTACTCGTTTATTTTCTTCATAATGGCTCCATAAAATCTCAATCTAACCACCATTCCTCCTCCATCTCCAATATGCACATCCTGCACAATACAGTGAGACGGTTGAGTGGAGTCCGAGCCTGTAATGAACCGAAAGAGTGGCACAAAGACCGGCCCACCAATTTATCAGGGGCCCCAGATCAGGGCAGGAGGGTTCAGAGGGAGCCTGTTAAGCAAACTTGACGCCACAGAGGGCCAGAGGGGTCCGAGGGAGGCTTGTGATTTAATAAAGCGGTGTTATTTTGAGGGTTAATCCATGCCCCGGCTGAGTCGAAGCACAATGTCCTCACGGGCCAGCAGCTCTGAAGGAAGAGGAACCCAGCTACGAGTCGACGGGGTTAGAAGAGTCAAAGCAGAGAGGGTTCAGCACAAAGGCACCAACTGTAGAACCAATACAGGCGGAGACGAGCAGAATGGGAAGTATTTTTCCTTTTACATCTAATGACAAAGTGATATCAGTACAATGAATAAAGTGACCTTGCTTCTATATCTATGCTGTTCCTATCCAGAGCTTCAATACACGGTGATAAACGAGCCAATGATCGATCTGCTGTAGTGTTTATCTCACAAAAAACGACTGAAAAAAAGTTGCTTTTTGAAACATCTAGCCGCAGCTAGCAAAATATCGTTATGCCAGTGAATTGGTCTCCTATCCTTTGTGATTAAAGAATGGATATGTGGGGGCTAGATATCGATGTTTTAATTAAGTAAATAAATATGCCTCTCTAAGTAGCTTCTCATGTCAATTTAAATTTTCGCATCACTACTTAACTCCATTAGGTGGCGCCAATGGTGTGGATCAAGGGGATGTGAATGGTAGTTTCCTAACCTCGGAGGAAGTTGTTAGCAGCTTTCTACCCAAAGAGAGCAGCAAAGATGAAACCTGCGCTTTGTGTTTAGAGATCATTCATTATTCTTCACTTTATCAGATATCGTGATGTATTATTACACAATTCTTTGGCAGTATATCGATAATTGTTGCATTGTGGACCAAATATGACATATCCTATTGTAATGTGAGTTACCCAGAAATTCCTACCCCTAGTGTTTACAGCATAGAATTAATCAATCGACCTTCAATCAGGGGGTTTGGGGTTCAAACTAGAGGACGACGGATTAATCGGGCCGATTATGGCGTTTTTTGATCCCCCCGCAGGTTTAAGATCCAGAGATTTTACAAGTTGTGTAAATTATCTTTGTGAGATAAACAAAGATTTATGCAACTGTTAATTCACGTCCACCATTATCTAATATAAGACTATATGCAGGTTCCAAGTGGTGTAAGTTTCATCTTTGTGACATAAGTGGGCTTACAGTCCTTATGTTGACAGTGTTACTAATTTAAGTTCCTTATTTTAATTTATTGGTGTTCTGTTTCTTTATTTTGAATTATATTTTGGGTAATATAAGAATTTGTGCTCATGTATGGAATATACCCTGTCTATATCAATGGTCTAATTTCATGTCCAATATATTGGCCAATAAGCCGGTTATCAGCCAATTTATCGGATATTATTATTATTTTTTTCTATTTTTTTTTTAACTTCCAATATCAGTATTAGTATTGGCCCAGAAAATCCACATTGGTCAGGCTCCAGTTCAAACCCAGGTCTCGCTGTCCATATGCCAAGTGTCCATTAGCAAGACACCTAGGCCCCATTTACATGACAACAGTTTTAGGATGAAACGCAAAAGTATTGTTGAGTTCAGTGGAAACACTGACGCCATGCTCCCTTTAATTGTAGGAACTTTTAATATCCATGTGAGAACGGTACACCAGCAACAGCTCAATGGTGGACTACCGTGTTGTGCTTGTGCTGCTGAATCTGCTGACCGCCTTTCATTAAAATGTGCATCTTTTGAACCACTTCTGCAATCAGCAACGATACATTCATATGTCAGATGATAAGCTCACCTCTTCTTCAGTAGAGGGCTACCAAAAGACTCTACAGTTATATCGCCACCTACAGGCCTGGCACACATACTACAGCTGTGAAACATTGTCGTGTAAATAAGGCCTTATGCCCAAACTGCTCCTGGTGGCTGTTCTATCAATGTGTGAAAGTGCTGTAGGTCCGTTTAAACTGTAGATAAGATTCGACACATTCCTGTGTCCTGAGAAGACCCACAGATAACACTACTGGAAGGCATTAGAAGAGCAACCGGCCCGATCAATACAGGGATCCCTTAGCTGAACTTTTCATTCTCAACTAGAGGACGAACTGTGCAGACTGAAAGGGATGCAGTTCTTCTCTTTAAGGTAAGTATAAAAACACATAGCAACTAGGGATGGCCCGATTATCAATCAGGATTATCGGCCGGGCCCGATTATCGGCCGGGCCCGATTATCAGCCGGGCCCGATTATAGGTGCATATATTTTTCATTTTGACTCATATCGGCATCGGCCTTTTTTTTAATACGACAGCCAATAATAGGTCACTTCAAAACTTGGCAAAGGAAAGCTATTCTTAACTACTTTGCTTCGGTTAGCGAAAGTCCACTAGCTTATTGCTAACATGAATGGAAAATCCCATTGACCGGCTCACACAATTAGCATCGTGACTATCTCACAGTCTATGAACTTATTATAACTTTCACAGCTTGCTTGGCTCTTGAAAATGATATTGTTATTGTTATTGTTATTGTTTGAAGTTAAAAAAAGAGATAAACATTTTAGTTGTATTGAAATTTTGAAACAGTTTATATACTGTAGAAAACTTAAGGGAGCTATTTATTTGTTTAAATTTTTATTGACCTTTAGAAGACATGCTGCTGAGCCTGGGAAATGATAAATAAACATGTGCTGAAAGGCATTTAAACAAAGTTAAGGATCAGAGTTTGTATTACTCAAAATTTGGATGTCAATATATTCACTTTTACAGCAAATGAATATCGGCTTCAAATATCGGTTATAGGCCTCCTTCACGGCTAATAATCGGTATCGGTATCGGCCCTGGAAAAAGCATATCGGTCTATCACTAATAGCAACCATTGGAAATACATTCTGTCACAATGTTTGGGTTATTCTAGAATCACTGTGTGAGCGTGACAAATTTTGGCAATAAATAAAAAAAATCATGTAGATAAGAACAAGTCAGTTATTCTCTGTCATCAGAAACTGTATATTCAATCAAACAAGCCACAAATAAAGCTTTTATCTTCAAAAAAAGGCTGAAATAAACAAAAAAAGTTCAATCAAATTTCATCAAATCAGATTTATTTGATCTATCACTTTGCAGTTAACTGATCCTCTATTGGAACACATCAGAAATGAAGAGGAGTCTTTATCTCTTTACAGTTAAATAAGTCCCATGAGAAGATTTCTGTTTAATCGAGGCTGTTGCACCAAAGGAGACGTAGCTTTGTAAGAAAGCGGAGGATGTGTCTGAAGGGTTCAGTCAGGCTTTAGTTTTTTAAAGTAATAATTATACTGTCAGAGAAGCACAGGGCTGAAAGTTTTAATTAGATGATAAAATAGTACACGCATGTCACTGGCACACGTGTCGATTGGTGCAGGCAGGAGAGGCCCCATACATTTATATTCTAACAGAAAGAGCCAGAAAACCTCTTAATAAGGACTTCATAACACACTCACATGTGTTATATGTGAATTTACCGCGCACAGACATCAGTACAAGATCTGACTTGACACATGATATAATTCTTAGCTAGCAATCACATTGACAGGCAGCTCAAATTAAGAGGAAGAGGGAAATTATAAAAGCATATCCAATCCAAGCTGATTGCTTTTCCTGTCTTGAGAGAAGTCCTTTTTATCAGAAACAGATATTACTGTGACAATGTCTTATGGACACTTCTCTCCTGCAACTGACAAGCTGAAAAAGAAAAACTGGAGGCAGGTTTTTTTTTTTTTTTTGCTGCTTTTTTAACACGTATTTCATTAGGTTGCAGCAAAGTCAGCAAAGCAAGGAATGCAACAAAGACAGCAGGCTGAGCCCCTGTGGCAGAGGACACACAAGCGACTGTAGCAATCCAGCATGACAAGCTATCCAAGCGATGTTTGGGGACAGAATGAAATGTACTAATCCTGTAGGTCCGACTCGGAGGGGAGAGAGAAAAAACAGCGTTGGAGTGATGCAGACAACAGCTTCTGACACAGCTGTCCTTTAGACCCCACAACAACAACAATGGTCAGGGAAGTTTAATGAATGTCA
Organism: Labroides dimidiatus; assembly: GCA_030710495.1. Lineage (NCBI taxonomy): Eukaryota > Metazoa > Chordata > Actinopteri > Labriformes > Labridae > Labroides > Labroides dimidiatus. The sequence goes on from CM061143.1 coordinate 5,474,500, forward strand.
CACTGTGAAGGAGGCGTTGGACACAGACTGGGCTGCTAGTTATATAACACAGCCCTGCCTTAACTTGCAAGGTTGTCCCAAAACTTCCAAATAGGGCTGGACAGTACACCAATTAAATCAAGTAATTCAAATTATTTTCTGCAGATGATTTTTTTTTCTTGCCTTAGTCCGGTTGTAAGTTGTTGCAATGTTTGAAAAAATGTACAGTTTTCATGACCGTAGGCCCTGTCAGGTTTTGCACAAGGCTTGTTTATTTTTTAAGTGAGATTAAATGTTGATTAGAGAGTTTTAATGTTAACATACTAGGGATGCACCGAAATGAAAATTTGTGGCCGAAGCCGAATAAAATATAAATGCTTGGCCGAATACCGAATAGGGCTGTCACTTTTTCAAAAAATCATATTCGAACGAATATTAAATGACCCGTCATTCTTCGAATATATTCGAATACCCCCCCCCCTGCGCGCGCTCTCTTTAACAGTCAAGAGAAAGCTTCGACAGCTTTAAATAAGAAGGTAAAACATATAACTGATACTCAAGCCGAACAGCCCGTCTTCATTTCTTAATTATTTGCCAGAAACACAAATCTATCAACTTGATCGGGATCAAGTGTGACTCTCTTTTTGTTTCCAATATTACCTGCTAGGTACAATTCACGCACGAGCACGCGCACACGATCGCCGTGACCGCTCCTCTCGACAGTTATTTAAACAATAACGGGGTGTTAGAGGGCTGTGTGGGACCAAAACAACTTAACATGAGCCAAAAAGTCTCTAAAGTTATAATCCTGTTCTCTGTCTCACTCTACTGACTCTGATCAGACCGCGCTGCATGTAAAACGTTTTTGATAGACGCTTCATGCTGACGTAGGCGAGCCGTGCGCGCGCCCGAAGTCTGCTTTATGTTGGAGTAGTGTCCGCAGACAGACCAGCGGAGGAGTGGCGCTTGTTTGAACGTGAAGCAGCGGGTTGTTGACATTTTTTAAATATTCCAGTAGCCTTTGCTGTTTGATTGCGTCATTGTGTCACACGCTACTATTCGGCCTTGCTTTGAACTCACTTCACCGAAGGCCGAATGTGGCTTTTTTTGCAATATTCGGCCAAACATATTCGGTGCATCCCTATAACATACTGTGAAAATACCCAGCTTTGAGTGTTTGTCAATCCTGCCTACGTTTGTACTACATAATCAACATTTTATGACAAAGACTTTGGTTTGGGAAAAATATTTTGACAACATAGAGGCAAAACTTGATTCATGTAATTTTTTGGATTACTAGGAGTATTTTATTATTTTTTTTTTTTTTTGTTTGTTTGTTTTCTGATAGGGAAAAAAAATCAATTAAAACCATAAATTGAGTGTTGTGGGACAAAATCTGGGATTTTATTTTTAGGCCATACCACCCAGCCCAACTTCCTGATTTCAAATTTTCCAAGAAATCGTGGTTAAATTTAATCCATTTGCATTCAGACATTCAGCCCAACCCAAAAATTTCAGAAGATTTTTGGTGTTTTGTTCATGTGTGGATGCAGCTTAAAGAACCACTGACACATTCCTGACCACAGAGCCGTGCAGCTGCCACCAAGCAGTGGAATAGATGAGCTGATAGGCCGTAACACGAACTTCACACCCCTGACTGCGCTGAGGCAGCTTGGCGCTAAGATACAGGCTGGGAATTTACAGTTGCGAACTGTGAATTAAGAAAGCCGTCTGGCACCGTCCGAAGATGGCACGGGTCACGCTTCAGAAGAACGGGAAGAAAATGTGTGTTTCATGTCACTTCACGTGTCTATTTAGAGATTCATTGTGAGTGAGTGGCGGTGCTGGCTGAACTGAAACAGGTTTAACTTTCAACACTGAATGAAGGATGCTGACAGTTTTACCAGCCGCTCAGTGTGTCCCAATGAGGCCCTGAAAACACACTCCCTGAAGTCATTATATTCCATAAATCACTCTTTTAACAAGACTTGAATCAGTGTGGGAAGACAGCGGTGGAGAGTATCTCTCTGCTGACTTAATGGTATGTATCTTCCTATGAAGGGTTCCACACGTCCTTGTAGAGCTAGATTGGAGATAAGGGGTACGGTTTTTTTAGCCATCAAAGCAAAACGTAAGTGAAACCGCTAATCTGCAGTCTTTGGCTTTCTGAGGAGCTGCCTATCCCTTCCTTGCAGCAATAACTGGGATGATATTAATGCATGAGTATGATCTGAAGAGACTACATCTGCAGATAAACGCACAGGCTGTGTGTATGCACATCTGCAGCATGAATGCAGTCACTTGATGGTGCAGGGATGTGGGAAAGTTGTAGTACTGTGTGAGTATGAGAGGAAAAGAGCAAAAGATTAAGTTTGGGGTTAGCTCTCGTTGAGAACGCTGACAAAGCATCCTTCAGTGAACACTCATCAGCGACCCAAATGAACCTCTTCAAACCTAATCTCACCTCCGGCACTCCTGAAACACATTCCTGCTGATGCATATTGAGTTTCTGCATTCTGACAGTTTTAAAGCAGCATTAATGCACTCACTTCCAGAGAGTGGTCTCACATTTGTCAAAAACGCAACCACTATGTCCAACTGGGCTGATCAATACCAGGGAAGATACTAGAGATTAGGATCTGACATTCAGCACGCATGACAGGCATGACCAGATGATTCTAACCATGAGCAATCAACAGTCAAAGGCAGCTGATCACAGAGAGATTTAGGGTGTATTCCGATTCCGATTCAGGGCCAAAAATGATACAATTGTTCCAGTCGTCACTTGGTTCGTTGGTGATGACACGGTAAAAGTGTCTTGTGATGCACAAATTCTCAAATGTGGCAAGAATTTAGTTGGAAATGTTGTATTCTTTATTTTGTAACTCTGAAACAGAAAGCACATTTTGCAGGAGGGGACACTGCATGTTGGAGACGGTGCGGGTCTCAGGAGGCCAACCCATAGACTGTATAATTAATGGACGTAGTCTCCGCGACGTCACCCATCTGTTCCTGAAACGGACTTTTGAAGCCAAACGGTCGGCGCGGCCATATTGGAAATGAGGCGTGCTGTGGGTCTCCACAGTAACAACCATAGGATGCTCCACAGTCACGTGATCTGAGCTGTGCCTCTGATTGGATGAACTGGCGAGCTTGATATTCTGGAAACTGCCGAATTAGAAAAAAATTCACCCCCCGTACAGTGCGTGCCCTTAGTGAAATCAGCGATTCAGACGGGAGGCATTCTTTGTACCAGGCTGTAAATAGGCTTATTTTGGCCGTGAAAACGGCTTTTGTTGGCTTGGTGTGTTTGTGACTTCTGGTACTTCCGGAGCCAGCCTCAAGCGGACACTCGAGGAACAGCAGACTTTAGCACTTCCGCATTGCCTCATATTTTCAGACCGGAGGTTGCCGCTTGGGCCAACCACTGCCATATTTTCTGGGAATGCCCAGGGATTAAATCATTCTGGTTAGAGAATCATAAGATATTAAAATCCATTTTTAAAACAGACATACCTTTTCAGTTTACCACTTTATTTTTAGGAATTGTTGACTTTCAAATAAAAAATACTGATAAATACCTTTTCAACATTTTGATCTCTGCCTGTAAAAAAAACTATCACTAGGCGGTGGTTAGTTCCTGAACCCCCCACAATACAGGAGTGGATTAACATTGTAAATGATGTTTATCCTATGGAAAAAAAACTTTCTGTTTACGTCTACAAAAGGTTGTTTTTGTTAAAATGTGGACTAACTGGGTTAAATATGTGAAACCCATTCAGATGGACTTTGTGGAGGTGACAATCGAAGGAATTTATGGTCCAATTTAATTTCTTCTAACTGCAGTATCCTTTTGTTTTATTTTTCTGCCTCTCGAGACTATTTCTGCTGTATTCTTGGTTGATTTTTCATTATTTGTGAACACTTTTACCTCTACCATGTTACATTTAGTTCTTTAATTTTAGGTTAAAGTAAAAAGAAAAAAGAAACTGAATTGCAGAGGAAATTATCAATTTCACTTTGTATGATGTGACTTGATGTCTGCCTTTCAGAACTGAAAACTAAAAAATTTCAAAAAAAAAAAAAAAAAAGTCTCTTTTGGTCCACAGTTCTAAAAAAATGCTACGTGCGTTCAATTTTTTTCTCTCACTGGTCAGAAATCTGAGTGGAACTCTGCTGTGCGCAATACAGAGAGCAGGAGAGCGTCGTGAACGTTCTTCGTGATAAAACAAGATTTTTTTCATCAAAGAGCCTTTTTCTCAAAAATCTGTCTTGGAACTGTTCGGAACCTGAATCGATAAAACACAAACTGCTGGACAAACAAAAATAGAAAGAAAACAAAACGAAACAACAGTGTTGAAAAAAATCAATTCTTAGACTTTTCAAATCAATTCAAAATTGCTAGAATTAAAAAGTTGTGACTCCAGCGTGAATCACCACCGCCGCATCTTCCCCCTCACTCTCACTCGAGGGGAAAAAACAAAAGAGTTCCAGAAAGGGGGGAAGACGTCAACTGTGGAACTTCCACAACTAAGCCTACTTAATCCCTGTGTGTGAGCGTACTGCGCCTGAGCACAACTACCTTAATGAAGAGAAGAGGACAGAAAGACGCAGCGGTGTCCACAAAATATCTTGGCAGAGGAAACCGGCTCTCTCTCTCATTCTTTCTTGCAAAGACAGGCATAGAAAATGATGTCCCCAAGGATATCTGAGTAAATTCTGCTAAAATTCAAGCTGGCTTTAAGTTCATTTTTAGGTTGCAGAGTGAGTGAAACTATTAACATGGGATCAGTAACTGAAGGGTAACTGTGCTTCTGGCAATGGAAATACTCATTCAATCCAAACTAAACCTTTGGGAGCTAATAAAACCAGACAGTTTCCTCTGACATTGGTTCTGAGAGGGATTCAGTGTTTGACATACACGGCCAGGGTTTTTCCTCTGTTGTTTATTTAACAGATTTTTCACAATACTTTCATTTAATATCCTATAGTTGCCAAGTAGCAACCAACAAAACAAAAAGTCAACACTGGCTGCTCCCAGTAGTGAGTGTACCATAAATAAGGATTTCTGCAAAGTCAATCCGTCTGTTTAAAGGAGGAAAAATAGCTTCCTCGCTGCATGCATCCCAACAGGACGCCCTCTGGTCCTCTGCCTCTGTGTACCTGTGGCACCTCAAATCAAAACGGTGATGGAATAATCAATGTGTGTGTGTGAGAGAGGAACAGTAAACACCTGAGAGGGTCAGATAAATACAACAGACCTGATGAAACCATAAAACCACAGCTGCCTTCATTTCCCCCCCAACGACATTTACAGCCTGAGAGTGTGTGTTTGGATACAGCTGCGTGACTCTGTGTGTGTGTGTCTGTGTGTGTTTGTTTTAATAGAGAACGATGTTCCACATCTTGATGTGCTGGGTGTCTGTGTGTGTGTGTAAATATGAGTGGAGAAGGGAAGAGGATTGAGAGGAGAGGTGCATAGGTCACCATGACATTTTCCCAGCCAGGCTCACCTTATTATTCCACCTGAATGTGCCGTTAGAATAGAGTTTCAAGGGAGCGTGCCGTCAAAATAAAAGACTTATGAGTCAGTTCGGTGGAACTTTAAGTGTGAGAACATCTTGAAACTTTTAGAAATGGATTTTTGGAACAAAAGCTCAAAATCGAATGACTGAATAGAAGACAGAAGGGCAGAAAACAGCACACACACACAGCTCTAAAGAGACTGGCTGAGCACCAGTTTGCAGCACTTCCTCTGAACCGTCCCACCGCATTTCTTCTTCTCTGTTTTAATTTGGACTCGCTGAGAAAACATCCATCATGCCAGTCAGCCAAGACGAGGTGCGCTCCTCTACTGTGTGAAGAAACCATGGAACAAGGAACGAGTGTGTGCGTGTGTGTGTGTGTGTGTGTGGGGTGGTGATAGCTCAATGGTAAGGCTGTTCCCTGGGCAACCAAGGTCTGACAGGGAAGAACACTCACTTGGTAACGTGGTAGACACAAAAAGGAGAACACACACATTTAGGAGGTGCAAAGCAGACAGGAAGGATAAATGGGCTACAAAGGACAGGTCAGGACACCAGAGGATGTGTGAATGTGTGAATCTATGTGTGTGTGTGTGTCTGCTGGAAGAGCAGATAAAGAGTTGCCTGCAAATTATGGTGGAAGATACAAATTTTCCACCTTCCACCATGATGGTTTAGTTTTACTTGTATCAAAAATCTTCTCTATAGAAGAACTTCTAGAGTTCAGAAAAGGCCTTCCTGAACAGACTGGTTGGTGTATTCTGTTCGTGTAACAAAAACAAACTTCAAGTGATGATTTGAACCAAAGATGTGTCTTCTGTGCTGCGAAACATCTTCCCAAATCTACTCAGTCCACTTGTCTTGTTTCTCGAGTCTTCAGAATAACCATGACCTGGTCTGAGTCTGAAATCACTTTATTTCCACTATACAGTGAATATTAGGGCTGCCAAGATTAGTCGACTAGTCACGATGACGTTGACGATCAAATTTGTCGGCAACTTATTTAATAATCGTCGTCTTTATATTTTTTTTAACTTTATTTTTCCCTCAAAACGGCCTCCGTACTTTCACCTGTCTCGTCTGCCGTTCTGTCCTTGACACATACGTCACCTGTGATGTCACCAGAAAAGTTATACTCAACAGTATCGTGGCTAGCCGGCAACAGAGCTCGAAAGTTTGGGAGCATTTTTCCAAAATAAAGGAGAAAAGTGTGCAATGCAAAATCTGCAAAGCAGAAACGTCCTTCCATGACAGTACGAAGGCGATGCACGAGCATCTGAAAAGACAGCACGCCGTGGCTGATTTATTTTCTGACGAAGAATGACAATCTCGGTAAGCTAATTGGCTAGTTGGCTGCTAACATTAACGTCAACAGGGAGCTACCTACTTAAAAGCGATGTCATGTTTGAATAGAAAATTGGTACATTAAAAAAAAATGTCAGAAATGCTGCTACAAGCTGCAAAGTTCATTAAAAGCTGAATGAACTATGATATTAACTGTCTTCATTTTTAGTTAGTACATACCTTAAACACTTGAAGCTGGAAGCTAATGATGTTAGCTGTATGCTCGTGCAATAAGCTGCAATTTATGTATGATCCGAATAGTCAACTAATAGCAAAAAATAATCGGTGAGAAGTCGATTATCAAAATAATCGTATGTGGCAGCCCTTGTGGATATACCAATTTGTAGTGCTGTCCGAATTCTGAGTGAGCATGGTCATACCCTATAGTCCACTCAATGTATCCAACAATGCATTTTGTAAAGTAGTGTATGAGAGATGTTCACTTTATGAGCAATATATTCCTTCATCCATCGTGGTTCAAAAAGAAGAAATGGCTGACAACATACTGTTGGACACAACCATGCCAAAAAATAACACTTAGCTCTCAATAAAAAATAGTTTCTTTAAACAAAGAAAATTTTGGTTATCAGAGTCTTTTCCTGAAGATTGATCTTGAAAAGAGGGGCGGGTCGTCTTATAATCGCTGTTGTACCGTATTCTGGTCAATATGGTACATCAAATTCACTATATAGTGAGTCTGCTGTACTGCCAACAGGTTTTGGCTAAAGCTTAAATTATCCGCTAGCTCCGCTGCTCTGCAGTGCTGGGATTGGTTGTACATCTGTCCAATCGTCTCCAGAGGCATTGCATCCATTGCTAATGCCCTCTGGAAAAAGGAAATAAATTGAACCAACACAGACCCATTCACCCAGCTGAATGAGTTTGGTATCACCAGCCAACAGTACATTGGCATTCGATGAGTTTGAACTGCACTTCAAAAAAAAAAAAAAAAAAAAAGAAAAATCTCATCTTGCCTTTAAATCTTGCACATTGCAACTTTTAAGACAGCCACTTAGATGAGAACGTGCACTGAAAGAACTCATCCTTCATAGCAGCCCACAGCATCCTTGGAAGCATTCCTCACCTCGATTAAAATGATGGGGTACGAGGCAGAGCTCAGCATTAATACCTTATATGTGCTGCTGCAGACATCAAAACTGCAGCGATCTAAGTGAGCAGAACACTCTTTAATATGGAATATTAAAAATGTTTCTTCACTTGACTTCTTAAAGAGTCTAAAGAGGGGAAAAAACTGCCACAAGCACAGAATGCCAATCAGGCTTGTAATATATATTTGCTTTAACATTGTGAAAGCACTTATCTGACAAACTCAAGTCTCCCCGCTCACATATTCCAGATATTTTAATGTGATGGAGGCTGCTTCTCCTTGATCTCAGTCAAGGCTGTCTCTGGGTTTCAGAGAACGATGCAAACCGCCTTGAGCGCAGCCGCGGTGGCTTGTTTGTTGCCGCCGTGCACACGAGTGACCCTTCACACCGCAGCAGTACCGGGAAAAAGTGCTGGTTCTGACTGTGTTTTCAGGGTGTTTTGATAAAATGCCAACACCCAAATAAATACTGTGCTTGAACTTTGTGTCAGATGTAGTCACGAGTGTTTTTATGATGAAGAAGAAATAGGCTTGGTATAAAATCTTGTTTTAAAAAAGAGGCAGCCCTAAAGTGTTCACAGATTTTTAGTTCCTCCGTTTCTAAAAATACTCCACAGGTTTCAACGGCAGATGTGCGTCCTCAGTCTCCAGGTCAGACTATCTCCTGATCAGACAGGCAGACACACACACACACACACATGAACACGAGCAAAGGAAATCTCAGGACATCAAACACACACTCAACCCTCTCCCTCCAGTGAGCCTCCGGGCCTCTTTCGTCTCTTCCCTCCTCTCTCGTGTCCTCAGGGGAGAGGGGAAACCCATGAAATGATTCCTGACACGACGGATCACAGAGCAGCGCCCGCTTGAGCCGTCTGATATCAACACTTTTCTGCCTGACTGTGGACAAGTAAGGCAGGGGGGGGATTTGCGATGATTTCCCCTGGCTGAAGCCTGGAGCTGTATCTGCTCGGCTGGCTGGAGTTACTGATGCTGGCCTACAGTGAGAGTTAACCCACAGAAATGCTGTCAAATGGAAAACTGGTAACTCTGGCTTTAGTGTTTCTTTTCTCAAAGTGAAAGTTTCTGTCACGTTTCACTTCCCTCTCCTTATTTCAGTTTATTGGACCTGTTATAATCCATTTTTCTGTTTTGAATACTCTGTCTGTTTTGGCAGTTCCTGGAGAGTCTTTAGGACACACTGGGTTTTCTCCTGTATGTATACATCGAAAGCTCCTATGGTCCGTAGCATCTGTTCGACTCACATCGCTGAACACGTCTCTGCTTAGACTCTGTGGGTGAGCTTCCTCTCAAATTTGTCAGACGGAGAATAAACAGGATAATAAAAGCAGTATCCTTCTGATGCTTCTTGATGAAAACATATCCTTTCTGAATAACAGCATCAATCAACCTTCGCCTTTAGATGCCGTCTACATTTGTCACAAAGTGAATTTACAATCCAATTCGGTGACCCGGCGTCAGCTTTGTGTGGGATGCAGAATTCGTGTGATGCAATCTGTCCACAAAGAGAAGAGATCGTTTTTAAATCTCTCTGTCTGTCCTCAAAGCTGAAGATCACGTCTCGCAGTAGCCAGCTCAAGGCCCATTTATGCTCAATGTTTAATACTGATACAGACGGAGCCTTCTGTCCGTGCTTCGCATTCATTTCGTCTGTATTTCTACACATTTCCCTAAAGCTTACGGATATGGACCAAATGGAGCAGTACCACCAGAAACCAATGGGGGTGGTGTTCCTGTTACTACCGGAGATGTAGCTCTATTGAGACAAAAGAAGGAACTTTTGGAAGAAAAACTTTGCGAGTTGGTGAGGAACTTGCTGCTTCATTTTTTCTTTTATGCAACTTACACTGGATCAGTTCCGTTGGGGTCTGGCATGTCACAGCCAAGCGGCAACCTCCGGTCTGAAAATATGAGACAACGCTGACGGGCTAAAATGTGCAGTTTGTCGAGTGTCCATTTGAGGCTGGCACCGGAAGTAGCGGAAGTCACAAACACACCAAGCAAAGAAAAGCTGTTTTCACAGCCGAAATGAGTATGTTTACAGTAGGGCTGCCACATACGATTATTTTGATAATCGACTAGTCTCTGATTATTTTTTGTGATTAGTCGACTATTGGATCATACATAAATTGCAGCTTATTGCAGCAGCATACAGCTAACATCATTAGCTTCCAGCTTCAAGTGTTTAAGGTATGTGCTAACTAAAAATAATATCATAGTTCATTCAGCTTTTAATGAACTTTGCAGCTTGTAGCAGCATTTCTGACATTTTTTTAATGTACCAATTTTCTATTCAAACATGACATCGCTATTAAGTAGCTAGCTCCCTGTTGACGTTAATGTTAGCAGCTAACTAGCCAATTAGCTTACCGAGATTGTCATTCTTCGTCAGAAAATAAATCAGCCACGGCGTGCTTTCTTTTCAGATGCTCGTGCATCGCCGTCGTACTGTCATGGAAGGACATTTCTGCTTTGCAGATTTTGCATTGCACACTTTTCTCCTTTTAGAAAAATGCTCCCAAACTTTCGAGCTCTGTTGGGCATAACTTTTCCGGTGACATCACGGGTTACCCCAGTTACCACTTCTGCGCGTATGTGTCAGGGACAGAACGGCAGACGAGACAGGTGAAAGTACAGCGGCAGTTTTGGGGGAAAAATAAAGTTTAAAAAAATATTAAAATGACGACGTCGATTATTAAATAAGTCGCCGACGAATTTGATTGTCGACATAATCGTGACTAGTCGATTAATCTTGGCAGCCCTAGTTTACAGCCTGGTACAAAAAAATGTGTCCCATCTGAATCGCTAATTTGCCAACGGCATTGTACAGGGGTGAATTTTTTTTTGTAACTCAGCAGTTAGAAACTGTTTCAGAAACAGATGAGTGATCTCATGGAGGCTACACCCATTAATTATACAGTCCATGGTCGCACCTTATCTGCAGCCATTCTATTTTGCTGGACGCTGGCGTTGTGACGCGTCAATTCAGAGAAGAGAAGATCGAGCGGGACAGGAAGTAGTGCACAGAAACTAGCTAAAAAGAGCCTGAGACTTTCAAAATAAAACAAACCTTGTCAAAAATCAGATCGTATTTAGCGTTACAAAAAAAAAAAAAAAAAGTCACAATGAGAGAAGACACGCCAGGAGTCAACAGGTTTGAGGTTTAACAGCACAACATGAATCAAGAGATGCTTATTAATGGATATGGAAGCGCGTGAATTCCTCGGGTTTGTGATTCCAGCTGTCTGTCAATCCTGCGGCTTGCCAGACTAAACACTCAGCTGGTTGTGAGTCGACGAATGCAGGCAACACGGAGCAGAGCGGCGCAACAATGCAGACGTAGGTGGTGTATTTGAGGAGGAAGCTTTTACGTCCCTGGAGTGTAATTATTGCGATGCGTCAAATTTTTGTCATTAAAAAATTTATCGTAGACGGTATGATATGGCACACCCCTAATTAGCAATACCTCCTCCACAGCTGACATGTTTGTTTTTGAGTTTGTTGTTGTCATAATTATTCGATGCCACACAACACATTTATCGATAACAAAGGGACTCTTAATATAAAAAGGATTAAAGGGTTTAACAGGTAGTTGTTATTTGATGTTGGACTGATGCTTTAAGGCAAATGTGCTCACGTGAGTGCACAAACATAAAGTAAAGATCAAAAATAATGGACGGAAAGATCAGGAATACTGTCTGACAGGTCACGTGAATGAGTCAGAGGAAGAGGGAAAAACATCCTATACACAGCTAATGTCACTCCGAGTTCTTCAGATCTGACGTGAACTTCATAACCTTCATTCAGCGTCAAAAGCGTTCGATGTTCGCGAAGTGCTCATTAGCATCAGACGCTCAGAGGTGTGAGCTACAACAATATTTTAAAGATGGTTTCCGCACAGTGTTTCACTTCAACTCATTATTTAGATCTTTCCAAGGAAGTCTGATCAAAGTTCCCATTAAAGTGATCCTCTCTTTCAGCTCATCATAAGCTTCCCTTAAGCAGAAATCAGCTCAAGAGGTGGAAAAAATGTATTAACATGGATAAAGGTATCAGGAGTTTTTGTTGTTTCTGTCTGTGTGTCTGTTTGGAGCAGTTGGAGTGCAGACGGAGTAGGTGGAAGTGCTCCATCTTTTCTCCCACTCTGAGAATCATGTCGTTAAAGAGGCATCGAGTACGTCTTTGTCAAGCAACAGAGAAAGTTGGGACAGTTTTAGTTAAGTCTCAGTTTCCCCACACAAAGCAGAGACGAAGGACATGAAAAGAAAAGATCAGCGATGACAAAGAGGAGTCAGAGAGCGACGACTGGATTCGACTTTTTTATTTCTTACCTTCAAGGATGACTTCTTTGCCAGTTTTCTTCAGCGCCTGCACAGCCTCGTCGTGTGTGGCCTCTCGTAAGTCATAACCGTTGACGGATAAAATGGCGTCGCCGACATAAAGTGCCTCTGTCTGGTCGGCAGCCAGGCCCTTAAAAATCTTGGAGATGAGGATTGGCATCTTGTTCTCCTTTCCACCTGTTTGAAAAAATAAAAATACAAAAATAATTGATCACGAAACTGTTCAGCTACTTTATGACCAAAGCTGAGCCCTTAAAATCTGAGGCTTTGGATGTAACCAGTGAAAATCTCAAACTGGAATGTTATAAATAAGCTTCGCTCTGTTTTTTTGAGGCAGTCTGACCAGAAACTTGGATCAGAGAGTGGAGTATGTATTAAGGAGAGCTAATGACAACAAGGCTGTTAGCTTTACAGAAATCCAGGTACTGGTTTGGATGTTAATCTTATACATGTGTGTAGAGATTACAGCGTTATGATTCTCTTTAGCAGAAGCATCAAGAACCTTGCAAACTAACACTTGCGTACGCTAATTACTTCAAAAGTTCGTGCTTAGATCAAGCAGAAACCTCAAGTCTTGAGAAATAAACCTGATGTCAAAGACTTGATGTATAAAAGTGTTGATCTTTACAGCCTGGTACAAAAGACAACTTTGTTCTGAATAACTTCTTCGTCACGATGCATGGGGCAGTGTTGTAGTAATCTGAATATGTGCACTGATGACTCAGACTTGGACTCGAGCTCTGGGTGTGTAAGGACTTGGAGGAGGACGGAGGCTTATTTATCAATGAATGTTCTGTTAATTTTTATTTCTTATTTCTTCTGGTATGTTGCCCTCAGATCAGTTTTCAAGCTACACCTGGCACGTGTTTGTTTACCTGCATGCGCACTAGGGCTGCAACTAACGATAATTTTCATAATCGATTAATCGGACGATTATTTAAACGATTAGTCGACTAGTCGGATAATTATTAATTTTTTCTTAAATTTAGCATGAAGTTGATTTAATTATGTGGCAAATGATAATAAACACAAGAAAGATGGGTACAATGAAAAATACATCTTTTATTGAACATACTGTGGATTCGCACAAAAATTATATAAAAAAGTCCGATCTAAAACCAATTAGACACAGTGCTCCATCAGTAGACATAAATCCATAAATAAATAAACCTCTGTCCATTTTTTAGGGACAGGCAAATAAGTAATACGCACATTCTGCTTTGCAAACCTTGCAAGTAGTCTTTTTATTGGCTGTATCCAGGCTAAAATGCTCCCAAACTTTAGAAGTTTTGGTACGTGTACCTGATGTTGACACCGCCATTCCCGTATATTACCGCTCGGAGACAGAGACGCCATTGAGCATGAGCGACTAATGGCAGAGATTATAATCAGGTGAGATGCCTCACTCTGTTGGAAAAACGCGTCTGGCGACAATAGTCGACAGTGGAATTTATTGTCGACTATTTCTATTATCGATTTTTGTCGACAACGTTGACTAATCTTTGCAGCCCTAATGCGCACTCATGTGCCGTCTCGTTCATCTTGACCAGGGCCATTTATACGACAACACTTGGCAGTGTTTCACTCAAAAACGCAAAAAACGCAGAGAAAAAAATCTGCGTTCACACAAATCGCTGAAGGCCTGAAAACGCTGTAGTTTGCATACCAGGCCTGTGGAATGGGCACGTGCAAAACGGCGTTAGCGTTTTCACTGAAAATGCCTGCTTGCCGTTTAAACAGCAACTGAAAAATTCCACTCTGGAGGGCGTTTTAAAAAAGGTTGTGTTTTAGGTTGGGTAAAACGGCATTTCCGTATAAACGAGACGCTGAAACGCAACAAAACTTTCGCATTTCATCCTAATACCGGGGCCAAGGACTCGAACACTGCAGACTCGAGACTCGGACTGAAGCTATAGTGAACTATAGTGAAGATACTTGAATTCCAGTTTTGCATAATTGGGGCACAGCTGACGCGACTAACAGGCAGCCACGAGTAACTTTGAGAGAGGACAATAAAAGCCTGTCTCAGCTTAGCCTCTTTGGCTGTTCAAAGTTAGGTTGAATCAGAATTGTGGCAACTGAGAAGACAGGCTTCAAAACCAATCTGTGATGTCACAAGAGCCAATTTCAATGTTTCATAGAGTCCATGGGTGGGACAATAAAATTCACACACGATGGCAGAGATGTTATTGATAAGAAAATGCACTTTAATTTGATACCTTTAAATTCTGACATTTCGTAGATTTCACTCGCCACCAACTATGACCAACTTACTATGTCAGAAATGGATGATCCAGAAGCACAAAATCCTTGTGCTGTGACTAAGCACAGCACAACAAAGTTAGGCTATTGGTGTTTGCTTTAAACTAGAGTCAATAGCAAGAGCAGAAAAAGCCATTTGGTATTGCCAATGAAAGTATTTGACTTTTTTTATGGGTGCAACACACATACTTTGTTTGTGTGTTAAAACACAGAAATAATCTACCAAACACAAATTTACTTACTTTTTCTGTGATGAACACAAAGATGAACACCTGTATAAACAAGGCAAGTATTTGTTCAGAGTATTAATATGAACAGGTGGGTGGGTGTGCTGATGATGTCATTCCAAAGCATGTTTCAGCTATTTGCTGTCATTCAAGTATGTTGTAGAGTTAGAAATTCAAGACCAGTCGTCATTGCAGGCAAACCTTCTCCCAACCCTGACCTGACCAACTGGAGCAACAAACTTGATATGGCTTTAGTAACGCAACTTTCTGGAACAATAAAATAGTTCCTGATACTTGAAATACAGCAGTATCCAAAATTCTTAAAATTGAACTTTTAGCCCT
This sequence comes from Labroides dimidiatus, assembly GCA_030710495.1. Taxonomy (NCBI): domain Eukaryota; kingdom Metazoa; phylum Chordata; class Actinopteri; order Labriformes; family Labridae; genus Labroides; species Labroides dimidiatus. The sequence continues at coordinate 5,489,648 of CM061143.1, forward strand.
AAACTCCAGAGAGCATTTGAGGACAAGAAGTAACGGCTCTGCGGGAACTTCTGTAGTTTCCCTTTCCTCCTCTCCCTCCCTTTCTCTCTCTTGTTTCACGAAGGTCAGCTAGTAAAGTTGATGGATCTGCCACTTGCTGTTGGCTCGACTCTTCATGAGAAATACCGTCATTAGTGTCAGTTGGTAGTTGCACTCCGGCCTTCGGGCAAGTGAGAAACTATCTGAAAGAGGATTACATTTAATTAAATGTAGATACATCTTCCACAGGTTGCCTCCTCTGGCTGGTTTCTTTGGATTTCATTTGTGGATCTTCCTTTGGAGGCCACAACTTGGTGTTTAAAAATAAAAAAGCCCAGACTGAGCGAACACATTCTGACTACACGTCAATCACTATGCTTCTCAGGGCTAAAAAAAAAGAGGGATTTACCTGCGACTTGACCGCTCACTGGCATCAGACAGCTGTTTACTGCCTGACTGGGTGGTAGACGAGAGATGATGACCTGTACTTACTGAATCATGATGCTCTGATTGAATCTTAAAGTAGAGCTGAGGTGAAGGGGAAACTTCTGCGATGTGAGTGTTATTATCATAAATATGTCATCAACTTTCAATCTGAGAAAAAAAATCTTTCTCTGTGGCAAATAACAAGCATGCTGCTGCATGCACTGACTGTTCAAAGAACTAAATCTTGCTGGAAATCAAAAACCACATGGAGCATCTCTTTTCCTCTTTATTTATCAATGACCTTCCTATATCTTCTCTGACTGTTAAATTATTCTATATGCTGACGATACTGGCATTTATGTATCTCGAAATGAGTCTGCCCTTTCTGAGAAGTGGATTTCTTCACATAAGCTACTTCTAAAGCACACAAAAACTCGTGCCATATGCTGTTCAGGAATAAACTACGCCTTTTACACTCACAAGACTCACCTATTTCTTTAAAGGGACTGTGAGGGACTATCTGTTTGAAACGGCTTGCAATGCAACACTGCAATTCGTTGATTGGTCTAAAGAATCGTCCCTTTCCGTGCGACAGAACAACACATCCTCACGGCACACAGCCGTCTCTAAAACAAAGCTTGATTGCGCTTTGTGACAAAGTAACAAAGAGCCACATGCCAATTACAAAGAAGACGAATTGGTGGATGTCTTCCATTGTTGCTCCTTACTTACTGTGTTGTGGTTTTCTTCTTTGTTGGATTTATTAGCACGGTACACTTTGTCATGCTGCTATGCTGTCATGCTATTACATAGCTGACATGGCTATCAACACCCGGCTTTTAAATGATTTCCTAATTAACATTTTTCATGCAAACCTTAGCAGCAAGTAGTTCTGAGAAGTTTCTTTTTTTCTACAAAGCAATGAATGATTTCATATGGATGAAATTCCATGACTAAAATGTTGTGCACTTTGTGGCCGCAATGTGGAAAACTCTGCTAACTTGGCCACACACTGAAGGCATGAAGTTGCCTTCTGACGATGCAGGGACAGGTGCTGAGATTGACTCAAATCAAGATTTACAGAGCCATCCTTATAGCTGAAAGTTGGTGAAAGAGACTCAACCACATATCCATTCGTCGCTCTGAAAGTCTTTTAGCCTACATGCTTCTCTGTGAGGCCAGTGTCCTGCTCACTGCCCCATCCAAACTGTCCCAGCTGGTTGGAGGATTAAATGTGAATACCATTCAGTCACAAGTTGCTTCTCTAACCTTCATGTTACCTTTGCCACTGTATAGAGAGTACTGAATAGAATTCCTCTATAGTCCCAAATCGGGGCACTAAGGCCCATCAGCAGTACACTAACTGCAGAGTTATCATATTTATTGCCAGAAATATTCAGCAGTTATTGGGAAATCCGGGCAGGATGACCTCGATATATTTTAGTGTTTACTGAATCAACAGTAAAGTAACAAACAGTTGAACTCTGATGTGCTCAAAAAAAGGGTGAAATATTAAACTTGTAAAATGCCTTCCAAACCCAGAAACAGCCATTCTTGGCTGGTCACAACAACTAGAAGCTCTAAGTCACTGGAAATCTTCCTCAATTCAGTATGGGATGGTAATTGCGAAAAAAAAATAATTCTGAGGGTCTGGAACAAAGAGGGAGCACCCTCCTTTGAAGCTTGGCTTACAGAATTCTCTAGTACTTTATACATGGAGAGGATCAGATATGAGTTGTTGGGAAACGCAACCAAGTTCAAGCAGATATGGCAGCCCTTCCTTAACTACATCGCGGCTCTTAAAAGACCTACATGACACCTCAATAGTTCTGCTTTTCAGTCACACAGCATAATTGTACAGAAGGACAACCCTATCAATACATAATTTTGAGTACAGGTACACTCCTTTTTCTTTTTCGTATGTATGTATGTATGTATGTATGTATGTATGTATGTATGTATGTATGTATGTATGTATATATTTATGCATTTGGATATGTGTAAATAATTTGTGTAAATATATGTATGTATGTATGTGTGTATGTATGTATTGTAAATGTATACAATTTTCTTTTGTTTATTTGCAGAATGGGTCAGGGGTGGGGGGTATTGTTCTTCTCTGTATCTTTCTGTTTGTTCTATGCCTTTAAAAAAGCAAAGCTATAAATAAAGTATTTAAAAAAATAAATAAATAAAATAAATAAATAAATAAATAAATAAATAAATAAATAAATAAAATTAATCGAAACCTGTAAAATACTGGAAAGGAAATTGAGCAAGACCTAAAGAAGAACAACAAACATCAGTGCTTGGTGTCTGATGAGTGCACTATTAATTGAGTTTAATCTTATAAAAAGTAGATGAAGTGTTTTGCGAGATCCAACACTGATTGCCAGTTCAGAATATGATCTGTGACCTTTTAGCTTCATTAAGACCGTCATGCTAATACCTCACGTACCAAATCCAATAGAATACTACAGCACACAGCAGTGCCATCTGATCACACTTGATGAATGGGTGAAAACAAGGGTTGTTAACAAGATAGGAAATGAAATGCATGCTCCTTATTGTTTCCAGGAATCTAAGACATTTAGAACTGGTTTGAAATTCAAACTGCTTCCTAGCACCCAAGTCTGATGGGTATTTTCACAGCAGTCTCTGCCATCAGTGGAGTCTTTGGGTGCGGTCACACCAGTCAATCGCACCGTGCTCAAGCACGTTTAAACCCTAAATGCCATGCTTGAGCACAGTTCACTTCCCCTCTTTCGCATGTTTCAGAGAGGTGTTCTTCGGTGTGGTACACTTCATGCACGAACACGAGGACATGATCCCTGCGACCGCTCCTCTTGTCATTTTAAACCAGGGGTCTCAAACTCATGGCCCATGGGCCACTTGCGGCCCCCAGATCAATATTTTGTGGCCCCCTGCCTGAAATCAACACTTGTGGGCTACCATAGCTCAGGCTCATGACAACAACGCGAATTAGCAATTGGTCACTTGTAACATGTTTGTTTCATCGAGTGGAGGCAAAATATATCCTGTCACCTAGTGCCGTATGGTGTTTTTTGGTGTTTGGGTCAGTGCCTTTTTGGCAGCACCTATCTGTGTGAAAAGCTCTTCTCCACAATGAACTTTAATAAGTCAAAGTTCAGGTCGAAACTTAAAGATAAGCATCTTAAAGCCATACTAAGGGTCTCAGTTGCTTCCTCCCTCAAGCCAAATGAAGAACTGTTCATGTTCTGCAGGTTCTGACCTTGCAAGACTCAGAACACTGGATCAGTTGTACTTTTTTTTTTTTAATACTTCAAGCCCTTTCTTCACGGAACACTTGATGCGGCCCAGCCTCACCCAGACACTACCTCAAGCGGCTCCTTGGTAAGTTGAGTTTGAGACTCCTGTTTTAACCAATAACAGGGGTGTTAGAGGGCTGTGTCAGACCAAAAACAACTCAACATCTCAACAACATCTAGGAAAGTGACAGATTCAGGCCAAAGGTGTCACTGTAATCAACACCAAACAGACAGTCTCCAAAGTGCCTTAAAGTGCCATGAAAAGGTCTAAAGCAACCAACAGCAACATATACTACTAGGGATGTTCTGATCCTGATCCCTTGTATCGGATAAGGCTGATTTGGGCATTTTTTAAGAGTTCGGTGATCGGAAATATTAGCCGATCATTCACGTTAGCCGACATTAAGCAAAAGTTGCTGCCGAATGCTGATGCATTAGTACAACAAGCGCTCTGAGAGCGCCCAACCTCTTCAAGTTAATGGAAGAATGATAATAAGGTGCAGTGATGTGGAACAACAGCTGCACTGGGCTTTATTACAGGTCACATGAGCACACCAAGACACATTACAGCAGTAACATCTGCTTTACTGCATTCTACGGTAACCCTGCAGGGACAGATTGTTCAAAAGGCAAAAACAAACAAACACTGGACAGTCTGTTAGCTTAGCATTAGCAACTCTGTGGTGTCAACTTCAGCAGTATGGAAATATATCAAACTAAACTGTGAAAACAGTCCAACAGCGACACATGAATACATTTGTGCATGAGGATGTTTTCACGATATGTTCAATACGACCAAAACATCCTAAAACAGCATGCAGCTTGGAAAGATCAGATCAATATCTACGGAGAGAGAAAGGGGGAGCATCCCAAAAGGTGGGACACAGATTCATGTCATCTCTGTTATCCACAGTATGTTCTGCCATTCAGACACTTCCTTTTACATCCTGCCTGAATGGAGCTGAACAGCTCAGTCTGTGACAGCATGTGAGCTGCTTTAAACGTGATCAGTCTGACTACAGACGTTTGTCCGTGTTTCTGCTGAGCCTCACAGTGAACTGGTTTCATTCCCTTACTTTCCAGTTTGGGATGATTCAGGTCGATTTAAGTTGTAATCCAGTTTAAATCAAAATAAATATTTCAATGAAAGGGGAAAAACTCAAGACTGTTGTGTTAGTGTATGTTTACATTAGTAGCTTCACACCGGCTCAGAGGTGTTGCTTTCAGGACCGCCTTAGATTTAAATTCAATGAATCTTTGAAGCGTGAATACAGGCTGTATGTCCATCATTCAGGGCTTGTTGAAAGCAGTAAGAAGCGTATAATTATTGGCTTTGTTACAGAATTTATCCAGAGCAAACATTTTTTTTTTGTTGCAAATTTTCAAAGAAGACGATGAGAATCAGAGCAATATTTATGAAATTCTCCTGATTTCTCCGGTTTGTTTAAGCAGGCTGCTGACTTTACTTGCGATACATTCAGGTACCCTCGGAAACTTGAGAATCTGGCGATTCCTTCTGTCTTTTTCAGTTTTTGGATTGGATAAAAAGTTTGTAAATACCAGTCATTTTAAATGATGTTGTATTTTGATCCTGCTGGAAGGTTTGGGATCTGACATCAAAACCAGCTGCATTAAGTTAAATAGTCTCCATAAGCTCGAGACATGTATTGACTATTATTTTTTAATGTTCAGTAGTGTTGAAATACAAAACAAAAAGGGTGCAGCTTCACTTTCTTACCCCTCCAGTAAAGTTTATCTCTGCAAACCAAAAAATCAGATCGGGACTTGGTATCGGCTGATACTTGATATTAAAAAAAATTGGGATCGGGATTAGGGGGAAAAATGCTGATTGGGACATTCCTACATATTACAAACAGTAACCACTTCCACCTCTGTACAGTCTTTCTGTCTCTCTATAGCCCCGTTTACACGAAAACATTTCACGTTTCACTCTAAAATACAAAAAATGCACAGAAAAAAAATCTGCGTTTAAACGGAAACACAGAGGAAATGAAAACGCTATAGTATGCACGCCAGACCTGCAGCTGGCGATTTAAGTGTAGTCTTTTGGTAGCCCTCCACCGAAGTAGAGGTGGGCTAATCATCTGGTGTATATTGAATGTGTCTTATTTGAGTGCAGAAGTGGTGCAATGTTTTGTAAAAGACAGTCCGCAGATTCAGCAGCACAACCACTGAGCCGTTGTTGTTGTTGTTGTCTGGTTCGTGCATGGCACTTAAATGGTCCCACAATGAAAGTGTAATGCGCAAAGCAGAGCATGACGTCAACGTTTCCAATGAAAAGTCCAGTTTGCTGTTTACACGGCATGGTGGCCGCAGCGTTTCAGAAAAATGTGCATTTTAGGTTGGCTAAAACACTGTCTCCGTGTAAACAAGAGGCTGGAACACAACAATACTTTTGCATTTCATCCTAAAACCGTTTTCGTGTAAACGGGGCCTAAAATGCAGCCTCAAATCCCAGTTTCCAACATGAGTCCTGAATAAACATCCTTGACATCATGAAGGAAAAATGCTGTCAATGTCTACCACTCCTACACAACCCTTATCCTCCCATTCTCCCTCCCCACACTCATTTTTCCTCCCCACCTAACTTTTCATGTCAAACACAGTTCAGCACCCTCCAGCTGGCAGCCTGTCACTCAGCTGACAGGAGGCCAGTGGTGGTGGAGGTGGAGTGGAGCCACTGGGGCTGCACATGACAGGTAAATGAATGGTACTGGTTTATAGAACACTGACATGTCGCTAATTAGGTAATTTGTGCTAACAAGCTGTTTGTTGTGATAGTGCTACTTTTAAGAATTCCGTCGGATCAGCACTGTAGTTCCCTGACAAAGAACACAAGTATAAGAGAGAGAAACTTACACAAAACATCAATTTACACCTGAGATGTTTATTGATTTTTACTAACAAAAAAGACCCAAATCAGTGGGATAAAACTTGAATCAATCTAAACACTGTCAGGGGAGCAATTATGTTCAAAATTTTTTCATCATACAGCTTTTCCAATTAATAGATGTCGAACTCGGTAACAGCTACTTTTCATTGTGGTACAAACCCACCAACTCCACACCTTAGTGGCTCAGAAAAAAAGGGCTTCTTCTTCTACTACTTTGACAAGTAAATCTGTCTAGAGACCTGGGGCCTTACTTTCTAGCTTCTCATCTTAAATTTAGCCGAGTGAGAGTAAAGGTTGACTGCCTCCATGCTTTCCTGTTAGCTGGGGTGGGCTCCCTAAAATTAACACGAGTAGAGTCCTCCAGTCGTGGCCACATAGCTTTCATCTTTGGCCAACGACAACTGCCTGCTGTGGGCTGCTCCTCTCAGCTGTTCACAGTGTGGTGTCAACCAGACCCACGACAACTTTTACCCTGTTATTTCATTTGCTTCAACTTTTTTTTTCACACTTTACTATTTCTTGCTCCGTCTTCGTTTTACTCCCCATCTTTTCTGCTTCCTTTCGTTTCTCCGTCGACTTGCTCGACCTCCTCCGCATGGTCCATGCCCTGTTTCATCTACTGCCTGCTTGTCGAGCCTTTGCTTCTCCCTTTTTTGCCCCTCTGCTACACCCTTCTTCCTCCATCTCGTCATCATCGCTGCCTTTGAACAACCAGCTTCACAACAATGGCATGCCAGCAGGGTGCCAGCAATGATTTTGTTTTAATAACAAGCTGTCTGATTTTCAAAGCCACCCATTTTCACAGAGATGGACTTTACGTTTATGTCATTAGAGGCTGGCTTTTTGTTGTTGTTGTTGTTGTTGCTGTTGTTGCTGGCAGCTGCGGGGGAACTGAAATTAGCATCTAACCGGCAGCGGCAACAACACAGAAACTTTGGCGCCAAGTATGTTGGTTCAAGTTCTTGGCTGTCTATCAAATCAACTCTGCAAATCAGCTAAGGGCTAAGTGATTTCCTGTGTCAGTTCACAGGTCACAGACTAGTGGAGGAGGTGGAGGCTGTGATTCACACACATGCAGGTTTAAGCACAATTACGACACACTCATACACATGGCCTTTCATTACATGAGCTACATTCACAACACAAGGAAAGTGGTACAAACTCTTATCTCAACATCAGATCAAACTATTTCCAGAGCTCTACAGTGAAGTTTGTCTTTACATGACTTCACAACATGATCTCCACTCAGATGGCAGCCTGTTGCTGCAGGCCGAGGAAACAGAATAGGGAAAGAGGCTTTTATCAGCTGCATAGTACAAGGGCTGATTGATAAGTTGTGAGCCTTGTATTGAAAAAGTGAAGCAGGGATGTCCTTTTTCAGCTCTACTTTTCCCTGACTGTTTAAGGCTGTGTACCTTCAGACTGGTGTCATTTGGTCAGTTTATGTTGAAGAGGTAGCTCTCTAAAGTAAACAAGGCAAGAGACTTTTGCAAAATGGACAAAATCACTGAAAGAGCAGTGATTCAGTATTTGCATAAGAAAGGTCTATCACCTGAGGATATCCATACTGATATGGTAGCAACACTAGGGAATGATGCCCCTTCATATGCTACAGTGAAAAGGTGGGTGGTGGAATTTAAGCGTGGCAGGTAGAGCCTTGGTTGAAGGCCTGGAGGGCCTGTCACTGCTGCAACCCCAGAAATGGTCAATAAAGTCCATGATATTGTTCTGGCTGAAGGGAAAAAACAATCAATGGCACATATTATGCATCATTTCTGAGGCAGTTAAGAGAAAATATTAAACTCAAGCGCTGCAGAAAACTCAGTAAAGGTGTGTTGTTCCACCAGCACGATGCTCCTGTTCACAAGTCTGTCATTGCCATGGCTTCCATTGATGATTGTGGCTTTGAACTGATTGAGCATCTGCCTTATTCGCCTGATCTCGCTCTATCAGACTTTCATCTATTTCCAACATTGAAAAAGGCCATTTCCAGTACCCACTTTGGGTCAGATGATGACATCGTACATGCAGTAGAGGACTTTCTGAACGGTCAAGAAAAGGACTTCTTTAAAAGTGGCTTTGAAGCCCTTTAACATCACTGGCAAAAGTGTGTAGATACTGAAAAATAATGCAATATGTCCACCAAAAGTCAAACCCTTATATGTGAGGCTCACAACTCATTGATTAGCCCTCGTACACAGTACACGTATGTAAACCTGACTGTGTGAGATACAGGTGGGTCAGGACCTTTCCCCACTGAGAGATTTGAGAAGCAGCTCTTGGATAACTATGATAAAGCAGCCAGCAGTAGATTATTGTATCAGCCAGTTTTAGCTTGATCAGCAAAAAGGAAAAAAAAAATCCTGACCAAGTTTGTCCTGTTTTGAGCCGTAGAGTATCCCTCACTTCAGCATCTTTTTACATTGTTTGTCTACCATTTGAGTTAATATGAATCCATTTGTTTTATTTACTCGTGTGATTTTGAGCTGATTTCAGCTGTTTTCTTGAAATCTCGACTTTAACACAAGACAACAACTTGTGTCTTGAAAGTTGTAAAAACCCCGTACAAACACATAAACAGATTTAAAGGCGCAATGAGGACTATCAATTTCAGGGAACCCTTTTTGTCTGAAAAAAGGACAGATCTTGAGCCTCACTGCTAAACTTTGCCAGTTGGCGTAGCGTTGTCATAGCGACTTTGTGCAGTATATGGATTGGCCAGGTTGTGCGCATATTCTAAGAAATAGCTAAAACTTGGAAATAACACATTTCGGCGCTGATAATCGAATTTTAAATGTGAGATTATGGGCAACAAATGTATTAAAGTGAGTCTATTTTGATATCACTTATATGTTCCTCACAGGGCTTTCACAACAGCAGCACGGCAGCCTGTTGTTTTATTTTCTAGATACTTGTGAAAAATAGTTATCACAAAAAAAACATCTTTTTTTGTTTTTAACAATGGGATGTTAAATGAGAAAACCAGCTATGTTATTCTGAGTTGAAGAGAAAAGGGAGTATGAGTTTTAAGAAAAAAAAAAAGAAAGAAGGTTGTTATCATGGAGATATGGCCGCTGCAGGCTTCCATATGGTCCATAAAACTTTGTTTTGTAATATCTATAAACAATATAGAGGAGACACAAAACTAACATGTATTTCTGAACCGAGTAAGTTAAGAATACCATATTTAAGTGGTATTAGCACTGCGTGTGCCGAGTCACGCTGTCAAATAACGGCTACGTTAGCTTAACGTTACACGACAGTCGCTATTTGCCAACTCCAGTGGGTGACTGGGACACTGAAATGGTTCCCCGTAGAGGTGAGACCGCTTAAGGTAATCACAGCTGTCACTTTTTCTCACATTTACCAACACATCCTAGAAGTACTGACCGAGTGTTAAACTGCTAACAGGGATTTGGTTTCAAAACTTACTGTATAAGAGAAGTATATCGTGAATTTGAAGGACGTGAGGGTCCGTTTGAAGTTAGCCCACTTTACTGACAAGTCGACGGTTAGTTGACAGAAACTGTGCTCAAACTCTGACGTTAGTGAGCCAAAACTTGAGTCAGCTGAAACTGACTCGTCCTTCATAAAGTTAGACGTTTTTTCGTGGCGTCGTCGTACCTTTAATACTGATTCCAAGTCCTCCAACATCTTGCTTGATAACTCGCACTGTGCGCTTCACGTTGGTGATGGTTTCCGGGACCGGAGAAGAGCTGAGGTTCGGGGGGTCTCCGTTGATAGCACCGGCGGGAGTCGGGTTGGGCTTCGCGGGCTCCTCGGCACCCTCTCCGGGGTTTACAGTTAGCGTGTCCTCGGTCAGTGTGGCCAACACCCGAATCCAACGGTCCACGGTCACTCGAAGTTCCAGCAGCCCCGTTTTCTGTGCCTTCATCGCGGCAGCCATGTTCAACGCATTCCTGGAATAACTCTAGACGGGCTGGCAGTCCTGTAAAGAGATAGGGGGTGGAGGGATGGGGTAGGGGGCACACACACACACACACACACACACACACACACACACACACACACACACACACACACACACTCTTCCTTCTCCCTCTCTCCCACTTTGTCCGCCCCCAAAGAGGTTTACCCAGTAGTAAGAAGTAAAGTTAATTGAGGGTGATACGATTAGCAACGGTGTTGACACAGACGCTCTAAGTTCAAAGAGCTTCTCGTCGAGTTCCCCCATTAATGAACTGTGTGCGCTTGAGTCACACATAATTAAGTTTTGATTCATTCATTTATTTATTTATTTCAAGTGCATTGAGCCACCCGGGCTCAGATCACAGATCTCATTTGCAATGTGCCCAACAGACACAAAATCACTGCACTGATATATACAGACGTTCTGTCACGTAGAAAACAAAATCAATAGTGCTGCCCAATCCAGTGATGGTCCACTGCTTTGCCTTTTCAGAGGATGGAGCTGAATATATCAGGCTTGAAATCTTCAAATCGTCTCCAGACTGAACTCCTGTGACAGAAAATGTGCTCACTGTAACGTGGTGTAAAGAAAAGTATTCTGACCATCTTGGTCTTGGCAAGAGTCCGGGTCTTGAAAATATGTACAAGGGGTCGACCTGAAACAAGCAAATGTTGAATAATACGAAAACAAACGGATCACATCAATACCTTGGAAAAAAAAATCTTACAAAAAGTAGACACCAGATGAGCATGATGTTCTCTGAAGAGCACAAAGCTTTTCTCCAGGAGGCACCAAATGAGTTGGCAGCACAGTACATGAGCACTGACAAAAACCAATCAATACTGGCCACAGACCAAAACCAGAGGACTCCATGTGCCGGAGTGGGAATCCCTTAAGCTTTAAAGAGGGATACCTAGTGGGACAAAAGATGTACGAATTGGCAGAGTAGTTTGGAGGTTGTGTTTCAGAATTTAATGGATAATATGAATGTTGAAGTCAGGGTTATGATCTCACGGTTGGGCTACCATTTCCAGGAATCAAGGAGTGCCTGAGGGTTGTAGGTTTTTCTGAAAATGTATTTTGTAAATATTTCTGCCAACCAGTGGAAAGTGTTGATTCTGATCTACTTTTTCATCTTTTCACTCCCGAGGACCACATTTGAGTAACTTTTTCATCTCGACCTTTTTATTTATTTATTTGTTACGAGTCTTTCCTCCTCCGCTTTCCAACGTTTCGAGGATGAAAAACACTGCCTGAACTCTGTCTGAATATTATCTGTCATGTATGTCAGTACCATTATCCTGTGACCAAGCCTTTTCATCTCGTCCTTGACTCCAGCTCAGTGTGGATAAGTATTTCCATGCCCTGGTGAGTCAGCAGAGGTGCACTTAATTGCACCGAGCAGACATTAAGAACATGCGTGAGTCACTGAAACAAGCTGATGAAGCAGTCCACATTTTTTATGCCCTATTGCATCTGCAAGTAATCAGCCAGCCTTCAGCTGTGTGTGTGTGTGTGGCAGCCTGTGTGTGCTGCATCTGCTTCACAACAGGTGAAATAGCAGAGAAGTTCCTGCACCCAATTTTAGAAAACAGCTCTTCTGGGTGGGCAGTTAATGAAAACAGGTTTGGGATCATTGGCTGAAAATTGCTCTCAGCCTGTACAGATTGTTTAAAGGTGCGTCTTTCTACCGAAAAAGCAGCCAAGCAGGTAAATTACCTTTAATTCTCAGCATTAATTTGTCACCAGTTAATGTTTTCTTTATCACAGAGTCACAATTCTGTTTTCTGTGACTGAACTCATCAGTTGAATGAAACGCAGAGGCTACAAACTGGTTACTCTGCCCAGCAGACACCTCTTTGTTATTCCCCATCTCCTGTCTCCCTCTAGTGATCAAATGGCTACATTACCTTAAAACACCTTTTTAAGTAACTCAACACAAACAAATGTCTTTTAAAAACTAGATCAAATTATGACATTTTTATACCACTGTTTGAAATTTTTCCCCAAAAAACATTTTTTTAATAAAGCATGATTAAAAAAAAAACAGCTTTGCGGCAAAATGTATTTTCCTGTTTTCATCTGACCTCAATAAGCGACATGTTCCTGAGATTAATAATAAAATGCACCCTGTTTTAATCTCTTTAGCATAAGATTAACGACACAATTGCATTGCTGTCAAATAATATTGAACCGCCACATCTGTCCCAAGATTAAATGCACTTCAGTTATTAAATTTACGTTTCCAACCATATGTTCAGTAAATATTTAGTAATTTTAAATAAACAACCCTTCATAGAATTAATATATTGGTAGCTCATCGTGACGTCGTTTTTTTTTTTGTTTTTTTTCAAGTTCATAATGATTTTAAAAATCAAAGATACTAAAAAAATCATGTCTGAACTGTTCAAGTAAATCACTAATTCTTTCCTATTAAGAGCGGTGCCTTCATATATAAATGTCTATATATCATATCTATATGCCTTTATACTGCAGTTTTTGCTGGAAAGCTGGTGTTATTAGTGTAAAAGACAGTAATCTAACAATACATTTACAATGTAAATAATGTGATACATATTTAGCAGTTAAACACAGATTAAAAAAAAACTTTTGTCTTTTTATTAGGACTAAAACCTAAAAAAAATATAGTAGATAATGTGAAGTTGGCCAATTATAGCAGGTAGAATCCTAACCAATCAGAATCAAGCATTTAGCACAGCTAGTTATGTAGTAAGAAAGCCAGGCAGTAGCTGCCACTACAGAGTTACATATCAGTCCAGCCAACACATATAAAGACAGAGTGACTCAAATGGTCTTTTAGTATAATATTATTCGGGTTGCAAAATTTATTCAATGAATTTTTCTAGAAGTTCCTGGAAAATTTTGTCTCAGAAATTTGGGAAATTTCCGGGAGTTTTTTTTCCTGTTGTCAACTTGATTTAAGACTATTGCATTAGACATGTTTGCATGCATGTCTGCTCATAACAAACCAAAATGTTTTATATTTATACATGTATATGACCTGGTAAATGCAATAAATATAAATTCCCAGAAAATTCCCGTTAATTTACAAAAAATTCCCATGGAAAGTTTCCAACTTAAAAATTCCCTGAATTTTGCAACCTGGGTGATTTTATACAACAAGAAAAAACTCCCAGAAATTTATTATAATAACGTTTAGAAAAAAAATATCAGTTGACGGCAACAAAACCCTGAAAATTTCCAATTCCCATGGAAATTTTCAGGAAATTCTCCAGAAACTTTCCGCCCCATTGCAACCCTAAATATCACACAGCTTGAGTAATAGGAAGGACAGTTTATTTCTCATATTCCCCTCATCTCCCCCCAATTCTCTCTCCTCTGAGCAGTATTAAGAACTTTGGAACATTGATAAAGTTTTTTTTTTAGCACAGTATTAATGTAAAATGTACATGTCTCCTCTAACTGCATGTATAACTCTGTTTAGATAAAAAAAAAAAAAAAAAAAAAGCACCCACATGTCGTATTTAGCACATGTATAGATCAGTACATCCCACCAGCTCAGCATGAATAGGGGGTTTCAACGACACTGCTCGACTTAAGCAGTGCTTCTATCTAATGATGTTCTGCATTATGACAAAGTGTTTGACCATCTGACCCCCCGTCTATACATCTGTCAGTCTGTTCCTTTGTGATGTGAATGGCAGGTGGCCAGCCTATTTTTCACAGGGCCGGGCCTTCATATTTTTTCAGAATTACAATGACAGGACCAATCAGATTTATAAGGATGTCTCACAAACAAAGGAATATGTGTCTTCACATAGAAAAGACATTTGTAGTTGGGAGTTGATGTGGTAATATGGTATAAAAAGTTGCTGCTCATAAGGAAACATATGAATAGAGTCCTCCAAGTGTATTAGGACAGTGATACACCTAACACTACATAGTAACAGAATTATAACAAAAATATCTTTTGAATTAAAGATGTTGATGATGGATGAACACTATTGGGATCCATTTTTTTTCTAGAACGGTGTTTACACCCTTAAGCCAATACTTTTTAGATATTTTCATTCTAACATCAGAGCTTTGGGGGTTTTCCATAGAGTAGTGAGCCTAAACAGTGTACAGTGTTATAGTCCAAATGTTTCTCTGCTGTTTCACTTCTATACTCCATGGTGTTTAAGATAAGATTCACTTTATTAATCTTGGAGGAAAATGTGTAACCAAAGTTATTAAAAGTAAGATATAAAAATGTTATATATATATATATATATCTATATATATATATATATATATATATATATATATATATATATATATATATATATATATATATATATATATATATATTAGTAAGAAAACACAAAAGATACAAAATACAGAACAAGTGTGTATAAAACAATACAAAGTGACGGAGTGGAGATTCAATTTATAAGTATCAAGGTGAAAATGCAAACGC
Source organism: Labroides dimidiatus (assembly GCA_030710495.1). NCBI lineage: Eukaryota > Metazoa > Chordata > Actinopteri > Labriformes > Labridae > Labroides > Labroides dimidiatus. Next base: position 5,504,668 of record CM061143.1, read on the forward strand.
AGAAAAGCACCTAAAAACAACAACAGTGAATTAATGAGAGTGAAACAGACGAGTGAAATGTTTCCATACTGATGAGGTTTCACATGAGTTAACTATTGCATAAAATTATTGTTGCTCAGTGAAAATGTTGCACATATTTAAACCAATCAATAAATGAACTGTTGCACAAGTGAAACTAAAATAAACTATAGATATTAATTGATAGCTGTGGTCTTCAGTATTTCTGCAAATTACAACTTCAAATACAAAATCATTGTGAATATCTTCAGAAATAAGGTATTTCAATAAATTTATCTCTTGAAAATTCAAAAGTCTTACATTTTTTAACCACCATTTTTCCTTTATATACAAATGCATGTGGATAATAAAATGATATCGTTCAAGAATTTCATATTTGAATGGACTTGTAGCTACTTTCAGTTCTGATACTTCACATGCTGGCTTACACTTCAACTACTTGTAACGTTTTAATGTGAACACTTAAACCACCCTTTTAAAACAAGACTATATCTTAATATGCTAAGTTTTTAAAATTTTATAGCGATGATAAAAAATGCATGTATGCCTAAGCATATAGAAAACATGTTCTGCTAGATTTTTACAGTTAAATTTTGTAAATTTTCAGCTGTTTAGAAAATATTTTTGCTTAGTTATTGTCATTAGGCAAATTAAATCATTTCTTCAAAGTAAAAAAATACCCCACTACTAACACCAAAACTACCAGTGAGCTCAGCTGACAAGTCAAAAGTAATGTTAACTTTAAAATTAAACTATACTTTACAGTTTGTGTTTTGAGCTAAGCATTCAGGTGTGACTAATCACAAAAGCTGGCATATCCTTTTTTTTTTTTATTTGTTTGTTTGTTTGTTTATTTGTTTGTTTGTTTTTTGGAGTGTGCAATCAGCCACAGATTGCTGAGACTCAGTGTTTCACCCAGATTAGAAAACTCTTTTTTTTTTTTTTTGAAAGCCCGCTATTATACTATAAAGCCAGACATACAGAATAAAATCTGCATTCATCAAAACATCATCATGACATTTGATAAATCCATGTATTAAAAACTTGAAATTGTAAATGTATTCTTCGAATAATATACAACTAATACAGCTGAACACCCAACAAACCCCCCACCATCCCCACACCCCCATTCAATCAGCCACATATATGCATGTCTCAACTCCCCAAAGACAGTGGACAGTTGGGATGGCCTGCTGATTAATTTCAACCTTCCCCCGCTTCACTTTGCCTCCTTCTGCTCCTGCATCCTCCAACCATCTCTGCATCCCTCCATCCTTCCCTCCCTCCCCTGCTCCGCAAAGGGCATCAGCTCCAGAGGTCTACCATATGGGCCAGTGTCTGAGCGCCTGACTGCCTGCCTGTCTCCCTGCAGCTTGGATGTGTGTGTGTGTGTGTCTGTGCGCACCGACTGTTAGTTTGCCCCACCTGTTCATCTGTAACAGCAGAGACCAGATCGCTCGTCTACAAGCCGCCTCCGACAGGCTGGTGGACAGAGAGATGGATGAACTGATCAGACACAAAGGTTGATGGATTGAGAGGGAGCTGACAGACATGCAGATGTAACAGTACAGGGTTTTAAAGAGACGTCTAAATGAATAACGAGCAGCTGCAAATCTAGTTATTGATAAGCACCTGCCAAGCAATTAGAGAAGAACAGGAAATATGAAGAGATAAGGAAGGAAGAGATCGTATATGGGGCAGAAGACAGAAGTCCAGATGGACGGAGAGCAGATGAGCAGATAACAGATTAAAAACAAGGAATAATTTATGCTCAAAATATGAAGGTGGAGGGAACAGACCGCAGTAGACAGACACACCATGCTGCTCCCCAAACACCCGAGGACACGGGATTATAATGAATGAGAACTTGGGGGTGATCATGAAAGGTCAAAGAGAAGAATAAGTCCAAGGCTTGTACACCTGTGGCCCACCTTCTGTTGTCTAAATCTGGCGGCGACCTTTTGTTTTTTAACCCCCACCACAACCGTTCAGTTACTCTCATTATAACCTCCTGAATAATGTAAAGGTATATAAGCATAAAGGAAGCAAGCGGTGGAGAGGAGATGAGGCTGAGGGATGGAAGGATCTACATAATAGGGCTATCTCTCTCTCCATCTGGTCATGTGTTTATAATCTTCCCCTCCTCCGCCTTAATGCTGATCTATCTGTTTGTCTGACAGATCTACTGCCCAGTCGCCCTAATCAAAGCCGCTAACAATCTAGCTCCTGCTAATAGTATCAAGCTCCACATTTACAGCCTGCACACATTTTGTAAATGCATGTGCGTTTGGGTCGATCCGTGCAGTTTCATGTCCCTTCGCAAGAGATGACCCAAGCACTTTCCAGCCTCAGGAGAATTAACCAGGCGTCTGCCACCTGACCCCGTTGACTCCAGCCATCCTGGGCTCAGCTGATACGCGTGCCGTGTGGCCCTGACATGAGGAGGACAAAAAAAGGCAGGAGGAGTGGGAGGAGGCAGAGAGACAGAAGGACCAGCAGGCAATGAATGATTATGATGACTAGGGCCATCTTGCTGGACTTATCGTCCCCTCCCCCCCTGTATAACTCCCATGCAGCACAAGCAGAAACCCTGGCCTTGGCCCTGGCTCTGTGTCTCCCTCATGGACGAGTGATCTGGCTCGGGTCGGCGTGGGTGAAGTGTCACCACCGAGCAAGGTCTGCTCTGTCAGCTGTTGGGGATGACAGAAGGAGAGGGTGGAGAGGATGAGGGAGACGTATGACAGTTGAGAGGAAATGGATCATGAAGGAAACTGGTGAAATCATGAACAAGAAGGAACACATACACGAGGCAAGATGATATCAAACGGAGCAGACTGGAACAATAGATAAAAGAGAACAGGTTTTGTGGAGGTGTCGTATCTGCCGGGCCTTATGCAACCAGTGCTTCCGCAGATGGCACGACTGCTGGGAAAGTAGGGTAAACAGTCTCAGCTAATGACTTGCCCCCTCTTGACTCGGTACAGTGAAGTGAAAGAGCAAATGATTGGTGAAAACATGCCCTCGTGGGGATTAAGAATGTGTCAGGTCAACCTCTGTACAGCAACGAGGGTAAGCGAGAAGGGTGAGGAAAGGGTGAGCGTGTGGGCTCAAATTCACTGCATCTCTTCACAGTGCTGTTGGCACTGTCGGATCACTCTGAGGTGGTGATTACTTAACTCAGCCATGTGAGCAGAGAGGAGGGGTGGCCAGTTTCCTCTTCAAGCTGAGGAATACATACATTGGGTCTGGTGCTCGGTTTTTGTCCACAACACATATTAGGACAATCGGATTGTTTACATCAAAGAAAACACATAAGAACGATTGAAAACATCAATGAAACTTGCACATTGTTTTTTTCTGTAACATATTTCAATCACATTAAGAAATACTGAAACAAAACCATTGTGTGTCCTCCTTAAAGTAATATCGCTCGCAGCTAATAGCTACCAAAAGCTAACGTTTTAGCGACTTGTCCAGTTGTGTTAAATACTTGATCCTGAGTAGCCAAAAACCCGTAGCAACAGTAGTTAAATCCCAACAGTGAAACACCAGAGACAACGTGATCGCATACATCATATCGAATCAACCCAAGGAAAGACATCTGACATATTTCACCTCTGCCTGTTGACACTGTGGCAAAAAGCATTAGTACTCTATACTGATAGACATTTTGGTGAAAACACTTGTTCCAGTCTGAGGCTGGTCTTAAACCCTTTTATAAAGACTGACTTATTAAAAAATAGCCAAAAATATTATAATTTTCTGAAACTTACATGTTTATTAACCCTTTTTCACAATCCACATAAAATATGCAGTAAAATTGTGTCTATGATATATTTTTATGGATCATATCTGACACATTGGGCAGTTTTGGAAACTTTTTTTTGTAAAGTTTTTAGTAAATCTGCATTCATTCAGTGCAAAAAAAGACTTGTTTTAAAAAAATGATTAACACGTTATTCTTACAGCACCTTCTTGAAAATTAGAAATGACTTTCCTTTCTTTTTCATTTAAAAAAAAGAAAAATATTTTTTTTTAAATCTTTTTTTAGCAGGTTTTCAAAGAAACTGTTAATCACATTGATGAGATAGAGGTCTTTGAAACATGTATCAAAGACGATACGTTTGCTGTTATACACTGAAAAAAAATTGACTTCAATTAAATTTTCTATTTAATACGTTTACATGGAACCGACTGACATAAATTTAACTGAAGTCATTCTTTATTTAATTTTTTGAGTGTAGGGTTGTACACTAAAAAATGAAACAATGACTTCATTTAAATGTATTTTGCCAACTGGTTCCTTGTAAATGTATTAGTTTAGCTGAAAAAAAATTTAGGGTCAAATAAGTTTAACTTGAAATTATTGCTTTCAACTCACCTGATATGTTTTCACAGAACCAGTTGATATAATAAATTTAATTAGAGTCATTGTTTCATTTTTATTGATTTATTTTGAGTGTTGCTCGCTGCTTACGTAAGGGCATCTCAGAGAAGTTAAAGTTGAGCAAGACCCTGTCCTGCAATCCAGGCCACAGCAGCAGACATTGTGGATACATCTAGAGGTTGACATCTATAAAGTAACTCATATAATGATAATAGGGTTGAAGTGTCAACATACATGTAAAAAAATTGAAACATAGAACTCGTTGACATAATAAAATGAATGGGGCTAGCATTCTTCCAGTTTTCTTTGCCCACAAAAAGGTTGGTGCTGGAACAGAGTTTTTGAGCTGTAAGAAATTGACTATTCACAATCTTGAATGCTGCCTTTTTGCTTATGGAACTGCAGTAACTCATATTTTTGGGGTTAAAGAGCATAACACAGGTTGTTAAAATCTGTAAGATTGGGAACATACAGTATTGAGCATAAATGGATAACAGTAACATTAATTTGGAGAGTCAATTCAAATCTCTACATTCATGCTTAAATTTCTTTACAGTAGTATTATTAAATGTAAACAACGCTCAACGTTTCTTTAAGTTACTGACTGCTCACTAATCCTGCTGCTGGGTAGCTAGCTAACAACTAGCTTTGAAGCATCCATAACTTCAAAAAAAAATCCCTTAAGTATTTTCTAAAATTTCTGTAGTTAGAGCATTACTGCCCACTGTGTTCCCTTATTGGAACCTTTTCATTGAGAACGGCAAAGCATAACTCCTCATTGGCTCACATTGGGGACAGTTATTTGGGATTGTGGTTAAAGGTTGAATCGTGTAAAACTTTGCTGACACTCAACAGACACTCAGTCTGTCAGTCACTGAGCCAGCCGGCAGGTTAGCTCAGCTGATCTGCTGTGTAACAGTCCTGCTGCTGTGATTAAAGGGGGCTGCGACAAAGACGCTGAAAGGCGATCAAGGAGGGAGGGCGGCGGGCAACAGCCAGCTGTCACACACAGAGAGACCATAATGGCCACGGTAAATCCCACAGCCGTCTGATCCCGTTTCTTCTTTGACTTCAGCCTCCTGCTAACTGACTAGTCATCTCTTTGTTAACCTGTCAGCGAGCTGGTTGACAACGTGAGCCAGGGGAGGACATTGTTGTCACACTCAGTCGCTGGCTTGGATTTATTCACTTTATGAGCTATTCACTGAGTATGTGTAGACATAAATTACACTTGTTGATTTAATAAAAGGAAGTAAGCTATTTAGATGGAAAGTTGCATTATTAAACACAGGTAAAATATACAGTAAATGGTTTAACTTCAGTAAAATGAATCAGTCTAAGTTTGAGCTTTTCCTCCAGTGAATTACTCAGAATAAGTTTTTGATATGGTGCACTTGGAGCTTCACAGCCCTGTATCTGTCTGTATTTTGTCTTCAGTTCTTCCATTTACTGCATGCACCTGCCAGAGACTATGTGGGTGGTAACTTTGCAGAGCTGAAGAGTATCCCCTTTTTCATTAACACAGCAGGCCTGCTGTCACTGACAATGTTGTTAAAGCGTAGCCAGTCAAACTTCAGAGTAAACTTCTTCTCACATGTTTGAAATGCGTCCTGGTGAAAGTAGAAATAATCTCAGAATTTTTAAGCATCAAGCGGAAATGGGATATTTTAAAAACACTGGAACTAGTGCCATAGATTTGAGGGGAACATATTGGTACAGGAAGCAAAGCATAAGTGGAAAAGTAGAATGGTATGGGTGTGAATGTGCAGGTAAGGCTGTGGTGATTTTTGTAGCTTCTAGTCGTTTCATTTCTCTCTCTCTTTCATTGATAATGAAAGCTGCCCAGTCAGCAGCACGTGTCCTGCCCCTGACACTGACACAGCAAGCGCTGACTCTTGGCTCCTGTGTCCCCAAGCTGTGGCACCCCCCTGATGTTCCGCTTAACATCAGAACAATTAGTGGCCCTCTGCCCCGCTCTTTACACAAGAAAAGGGAGAAACGTGACCCCCTCTCCCCACCACACACACACAAACACACACACACACTGCTGTAGTGTGGTAGCTGATGGCTCCTTGGCTCCTCCGTAGCAGGAGCTGTAGGTAATGACTCCTGCCTGCCTGCCTGCCACGGTGGACCTTAATTTGTTATTGTAGCGGAGCAGCTGTGCAGCATGCTGCAGAGAGCAGGTGGCTGCCTGGCAGGAGTGGAGGATGGGGGGAGGGAGAGAGGGGGAGGAGAGGAGCGTGTGGCATATGTGGGTGGCTGTAGGGGGAAGAAAAGATGTTGATGATGGTGTATGTGTGTGTGTGTGTGTGTGTGTGTGTGTGTGTGTGTGTGTGTGTGTGTGTATTGGGGGTAGTGTAGCCCACATCCTCTTAAGTCAGCATCCAAATATTATGCTTGTAAAAAAACAATAGCATGTGTGATTTTGGACGGAGTCCAGACCAGACTGTGGAGAGAATTCAGGCCTGATGTTATGAAGCCGAATGTATGCAACAGATTATTCACTCTTTTAACTTCATGTATACCTAAACTGTTTTACATTTTATTGATTTCACCTTTTTTGCAGCCTCTCTTTAACAACAGTCATCCAGATTCAATCATTCAGTACTCCTTTGTCACTATTGTCCATCCTCTACATAACTGTAACTCTTCACTTACTTATGAGGACACATAAATCAAATGTCTTAATATTTTATAACATTAATACTGTGAATGGACAGAAAAAAAATCACAACTTTTTTACATCTGATGTATCTTTTTTGTAACTTAAAAAATGTGTATCATGAGTTATAAAATATTACATAATAAATCTACCAGTTAGTACAAAGCAGTACCACTATGTGACCACTACAATCCTGCAATAAAAAAATTGATTTATAAGTACACTCAAAAAATAAAACACTTACTTCAATTAATTATAAGTTCAACTTAGTTGACCTGAAAAATTACTGTTTTTAACTAACTTATATGTTTACATGGAACTGGTTGACAGAATGAATTTTAAAAAAGTCAACATGTCATTTTTTTGAGTGTATGTTGTGCAGTTAAAATAAGGGCTGAGACTGTATGTATGTATGTATGTATGTATGTATGTATGTATGTATGTATGTATGTATGTATGTATGTATGTATGTATGTTGCCTATGTATGAATGCTTGTATGTAAGTACTATGCATGCAAGCATGTACTCTATAATTTTGGTAGGTAGGTTGGTATATATACACTCAAAAAAAATGAAACATTAACTTAAATTAAATTTATCTTGTCAAATGATTTCATGTAAAAATATCAGGTTAGTATAAAGCAATAAATTCAAGTTACACTTGGTTGACCCTATAATTGTTTTCAACTAACCTAATACATTAACATAGAATTGTTTGACATAATAAATTTCATTTAAGTCAATATTTCATTTTTTTGAGTATATGAATATTTTATTATGTATTAATGTATTTGTGTTTATAAATACTGTGCATGCATGTCTGCAATTTTGTATGCTGTATGTAGGTATGCATGAACATGTATTTAAGTACATGTGTTTGTACACTCAAAAAAAAGAAACATCGACTTTCATGTTCAAATTTCAAGTTCAAAATACTTGACTAAAATTATTGTTTTCAACTAACCTAATACATTTAAACAAAACTGTCTGACATAATAAATTTAATAAAAGTCAGTGTTTCATTTTTTTGAGTGTATGTATCTTTTTCAGTCCAACTCTTTTAATTTTTGAATTAATGGAAAAATATTACAAAACATTAGCATAACATAAAACTTATATCATTAATCATGAAAAACATTTTTTATTATTCTCTCTCTCTCTCTCTTTTTTTCACTTATGAGCAAACACAACATGTGAAGGTCCCTCATTGGAATATTAATAGTTTATCTTCCCTTAAAGCGCTCATTTTATCCCTCAAAGCTGCATATTATCAGTTGCTGTCCATCATATCTATCTCCATCTCTCCATCCTCGTGTTTGTACCGATGACAGTTTGTGCAGACACAGATTCAGGCGAAACAAAATCAATACACCAACAAGTCGAGGTCATAAACGACTTTGCTCGAGGCAGTGGAAGTGTGTCTGCTGTGAGGATTATGGGAGCTGGTGTCCTCTTGTTACAGCTCGGAGTGAATCATTACCCACACACCGTTCCCCCCGCTGTAACAGAGACTTATTGGCTTTCTGCTTTAAATGCTTACAATTAGTACCGCCCACGCAAAATAGACTGTTGCGCTCGAGGACAATTGAAACCCAATGCCTGCTGGCGAACAGGATCGATCGTCTGTTCCTGCTGTCTGCGTTTGATTTCACTTCTCTGAAGGTGTCTTTTCGTGAGAGAGGAAAGGAAACTGGAGGAGTTTCAAAGACTCTCACCGGCCGTTACTCTGCCACGAAGAAGAAAAGTCGACGACAGGAAGAGGATGGTGGGGATGCCCAGTGCTACAAGCTGTAAGCAGACTTTGATTTACAACATGCAGAGCACTTCAGTTACTTTAACATGACAGCATGTCTCCACAGGTAGTTCGTCCTCTGTATGTTTGCACCTGCACATGCTGAGTCAACAAATGTCCCATATGTCCATCATCTCATTAGTGGGTTTGACACTATTTAAAGGGTGAATGTGACACAACTTTTCTTCATCAGAAAGAAAAGAAAACCCATCCACTCTGTTATTTTCTGATCCTCCTCCCAGAGCCGGCGTATTCTTTAGACGAGACCTTTTGAATGTGTTACTTCAGATCCCATCAAATCATTCTAATGACCAAACAAAACCTCTGTCATCCCTTTGGCTGCTCAGATCCTACGCTCATTAAGCTCCATTAAAGAGTAAGAATAAACTATGCATAACACATACTCTATTGGGTGCATTATCCTTTATATAGCCCCCCCACAAGACTGGCTATTATGCTTCCTTTTGATTGAATAGCAGCTTTGGGTCTATGTGTCTTTTCAGCTGAGGATTTAGAGCCTTTAATCCACCCGGCAAAGTTTTTTTTCTCTTTCCACCATCTGGAGTTTACAGCGCTGTAAGACAAAAACACCAGGCGGTGCGAAACCAGGCTGGGGCTGCTGCTTGATGCCAGGAGGGAGTTTTTTTTCTCCCTGCCTGGGGTGTCTGTCTGCTTTACATCAGGGGTCAATAGTACAGTCCTGCCGTGCAAGTGGGGTCAAGCAGGGCCTGAGGGCAGGACTGCAAGGACTGGGACTCCCATGAGGACCACCGATTCACCAAAAAGGGGCAAATAATCTCATGACAAAAACGTTACTGTACCGCAGATGATTACAGTAGCGTCCACCAGGGTGCAGCAGTGTGTACCCTTGTAAAAAAAAAAAAAAAAGTAGATATGGTTTGAAAGCCAATTCTTGTTTTGGAAATTTTGGTTCCCAGAAAAGCCAAAAGAACGATCAAACATTCCTCCGTCCCCCTGTAACTGTTGTTTAGTCGAAGTAATTTGAAGTTACGCAGAACTAAACATCCCTCTGGGAAGCAGGGGTTGCTGTGTGTACACTGGGAGAAAATGTGTTAAAGAGCATGTTAGCTCAACATCGCTCACACCAGTCAATCACTCCCATCCTCCCTTGATTCAATTAGCTCTACTGGAAAACATGTGGATCATTTGGGACCCCACTGGATCATTTTCCTTTTTGCTTTTTTTCCCCCATCTTTCTCTTTGGGGTGGGTTACAGAGTCAGATTCCAATACGCTGACATTAAAAGGGGAAATAAACGACAAAGGGGCCCTGCAGGTTTGCATTAGAGGCCTAATTGGTTTTGGCTTGAGTGAGCCGTTAGCGTTGCCAGACGTGGGCTCTTTGTGTTTAGCCATGTGGGACAATTTGTGCTGCGCTGGAGGTAGAGAGAGGTGCCTGCAGATCTTCTCTGAGTCACCCCTGCAACATTTTGTCTCTGTGGGCTGCGCGAGTGCACGCGCGAAGCGTGCAAGCGTTACAGATTCAACTCGTAGGTATGCACGTTGAAAGTTTGTGCGAACGCATTTAATGACATGTTTTTGTCGAGCTTTGTCGCTACATGTCGCTCTACTGTACGTCATGCATGTGCTCTCCTGTGTTTCTGTAATTTGCCTGTGCACGTGTGTGTGTGTGTGTGTGTGTGTGTGTGTGTGTGTGTGTGTGTGTGTGTTTGTGTCAGGCAGTAAGCCCAGTATCCTTCTCACTCCCTCTGCTCTCTGCGTGGGTCTTTTCCACCAGCGCAACCACCTGTTAGTGTTTTACTCGGGGGCCCCAGGGCTACAATGACTGCAGAACCTTCCAGATTTGCTCATCAAGCCCATCAGATCGGCTCCAAAATCTGGCTCCCATTTCCTATCACAGGACCGATCTAAGCTGGAAACGCCAACCCCCCCCTCCAACCCCCCCTCCACACTGCAGTTTAGCTGAGTCAAGATGGTGTGCAGCTGAACGGTATCAGAGCCGAGCTGAGTTTGATTAATGACTCATGAGCAACAGCGTTTTGTTCAGTGCGTAGCGCTGCTGGATCACGCTGAAGTGTTTGCAAAGTGTGGTTTTACTGCCAAAGAGAGATGTTTAAAGGCTAAATTTACGGGGGTCACTTTGTTACCCAGTGCTCCACATGTGGGAACCACTACAAAGAATCCGGCGTTTTCTCTTTGAGCGATAATATGTAACCAAATGACGATTTAAACGGACTTTAATTGCATATCTACAGGTTAAAGTTACTGTCTAAAGCTCTGTGTGTACACATACAAAATCATGCGTATGTTTTAAATGTATGCATGTTAGCATAGTTGTGCATTCAACTGCAACAATTAATAGAATAATCGATTATTAATCGATTACTGAATTGATCGTGAAGTATTTGGATAATTGATTAATCAGTTTAGCTTCATTAATGTGAATATTTTCTGGTTTCTTTGCTTCTCTACGGCAGTCCTGAGTATCTTTGGTTTGCCAACAAGACATTTGATGATGTCACCTTGGACTCCAAGAAACAATGACATTTTACACCATTTTTCTGACATTTTATGGACCAAACAACCACTCCATCGATAGATTAATCGATCATGAATATAATCGTTAGTTTGTAAACTCTTGATTGAGTCAAATCATGTACATTACAAAATGTGTTTTCTCTGTAACAATACAGCTCATAAAGTTACAGCTTTAAAAATTACAAATATGGATTGCATTTTCGGCAGTTTTGTTTCCTTCATTATGAATATGAATCTGACAACCGAGACAAAATGGTCAAAGCTACGTCACAAGTTAACAGGCATAGGTAAGTGTTGTTTTGATTGCATAGCAGGAGACTGGACGGGAAGGTAGAATGTATCTGTTTTTTAAAATGTTAACATTTTGTATTTATTTATTTTTTACAAAATATCGAAGCAGTGACACTTTATGCTAGGTGCAATTAGCAGATATTCTCGATGCAGCACACAGCTTTTTGTTAAACAGAAGACTAAAGCCTAATGTATGCTTGACGCGTTTGCGCGGTTTCATATGGAAGAATGACGTCATTTTAACAGCCTCGCCTGCTCTGTGGTCATTTTCACACGGAAAATTTCCATGTTCAGAGAATTTTTAACAACTTCTAACAAGCAGAGGCTCCTTGTGCCCAAAGTACAACAAATACTGGCATTTATATAATTTACCACACAGAGATCACTGTGATAACCCTGTGATTTAACAATTCCCGGTGTGAAATTGCAGCCAAAAAAAATGTAGTAAACTGTGTGAACAACCTCTTCTTCTCTAGTTTAGCACTGTGGTAGATCTGTGTTCGCGATGCACCGCCCCTGCAGTATGGGAACGGACTAGGGATAGACCGATTATCGGCTGGGCTGATTATCGGCGCATATATTTGTCATTTTGAACCATTTCGGCATCGGCCTTTTTTTTTTTTACGACGGCCGATAATAGGTCACTTCAAAACTGGGTTATTTTGGCTGTAATGCAGCTGCTCCTCTCTCTGCAGTCAATACTTTATCTCCAGCATTGTCCCACCCACAGCACCATCTGATTGGTTACACACAGTCACAGCTCAGGTAACAGCCAATCAGCAGTAAAAGCTGTGCATGCACAGCTCACACACACACGCAGCGAGCAGAAAAAGTTTTGCCGAACCGAGAAGCTTCAGAGCAGATATGTTTCGAATGTTTGTTTTATTTGTTTAAATTTTTATTTACCTCTAGAAGACATGCTGCTGAGCCTGGAAAATGTTAAATAAACGTGTGCTGAAAGGCATTTAAACAAAGTTAAGGATCAGAGTTTGTATTATTCAAAATTTTGATGCCAATATATTCACTTTTACTGCAAATGAATATCGGCTGCAAATATCGGTTATCGGCCTCCTCCACTATTAATAATTGGTATCGGCCCTGGAAAAAGCATATCGGTCTATCACTAGAACGGACGCTGTGAAAAAGCATAAAAGCCACACACATTCATTTGTGCAGATCTCGTGTGTCACGTTAGTGCAGAAAGCACAATCAGCCCTTTAGTTCTCCAGAGAATGCCAAAATAAAACAGCAATGAAACCAACATCCAAAAATTTTTTAAAAATAAGATTTTTACCAAATTTCATTCAATCCCATCCACTCTGGTATTTGTCATTTTGAGAAGTTGTAACTTTATAAGTTCTCACAAAGAACTCATATTGTTATGTTAATGGTTGATTCAGTTTACAAATGTTTTATTTATGCACAACTTCAGACTAGCATACATACATTTAAAATATATGCATGATTTTGTATGAGTACACACAGCTCTTTTGACTGTAACCTCACCCCATACATATCGATTGTCAGGAATCCGATGCTGTGAGAACTGGAGATTGAAACGAACAACAATTGTAATGGTCCTTTAACTCTTCAGTAAAAGGAAATGAAATAATATCGTGTCTGCGTCTCGTTATAAAGTTCCCCTCGTGTTAAATCCCGACCCAAACCGCTGCAGACAGCATCATCAGTCTCTTCAAACAGATAGGATTTGTCATGTTCTCTATTTCGTGAGACCTCTGAGCTCTCCGTCCCATTGTCTGTTTCCAATCCAGCACCCTGTCTTTTACTGCAGACACTGTGGCAACCTGATGCAAAGCTTTAAAAAAAAAAAGGGGAAAAAAAAGAAAGACAGGAGTGACCAAACAGTTAAAGAGAAGGGGAAAAAAAAGAGTAGAAAGGGATTAACTGTCAGGGAGAATGTGAGGCTAATTGAAGCCAGTTTTGCACAGCTGTTTCTTGTTGCAGCGCGGTGCTGCACAGAGCGGCTGCGAGGATAGGATCCAGATGTGATCCCGCGCCGGGGATCGGCTGCCAATAACAATCCTCAGAAATACCAGGCGTACAGGAGACGAGGGCGATTAGAGTGTCCGCTGTGAGCTCTCTCCTTTCACAAAACATCGCTTCCTCGCCTCTGAAAGCAAACCCAACTCTTAACTCTTTAGTGCTGTTAACTCCGTCATTTTGTTACACTGCCAGCCACAGCCTTGCCCCCCTCCCCCCTCCCCCTTGTATTCAGGTGTCACTCCGTAGCGTAAACATTGCTTTGACACATTTGCCTATTCACAGAAAGGCGGCTTGCAGGCTTGGAGAGTGGTTTTGCATATTTGTCATATGTCTTTTGAAATGTTACACCAAAAGGGATTAGAACTTCTTTTGTGTCTTTCTCTTCTGTTTGGTTTAAATCATCATGGAAAAAAAGGATCATGTATTCCTTATCAGGGTTGTGTGCAGGTATTTATTCGCTCTTCTGCTTTAAATGTTGGGACACAAAAGAGCCCAGTCACTTCGGAGTGAATTGGAGTGGTCAAGTGAAAGGAACTTATCAGGGCATTATACTTTTTTAATACCCCCCGCTCACTCTGTTCCCACTCCTTATGCCTATCAACCCCCCTCCCCTTCCCTCACCCACCCACCACATCATTTCCCACTTGGCGCAGACAAAGAGGAGTTAGCATCGGTTCCCCCTTCACTCCACGCCTTCCAGGGTCACCCCAGAGCTTCTTTTTCTCACCTCCCGTTTCTGACTCACCTCCTGTTCGGCTTTCCCTCTTTTGTTTCCTCTCAGCTCTTTCCACCTCTCGGTCCTCATAAGTTTTCCATCTCCTTTTATTTGTCTTTATCCCTCTTTTGATTTGCACTCTTGTGTCCGACTGCAGCTGGTCTGTCATCGCTGAGAGGAAAGCTGACATCCAGCTGTGTATGAGCCAGTTTATTGAAGGCTCCGTGGAAGAAGCCTCAGGGTCACGGCTTCTCAAGATACCACTCAAATACTGCAAGTTGTTTTTTTTTCCAAACACTCTTTTTATTTGATTCGTCCATACATTGATGATTTGTAAATAAATACATAATTAAATAAAAAAAACTATGACATACACTGAAACTGCAAGGTGCTAACAGGATCAAAGAAATGTTGATAATCGACTAGTCACCGATTATTTTTTGTGATTAGTCGACTATTCGGATCATACATAAATTGCAGCTTATTGCACCAGCATACAGCTAACATCATTAGCTGCCAGCTTCAAGTGTTTAAGGTATGCACTAACTAAAATTGAAGACAGTTAATATCATAGTTCATTCAGCTTTTAATGAACTTTGCAGCTTGTAGCAGCATTTCTGACATTTTTTTTAATGTACCAATTTTCTATTCAAACATGACATCGCTATTAAGTAGGTAGCTCCCTGTTGATGTTAATGTTAGCAGCTAACTAGCCAATTAGCTTACAGAGATTGTCATTCTTCCATTGTCATGGAAGGCCATTTCTGCTTTGCAGATTTTGCATTGCACACTTTTCTCCTTTATTTTGGAAAAATGCTCCCAAACTTTCGAGCTCTGTTGCCGGCCAGCCATGAGACTGTTGAGCATAACTTTTCCAGTGACATCACGGGTTACCCCGGTTACCACTTCTGCGCGTATGCGTCAAGGACAGAACGGCAGACGAGACAGGTGAAAGTACAGAGGCAGTTTTGAGGGAAAAATAAAGTTTAAAAAAATAAGTCGCAGACGAATTTGATCGTCGCATCATTGTGACTAGTCGACTAATCTTGGCAGCCCTAGCTGTTAGAACGGAAGCTCAAAGTCCACGTCATATCCAAGATGGCCCCGTCCAATGATTGGCTTCATTTGACCGTATCAGGAACAGACGGGTGATGTCGCGGAAGCCACGTCCATATTTTATACAGTCTATAGTTTTATCCTTTCTAGTTTACCGAAGCGGAGAGCATCCCTAATCTAAGCTTCATGCAGTGGGGAAATGGCAACTACCAGTGGAGCAATATCTGACGCCTAAACACAAAGTAAGGAAAGCTGCAAAGTTTTTTAGTAGGCCTATTGTAGATGGAAGTATCCCAGAAAGAGCTGTTAGTGGAGCTGGATCCAAAGAGATTTGGAGTACCAAATACTACAACTTTTAAAACACACATCACAGGTTTCCTTTTCCCCCAGAGGAAACTTCAGTATGACTATTTCTTTTTCATTCATTCCCCCAACGTAATCATAAATTATTCACTGAAACACATGTAACACTTGTGTACAGCATGTGACACAAACATACAGAGCAGATAATAGCTGCTTCCCATCCTGTCAGAAAGTGATGGAGACGATGTGTGGCCTTGGCCTACTCTCACTCTATCAGACACACAAACACACACACACACAGAATGTGACAGAGCATCTTAGCCAAAGCCAACATCACTCTGTTCCTCTCATCCACACGTGTCAGTTGTGAGTTTTATGACTTTAGTCAAGTTCACCTCATCTGTCCCTGATCCGATTTCCCTCCTGGTGGGTCTGTTGCTGTCAGACAACAGGACCTGCTCTCTTGTCACACACACACACACACAAACTTACGCTGCACTCTGTCTGCTCTTGCTCCCGGGATGGAATGTGTTCTGGCTGCTGCTGTTTATGTGTCTTGTCCTCAGCTGGTGTCTCTGCTTGTTGTCTCTGCCTGTTTGTCCTCACGGAGCACTGTGGCGAGATGTTGTACATGTGCTGGGTCTGCAGTGCAAAGGAAAAACAGGTGCAGGAGAAAACAATTCACATGTTTTGGCTCTTTAAGCAAAGCAGGAAAAACTGGGAAGTGGGGTATGCCTGGATTAATATTTCAGGCTGGCTAGCCTACGTGCTTTACGTCTCTAAAGTGTCTTTGAAATGCTGCTACCACCTTAAGACCTTTTTTAATTCAGACCTCACCTTAGTGCTGTATCAAAAACTTCAAAATGTGGCCCCTTTAAACAGAGACGTGATACACCTGGTGATGCAAAAATAAAAATGCTGCAGTGTGCGTGCCAGACCAGTAGCTAATGCTATAATTTTGTAACGAAACAGCATCAAAGAACGTCAGACTCCTGGGTAAAGAGCCATTCTTCAACAGAGCAGTGTACAGTCTAATGATAAAGACTACTGTGAATGCACATTGGAAAAAAAAAAACCCTGCTTACTGTCTACGAATAAGCATGAATATACAAAAAAAATTAGCGTTAGCGCTAGAATAAGGATTAGGACCACAGTAACTAAGAAAAAAAAAATTGTGATGTTCACAGAGTAAAGCCATATTCTTATGAAAAAGAGTCATAAAGTTCCGAGAGTAAAGTCTGTGAAAAGCAAAAAATAAAAAATAAACAAACAAAAAACAAAACAAAAAAAATAGCAATGAGAGTAAATTTGTGATGATACGACAGTAAAGTCATAATGTTGCAAGAGTATAGCCATAATGTTATGAAATTAAATTTGTAATGTTATGTAAATTCATAATGATACGATATTAAATGTGTAATGTTATGGGGGTAAAGTTGTAATGTTATGAGATTAAAGTTATAATGTTACATTAATAAAGATGTATAGTAAAGTCGTAATGTTGTGATATTAAATTTGTAATGTTATGAGAGTAACTTCGTAATGTTGTGATATGAGATTAAATGTGTAATGTTTCAAGAGAAAAAAAGCAACTTTTTGGCTTTACTTTTTTATATTTCAATATTAAGTGTCTGACAACACAACAATAAGACTGTTTTCTTATGCGTGTTGGATTGTTTACAAGGTGACAGAAAAGCCTTCGGTTCTTGCCTGATTAAGTGTTAAAGAAATAGCATTTTCAGTCACCCAAAACATCATTTTCTGGTAAATGAACAGCCAAAATAGTAGTTTACTATAGTTTACTGTTTTATAATGTTTCTGTTTTAACAGCCCCTGTTAGGAACATTTGTCAAATACTGTTCCTAGAACAGAATAACCATATCACACCTCTATGCACTCAATTTGCAATGTAAATTAGTGGACGCATGTTTTTGTACTTTCATTTGCGTAAAGATTTCAGGAGAAGAGTATCGTGCTTATCTCCCAGCACCTGTCAAAACGCTCCAAACCTGTTTTCTAAGCACATCAATAAGAAGAAGTAACTCTGTACTGACAACATATTGATGGATTCTGAGTTGATTTTTTTAAGACTAATTAACTAATAAATACTTTTTAGATAATATTTGATCAAAGATTTCATGAAGGTTGACGAAAATACGGATTGGTTTCTAAAGTCTAGAAATAGACCTGGAACAAGTTAATCTCTATGATTCTACTGTGTTACACACACACACACACACACACACACACACGACTGTATTGCAACACTGACAAGTCCAAACATCCCTCAGGCTTAACCTTGGGAAATGCCAACACATGCCTTTGTATACTGCATGTGTGTGTGTGTGTGTGTGTGTGTGTGTGTGCGCGTGTGTGAGCAAAGCCAGTCGTTATCTTCTCTCAACTTTAATTGAGCCCTTCAGAAATCCCCTAAAACTATCTCTCTCTCTCTCTCTCACACGCACACACACACACACACACACACACACACACACACACACACACACACACACACACACACACAGCACGAGTTAAGCCTGCAGGCTGTATCTGTGCCTGGCCAGGTGTTCCCAGCTCCGCTGCCAGATGAACCACCTGCAGATCGCAGGTGTGGCCGTCGTCAGGAAGAGAACAACACAGCTGCTCCTCCAGCCTGGGGAGTAGAGAGAGGGAGAGGTGGAGGGTTTCTCCCCAATCAGCTGCTGGTGGTGCGAAGCTTCACACAAACACTCACACATCAGGCAGAAATAAACATTCATGATGAAACATTTTGTACGTTCGCTCTGGTAACACCCAGTGTTCCCTGTGATAGAGTTCAACTCAGAGTTGTTCTCAAAATCCAGATGATGTCAAATCTGGCGTACACTTAAAGATTCTTAAATCTGAAGCAGTTTTAAATATGTGAGACCCCACACATGTAAAATATCAATGACAGATTTAACAGTTCTTTAATGTGTGGCGAGCAACAAGGTTGCCAAGTTTCTTTTCACCAGCAACCTGAGTTCCAACTCTTAAAACTGAAAATCACTCAAAGTCAAGTGTGACTTTAAAGCCCAGTTTCCACCAAGCTGTTCAGTTCGGTTCGTCTCAATACGGCACACATTTTGTGGCGTTTCCTTTGACTAAAACCGGGACAGGTCCCCAAATAACCGACCCGTACCATCCCACTTTTTTTGTACCCTTCTGTTGGGGTGCTGATCCAACCCCAGAAGGTGGAGCTAGAAACGCCACAGTCCATTGATTGTCCGATAGACTCATCACTTCCTGTGCGACAGCGGAAGTGAAAAACAACACATAACTCTACCATGTTTAAATCTCCAGTCGACTTTGTGAAGACAACTTTTGTCTCGTTTGAAAAATGGCATCACAAAACAATTTACTGTGTCACGTTTTTCTTCTTCGTTGGATTTATTAGCAGGTGCTGTGCCGTCACGCTATAATGTAGCTGATGTTGCTATCCCCATCCGGCTTACTCTCCACCTACCAAGAAGGGCACCGTTAGCTGTGGAAACACAAACAGGATCAGGACTTACTGATCCAACTTGTACCAAACTGTACTGATCCATACTGGACCGCTTGGTGGAAACAGAACTTTAGATTTAAGGTGTTGTGACGACTCTCTGATAATCTTAATGTAAATCCTGGATTATGAACTGAAATATATATATAAAAAGTGAAACCACTTCAGTATCACTGATTAAGTCCTCACAGGGATATCCAACAAACACGACAGGTTGCAGGAGCTAATTGTTACTAGCTGCTTAGCTTTCTGGTACATTCGTTGTTGTTGCGATATCAATTCAGCTTGTCAGTTCAACAAGAGGGTTCTCTAATTCTAAAGTCGATCATAGTTTATAGAAAGTGTTTCCTGTTGTTAACTGTGCTTCCTGACTGACTTAACCTTTTAACAATCCACTGAGGCCCTGTTTACACACTAACGGTTTTAGGAGGAAACGCATGTTATGTTTCAGCCTCTTGTTTACACGGACACGCTGTTTTAGCCGACCTGAAACGCACGTTTTTTCAAACGTCCTCCAGAGTGGAATTTTACTGATATGCTGCAGCCACCGTAAACGCTAAGACAGAGTTTTCAGTGGAACGCTAACATCATGCTCAGCTTTGTGTGTTCCACTTTCATTGTGGAAAATTTTAATTGCCGTGCATGAACCGGACAACAACAGTGGTTCAATGGTGGACTACCATGTTGTGCTTGTGCTGCTGAATCTGCTGACTGCCTTTCAACAAAATGTGCATCTGTTGCTGCACTTCTGCACTCAGATAAGATGCATTCAATATACGCCAGATGATCAGCCCACCTCTACTTCAGCGGAGGGCTACCAAAAGACTCTACAGTTATATTGTCAACAACTACAGTCCTGGCACACATACTACAGAGTTTCTGGTCCCTCAGTGTTTCCGAGTAAACAAAGTTTTTTTTCTGCATTTTTTGCGTTTTCCAGTGAAACGTTGTCGTGTAAACGGGGCCTGAGTTCCTGATAATTTGTCCCGGGTTTCAACCCACACATGAAGAATTCTGATTACAAATATTGATCGTATTTAATGTTAGTGATTTCAAGTTCACAACATAGGAGAATCTGACAACATAATCTCTGGAACCATCCATGACTTACCATGATTTACTAATTGTGTGTACCCTGCCAAAGGGGGTACCTTCTTGAGACCTTCTACAGACAAAGCTGCTATTTCATGAAATGTGATTGAGAATTGACTGCTTTTGGATGAGCGGCTTTGGAGTTGTGCTTGGGTTCACTAACATTTTAAAATGCTGCTGTTTTTTCTCAATTTTGGGGGTGCCTCTGAAATTACCTACTGTAGCTTTAATATTTGAAACTTGGAGAAACGTCCAAAAGGACTTCTGCTACTCCATCAATGATGTAATTGATCAGTTTAAGTTTGGTATAATCAGTAATTCCTCAAAGTCACAACCTTTCACAGGTCAGCTGGGAACAAAATAAAAAAAATCTAACTTTTATAAAGCCTGTTTTACTGAGAGGACAGTCCACTGTGGAGTCCCTCACTCATTTGTAGGACTGTGTGTGGGCTCATCCGAACTCACACTACGTTGAAACACAGCTTCTACCAAACATGGAGTTGTTTATGAGAACCATTCATGTTTATGTGCCGACAATTGGGTGAGGCTGGCATCTTAAAGCAAGTTCTGATCTGTGGTATCATTTTCTAATTAACCAAATTGCTGCATTTAGAGATCTAACTGTGAGTGCCATAAGATGGATGGATTTCCCCGACGGCATATCTGGTACAGAAGTTAAACAGGAGCGGCTGGAGAGGCTTTGAAAGTGCATGGTTGTTGAATATCGTTTAAGACGGAGTTATTGGTGAGAAGGGTTTGGCGTCTGGCTGCACACTTGGCCTCCCTGTGTGGAAACTTCAGGAAGATGCAGCCAAGTAGGCGTGAGACACACGGCTCATAAATCCGAAGCAGAACCCCTCTCTGTCTCTTTCTGTCACTTTCCCTTTTCCTTGTAAACACTCTCATGCGTGAATTTCTCTCTGACATGCTCACACTTCTTATATTTACTCATCCCAACTTGACTCGGGTGTATGCACACACTCGTCGCTCCCCGAGTGCAGCCGTGTGTCTCCCCTCTGTGCGTCGAGTGTAATAGGAGATCTGAGGGTTTTCCGTGGGTGAGTAGGCGGGTCAGACCTTACTTAAACTAATGGCTCCCAGCAGTGTTGAATAGCCAGACACACTGGAGCCGAGGCCTGAGGTTTTGGAATGCCACTGCCGGCTCAATGCCTGCCTTTCATCGGCACTGAGAGAAGGAGAGAAAGAGAGGGAGAAAATAAGAGAAAGGAGGGGGGGAAGTACGGGACCCATTTGTTTTGGTTGATACGAGGATGCCTGAAAAGGAGGGTACAATAGTCGTGGAGTGGAAGGGCAAGGGGGGCAAGGTGGGGTTGGTGGACTGTGGGGTGAAGGGGTGGGGTAAAAGGGGCGTGTTTGGGCCAGAGGGGGTAAAGTACCAGTCAGTGGTTGTTTTGTGTTGGAGCACCGTGGGACGCTGCTGACCAGCCTCCCATTTGTTTTGGATGTCTTGGGGATGAGCTGTGAACGAGTCTCCAGGGAATAAATAACACTTTGAAGATAATTTAAATGTTTTTTCCTCTTTAGGGCCCGTCACTTTAACCGCGTAACCTTCATTGACCAACAATAACATGAATCTTGCCACGGATGCCCTTAGTGTGTCTACAGGTTGGCTAGCCACTAAGCTGAATTATCAGATTTGAAAATATTTCAAGCTAGCAGACACTAGCATGGAATCAGAAATCCAAAAATGGCGACCTAGACGTATGAATATGACTACTTGAGAGCATGTTCCTACTGATGTGAAATCAAAGATGTTCCAGAAGAACAGTCACTTATATACTTTGTGTTTTTCTGGGAATTAAATGTACTAAAAAAACTCCATATATATCTATGAGTGAAACTACACTGGATAAATGTGAACCCCACTGCTTCCATGCATTAGAATAGCCCCCCTCCTCCTTGCTGTGAGTCTGCGCAACCGTTTAACTGTTGATGTTTTTGCATACTGAGCAGAGTGGTGAGCTACGATCACAAGAGGCCACAGGAGACTCATTTGGAGATCCATGATCTGGCTGGGTGTGAAGAGCTCTGCTTGGAACTGCCCTCTTGTGATTCGGTCAGCCTGAACAGCCCTTTTTTTATAACTTGTTCTCTACTTGAATGCAAATTATGTGTAGAAAGTGCTTTTTCAGGGTGTATGACTGTAAGAAAGATAGCATTGCATCAACTTATGCTGCTGTGAAGCTATATTTAAGAGCTCAGGCTCACATGAAAAATAGCTCAATGCAGTTGCAGTGTTAGGCTGGCCTTACGTCCTCTTTTGCTTAAACATGTTCTACTCTTTGGTTGTAAAATCCTGATTCAAGACAACTTTTCTATGGATACAACATGACGAGACAAGGTATTTATTAACAGTTACACAGCACTGTTGTTTGAAACGTGACAACAAGAAAACTTTGTCAGTTTGTACAGTAGTTTAGTAGCCAGCTATTTTAGCACTACTCACAGCCTGGTGCTCTGAGACGAATCTGTAGGCTAACTTGTGACAATAGCGAATCCTTACGTCCTGCTCATCTACCAATCAGAGCTAACGTAACCTCACTCTTCATTTTATTAACAGAATCTCAAATTTGATCAGATTTCTGCAGAATAACTGCTGCATGTGGGTTGGAATGAACATAATCACAAACAGTTTAGCCCGTGTTTTAGCCTTTAGCTTGTGTTTTAGCCTTTAGCTAAAAACATGAGCTAAGCTTTTTCACGGAAACTGCGTTTTAGCCGACCTAAAATGCAGTTCTTTTGAAACGCCTTCAGGAGTGGAATATTTCTGATACACTGCAGCTACCATTGGCGTGTAAACAGCAAGCTGGAGTTTTCAGCAGAAATGCTGATGTCATTACATATTCCACTTTCATTGTGGGAACTTTTCATGTGCGAACTGGACAACGACAGCAGCTCAGTGGTGGACTACTGTGTTGTGCTTGTACTGCTGAATCTGCTGACTGCCTTTCATCAAAAATATGCATCTGTTGCTCCACTTCTGCACTTTGTCCCTGTTTATACGACAGTGTTTCACTCAAAAACGCAAAGAAAAAGAATCTGGGTTTACACAGAAACGCTGATGGACTGGAAACGCTGTAGTATGAATACCAGGCCTGTAGGTGGCGATATCACAGTAGAGTCTTTTGGTAGCCCTCCGCCATAGTAGACGTGGGCTGATCATTGAATGCTGCTTCAATGATTGCAGAAGTGGAGCAAAAGATGCACATTTTGTTGAAAGGCAGTCAGCAGATTCAGCAGTACAAGCACAACATGGTAGTCCACCATTGAACCATTGTTGTAGTCCAGTTCGTGTAGCGCAATTAAAAGTTCCCACAATGAAAGTTGAATGTGCGAAACGGAGCGTGACATCAGTGTTTCCACTTACACGGCAACGTAAGCTGCAGCGTATCAGAAAAATACCACTCTAGCGGGTGTTTTAAAAAAACTGCGTTTCAGGTTGGCTAAAACAACATATAAACGAGAGGCTGAAATGCAACAATGCTTTTGCGTTTCATCCTAAAACCGTTTTCGTGTAAACAGGGCCTTAGGTAAGACCATAGACTGTATAATTAATGGACGTAGTCTCCGCGACGTCACCCATCTGCTCCTGAAACGGACTTTTGAAGCAAAACGGTCGGCGCGGCCATATTGGAAATGAGGCGTGCTGTGAGTTGCCACAGTAACAACCATAGGACGCTCCACAGTCACGTGATCTGAGCTGTGCATCTGATTGGACGAACTGGCGAGCTTGATATTGTGGACACTGCCGAATTAGAAAAAAATTTACCCCCCCTACAGTGCGTGCCGTTAGCGAAATTAGCGATTCAGACAGGAGACATTCTTTGTACCAGGCTGTAAATGTGCTTATTTTGGCCGTGAAAACGGCTTTTTTTGGCTTGGTGTGTACGTGACTTCCGGTACTTCCGGAGCCAGCCTCAAGCGGACACTCGAGGAACAGCAGACTTTAGCACTTCCGCATTGCCTCATATTTTCAGACCGGAGGTTGCCGCTTGGGTAAGACTCATACAATATATACGCCTGATGATCAGCCCACGTCTTCTTCAGTGGAGGGCTACCAAAAGACTCCACAGTTATGTCACAAACTACATTTTTTTTTAACAGATTTTTTTCTCTGCTTTTTTTGCATTTTCAAGTGAATCACTGTGAAACTTTGTCGTGTAAACAGGGCCAAAATTATCCTACATTCAAACTTTCCGGAAGTAACAGGACACACATATTTTCATGTCATGGTCTGAAAACACCTTCAGAGGTTTAAAACGCAGTCTCAGCACTAGTTTCATCTTATTTCTAAGTGTTCCCCATTTAAGAAGAAAAGGATGAAAAAGCTCCTCTGTTTTGATGAAGTTAGCCTGTGATGTATGCTAATAAGACAGATGGTTCTGGCAATCACCTCTGAAATATTTCCTTAAAGGGCTCGTCCTTTTCAGAACAGTTTGCAATGACGGCTTCTCAGATGGTTCTGTGCTACAAACCATCTGGTGCGTCAGGTTAAAAAGGAAAAGGCAGAAAGGAGTCGACTGCCTGCCAAATTAAAAAAAAAAAAAAAAATTAAAAATCTGTTTTTAAAGTTTCTCATAAGACCTGCAAGGGGACAACAGAACATCTCAGTTTGATCAATTTAAAATCAGACTTCACTGTCCAAACATCAGAAATCCAAGAACAGATAGTTTCAAATTAGTCTTAACAAATGTTGTCTGAGGAAGGAAATGAACTAAAGATGTCTGAACACACTGTTCTCTGGTGTGTAGCAGAGGGTAAACATAACTTTTTGTTTGTTTGAAAGAAATATCAAAAAGGCCTTTTTGATGAAAAATGCTGGAACCAAAATCAATCAAAACCTGCTTTTGAAAAAAATTTTTTTTTTGACTTTTTGAAGAAACAACAATTGTGTGTCCGTGTGTGTTTTCAAAAAAGGAGTTCTGGGAATATCCTTCTTCCTTGACAGAACTGGGACATACAGTAAAATCTGTAGTTTTAATGGCCTGCCATTTATCAGATTGGTGAACACAGACAGAATTACCTCCAAAAAACATCTTACTTCAACTCTAATGCGTTTTTTTCCAGTTTGTTTGTTTGTTTTTTACAGTAAATAGTCCTTTAAACAGACACAACCCTGTTAAATGACGTGTTCCTGTGAGATAAACGCGCTGCAGAGAGATGTAATGGAAAATGTGACCATGTGGGATCAGACAGGGAAATCTATGGCTGCATCACATTAGGGGAAAGTGATGAGAAGGAGGGGAGTGCGGAGGGGAGCGATGCTGGTAAGACGGTTGTGGAAGAAGAAAGAGCGGCAGTAATCGGGGCTGGTGGGAAACATTGCCGCAAAATGAATGATTGACCAGAAACCACATTTACATACAATAACCAGGGAGGAGGGGTTATAAAGTGACAACAGACCAGGACGCGTCTTC
Organism: Labroides dimidiatus; assembly: GCA_030710495.1. Classification (NCBI taxonomy): domain Eukaryota; kingdom Metazoa; phylum Chordata; class Actinopteri; order Labriformes; family Labridae; genus Labroides; species Labroides dimidiatus. The sequence continues at coordinate 5,530,468 of CM061143.1, forward strand.
ACAAAGCATCCTCGGGCTAAACGTAGCTCTTGGTGACGCCATTCTTAGAAAAATCTTATAATTCGTCAAATTTTGAGATATTTTTTCTTTTAGAGTTTCCCCCTGGTAAGATCAAAGTTATCCACAAAGCAGATTATGGATGTAATCGATGAATAGCAGAAGAACACTGTGAACCATTGTGAAATGGTTTCGTGTTTTCTGGTAAGCACAAAGCCACTACATAACAGGGACAACATAACCCTGTAAGATTTCGTACATTGCTCCAGTACGTGCAGAGTGTACGCAGTGCACTTCATGTAAGTTCATGGAAGAGTGTCTTAAACAGGTAAGATGGCAGAGTCTGCCACTTGGGACAGCTGATCAACAGCTGATCCAGCCCCTAAACAGTCCAGTAAATAAGCAAATGAAATTCTGTAACATTCAGACAAATATTAAAAACAAAGTAAGTGATGTCAGCTGCCATGGTGGCCTACAAGACTCACTTGTTTGAGTTCATGTACTTGCGCTTCTCACACTCCTTGCTTGTGCGCACAAGTAGAGGGAACGATGCATTGATTTGTTGGGCAATGTGCTCCCAAATCTCCATCCAGCTTTCCTCAAGTCACACTGGCCATCCAAACCGTGCTGAACTCAAGCACCATTGCCCCCCCTGTAGTGCTGCTCCTCCGCTGGCCAGTACAGCCCGTGGTCACACTACTCCAACATGGACCAGACTTTAGAAACACATATGGCCCACCTACGTCACCATCAAGCATCCGTTTTCATGAGCATGGTCTCATCAGAGTCAGCACAATAAGACAGAGAACAGGATTATAACTTAAGTAACTTTTTAACTGTTAACTGTTAAGTTTTGGTCCGACGCAGTCCTCTAAGATAGCTGTTATTGTTGAAAATAACTGTCAAGAGGAGAGGTCGTGGCGATCATTTCCTTGTGCTTGTGCATAAAGTGTACCGTGTACACCTCTTCGAAGTGTGCCGAAGAGGGGAAGTGAACCCAAGCATGGTATACTTGCAGTCACACTGGCCAACCAAACTGGACTTTAGAGCTGAAATGTGCTTGGGTACAGTATGATTGGCCAGTGTGACCGAGCACTAAATCCTCTTTTATTCTCCTCTACGAGCTGCGCCCACTGCAGACACTGCTCTTGTTTTCAGAGCTTTCTAGTTCTGTTTACGCCAAACTGTTAGCTGACAATGGTTTTCTGAAGTGTTCCTGAGCCCACGTGGTAATATCCTTTACACAATGATGTTGGTTTTTAATGCAGTGCTGCCTGAGGGGTCAAAGGTCACGGGCATTCAATGTTGGTTTTCAGCCTTGCTGCTTACGTGCAGAGATTTCTCCAGATTCTCTGAATCTTTTGATGATATTATGGACTGTAGATGATCAAATCCATCAGTTCTTTGTAATTGTACGTTGAGAAACATTGTTCTTAGACTGTTGGACTATTTGCTCACACAGTTGTTCACAAAGTGGTGAACCTCGCCCCATTCTTGACTGAGCCTTTCGGGGATGCTCCTTTCATACCCAATCATGACACTCACCTGTTTCCAATGAACCTGTTCACCTGTGGAATGTTCCAAACAGGTGTTTTTGGAGCATTCCTCAACTTTCCAAGTCTTTTGTTGACCCTGTCCCAGCTTTTTTGAAACGTGTCGCAGACACTAAATTCAAAATGAGTGAATATTTGCAAAAAACAATAAAGTTTGAACAATAAATATGTTGTATTTTTATTGTATTCTACTGAATATAGGTTAAACAGGATTTGCAAATCATTGAATGCTGTTTTTATTTACATTTCACACAATGTCCTAACTTCATTGGAATTGGGGTTGTAGTTGTACAACCTTGCAAGACAGGATTAAAGATATTTGTTTTTTTCTATCATGTAAAATATAGATTGCCTTTTAATTGGTGTGCAAAAAGATCACAAGCTCTTTTAACACAGCCAGCACGACCCTGACGTCAATCATTTGTTTCTGATACATAGTTTGCATCATGGCATTGCTCATAAACACAGTGTTGTTCTGCCATGCCGGCTTCGACGCAACACGTATCCACCCTCTTTCCCTGATTCCACCTCTGCGTCTGCCTCCAGAGGGAAATCAGAGGCAGAATGACGTTGCCCTTTGCACTTCCCTGCTAGTTTGCTCCCATCACAAACCATCGTCCTGTTCTGTGAGGGAACTTTCAGCCAAAAAGCAATCAACTGGCGTACGCTTGGTGTGGTTTCTTTCTTCTGCGAGTCTGTTACTGCTCTTTATTCCTCTGAGAGCAAAAAATCTTGGCAGGTAATGCCAAGATTGATGCAAAGCAGAGAATTTTCAGTGCCAGATGCAACTTTTAATCTCATCACACTTTAAACAGATTTTCAGCAACGTGAAAACGCTAGCTTTTCTCATCTTTAGGTTGTCTTTAGTTTCACAAAAGGCTGTTTTGTTCCTTTTTTTTTCAGTAAATCTGTCAGTTTTGTCTTTGTTTGCTCTAGTTTTCTTGGCGTATTGCTCCCAGCAGAGATCCACTCACTGGGGAGGTTGAGTTTGTGGGAATGAGACCAGAATCAGCTGCTCTGGCACACTGACTTCACCTTCTAATGACAGACAAGCTTTATAACTGATAAGGCCAAATCCACGTCACACAGATTCTCACAGAGTTTGAGTTTAGACTGTGTGAAGCTGGAAAGGCTCTGGCTGAAGGAAGCTGTGGCTGGGAAAAGAATCCAAAGCACACTTTCTTTTATTTTGTCTCTGAAAATCTCTGTCATCGTTTCACACTGATTTGGCAGAAACTCTGCCAGTGAAATCCCATCGTCTGTATTTTCCTTTGAAGATCCTCTGTGAGTGCAGAGAACAAAACGCTCTCATCGTGTGTTAGCTGACTTTCTTTCTTCCCTGAAAGCAAAGTTAGCTGCTGATGTGGCCTGTGGCCTCGTGGGACTGGTTTCTTAAGAGTGTCTCAAGTTTTTTTTATCTTATGCTAGCTGCAAACTTGCGGCTGAAAACTAAGAATTTTACAGGTACTGTGATGACTTTAAGAGAAACTTGAATTAGTCTCACTTTTATATATATATCTTTTTATACTCCATGATTTAAAATGAGATGCTAATTCTCAGTGTTTGTGGTTGGGTAGGATTTGACCAGGAGGTTAAGAATCTATTTACAGCACATTGGAAGAAAGCCCCTATTATGAAACATCGCTGGCAGGCAAAGTTTAGCAAGATCTGAGAGGCAAGATCTGTCCTTTTTTCCGAGATATAGATTTGGTGGCTTTATTTTGTGGTAATGTCGGACGCTGGAGCTGGACTGAAACACAGGTTAAGTTGTTCATGATAATGTTCATTCCACCCACATGCAGCAGTGATCTGTCCAAACTTGAGAGTCTATCAATAAAATGAAGAGTGAGGTTATATCTGTTTTGCTAACGTTCCACGTTATGGACATGTCTCAGATCACCAGGCTGTGAGTAGAGCTAAATATAGCCAGCTACTAAGCTACAGCAAGGAAAAGTGTTGTTAGAAAGACTTTGATTCATTTGCTTCTGAAATAGAATGCATGGCCTGACAAGAGCGACATCTTTAACTCCTAAAATGCACAATAGAATATGAAGAAATGAGTCATCTGAAGTTGATGATAGGGATGTGTTGTTCATGGACGATTTGTTTAAAAAAGAACGATTCATTCAGAAAGAACGATACGTTCAAAAAGAATGATACGTTCAAAAAGAATGATACGTTCAAAATGAACAATTCGGTCAAAATGAACAATTCGGTCAAAATGAACTAATCTTGTGGGCGAACAGACTGAACTGACTCATTTACTGTAAAGAGTCGTTCATTTCTCGACCCCAGTTGCGCTCAGTGAACATACTGAGAAAAATCCTCGAACACTCTCGTTCACTGAACAGGAGCTCCAAGTTTCTCTCTTCCCCTCAGTCAAACAGTCGGTGAGTGATTTGAATGTACTGAACAGCACAGTAGGGGAACTAAACTGCTAAAACAATCACTATATGTGATTGTTTTAGCAGCTTTCAGTTTGCAAACTGTAGATCCCACTACATTCTAAGCTCACTGGCTTCTTATTCATTGACCATTCTCAGTAAGATCGCGAGCAGAACTAAACGTTAGGCCATTTTTCAGCTTATTAAATTGACAGGCAGGACTGTGGAGAAGTACTGAATGATTTGGTGATCAAATCTTTTGGACGACTCATCTTACTGAACTGATTCTACTGATTCAGTACACTGAAAAGAACTAGTTCATGATTGCTTAAGTGCTCACACATTCAGGCACCAACAATAACACTTCAACAATACAAGTTAACAGAGTAAGCTAGCCTTTCAGTTGAAGGGGAGCTAGCTGTTAGCCTCTGTTTACCCCCTCTGTATGCTAATCATGTAGCCATGGGCAGGGTTAACTTGCATGCATTGTTATGATAATTGAGCCTCAGAAAACTGCCTCCATGTGTATCAATAGTTTCAGGAGTGAATAAAGCACCGCAGAGCTCAGGCTACTTAAATGTTTAATAATCACCAGACTTAAAAAGAAGTTACCCTCTTAAATGATTCTTTAATAGCACATGCTGTTATAACACAGTGACTCCTATCTTGTTTACTCTATCACCACTCATTAAAACCGGTACTCCCTCTTTTTCTTCTTCTCCTCCTCCTCTCATTTTCTTGTCCTCACTTTAAAAAAAAAGTAGTGCTGTTTACTTTTTCTAAAAGTGGAAGTTTGGCGAGGGAGCGTGTGAACAGAAACAGATGCTCTCTCTCTCTCTCGCTCTCTCTCTATCTCACACACACACAATGGCAAACAGCTGCATGTGGGTAACTGTAAAAGCAGCAGTGACGAGATGCTCAGCACTGTATACTGTGAGAGATTTCAGACGTGGTGTTTTTACTGCGAGTTCAGTGATTCTTCTTCTGTCGCCTCTGTTACACAGAGACTTCCTCTGCGCTTCATCCCCCACTCACAAAGACAACCAGCTCCTCGTATTTCCTCCAAAGATAAGCTGAGATTCAATCTCTAATCAGCGCAGGTAAGGGGGGCTTTAGAAAGGGGGAGGTGTGCGATGCTTCAGGTAACAGAGGACATTGTAATCGACTCAGGAAGTCCAGGAGTAACAGATTAAAGTGTTTGAAGATAAGTCGACGTTGAAAAACACCAAGATGCCTCTTCTTGCTTCAGAATGACGACTGCCCCGAGGATTATAAGGGGCCGTTTACACAACAACGGTTTTAGGATGAAACATTTCGGCCTCTTGTTCACACACAGCCGACCTAAGATGCACATTTTTTGAAAACAGCCTCCAGAGTAGAATTTTTTCTGATCCACTGAAGACACCCCGTTGCCGTGTAAACAGCAAGCCGGAGTCTTTGCTCCACTTTGCGCATTACACTTTAATTGTGGGAACTTTAAATTGCCATGCGCGAACCGAAAAACAACAACAACTCAGTGGTGGACCAAATCTGCTGACCGCCTTTCAACAAAATGTGCATCTGTTGCTCCACTTCTGCTCTCAGATAAGTCGCATTTAATATATACACCAGATGATGAGCCCACCTCTTCTTTGGCTGCAGACTTCCAAAAGACTCTGCAGTTATATCGCCACCTACAGGCCTGATATGCATACTACTGCATTTTCAGTCCATCAGTGTTTCCTTGTAAACAGTTTTTTTCTCTCTGTGTTTGTTGTGTTTTCAAGTGAAACACTGTGAAGCAGCGTTGCCAGACGTACGATAATTATCGTATTTGTACGATAATTATCGTATTTGTACGATAATTATCGTATTTGTACGATAATTTAGCCCTCTGTATGATGTACGATCAATAATTTCAAAAAAGGCTAAATGTACGATACTTTGACAATTTCGTGTGGTTGTTACAGATCTACCCCAGTCTGACGGATTTATCTGTAAACCCTAAATGCATCTTGTATCATGTGACGTTTCCAGCCAATCATAGTTTAAGTGTCATTCGTCTCAGAACGATTGACAGCCAATCACGGTCGTAGGAGCTCCGTCAGGAGGAAGTCAATCAGTTGAGAGAAAAATGAGCACCGAAGGAGAAGGAGAGGGTGAGCGGGACACTAATCAGAGTGATCAATTGTGATTTTCGCGCAACAATAAGACAGTTGTTTTGATCATTATCAGTTATTCTGATTATTTTGTCGGGTGTACGATAATTTCCCCCAAAATACGATAATTTTGAGGCTGTTGGTACAATCATTTTATATTTCCCATCTGCCAACGCTGCTGTGAAGCATTGTTGTATAAACGGAGCCTAAGTGAGTTCACCACAAAAACTGCTCCCCCTGGTGGCTGGCTGCAGTATAGATCAAAAACTGTCTCCCCCATTCATTCTTATGGGGCTGTGGTCAAACTTTATTAAATGAATACACCTCCTAGAAATGTTTCTCACATCCGTATGCTGAGCTGATATGATGATATTATTGGGCTGCATTCTGTCCAAGTCCTGTCTTTTAGTTATTAGAAGTTAAAAATTGGGTTTTACGTCTTGTTTCAGCTGCAGTTCTTGCATATTTTTTTGCGGGAATAGTAGGATACATCGGGAAGGAGAGTTAAGAAGAGATTAGACCTTCATCAGAAAAAAACAGCTTCCAGCTTCAGTGTTCACCACTACAACAAATTAAATAAAATAAATTGTTTTCTTGAAGAAAAAGGGCAGATCCGGCTTCTCGTTGCTAAACCTCACTGGCTGGTATAGTGTTGCTGAAATGAATTCATGTCTCTCCTGTTGTCATATTGAGAGATAGCATTTAGAAACATTGAACTTCAACAGTAAATGCAAAAAGACATCAGGGATGGAGTACCAGCTTGATGATTTGTTTACCAAACAGACTGTGCTCCTGCAACGGATGTTTAAGGTAGCTAGCAACATTTAGCTTAGCGACAGTCGAAGCCTGCTATCCATCATCTGTCAGGTCTGTTTACTCTGGAGACACAACTGTGAGGGATGTTGCCAGGTTTCCAGAGGTCTCTCAGTTGTTGGTGAAAGGAATCTGTTGTGTGCTGTTTTGGCCACATCGCTTTAATCCACACGCTGGAAGAAGAAATCAGTCGTTGCTTACGGCTGGATGGAGTCTCCCACATTTTTAAAAATCCCTGTAGATTTTAAAAACCTGTTCAGCGTGTACCAGTCTTGAGATCCACTCTGAGCATGCTCCCGTCTCTGCCACCTGCGTCATCACACCTGGCTTTGTCCGTTCCGCCGTGTTGTTTTCGGCGAACACCTACTCTGTGCTTTCATGGCATGCTGGTTACAGTAGCTTCAGATGGGAGGTCTTCCTCCATCTCTCCCCCCCCCCCCCCTCCCTCCTCCTCCCTCTGCTCCACTCTCACAGCCACCTGGCCCTGCTTCTGAGCCTGCTGGCTGACCAGATGCACACTGAATAAAGGCGGTGTGCGCGGCGCGAGGAGGGGAGGTAGAGGTTATCATGGTTGATGGCGATTATTCGATCAAATGTATTTATGACAAACAAAAATACATAAACTCTGCCACAGGTTTGCTACTTTGGATCAATCGAACACCACATGAGTGAGGATTTAACAGGAAAACACACATTTGGAGAGGATAAGATATTCAGCACTCTAAGAAGTGTGTACACTTGCAGCACCTCCTTCTCCCGTTGACTGTCTGTGTTTCCCCGGCAGCGTTTGTTTATTTATTTGTTTACTCAGCCGAGTGTCTGGATTCTCACACACTGATTATGCTCTCTCCATTGTCTGCTCTCTGATTCAGCGCAGATTAATGTCTCGTTTATCCTCCGGGGCTCGGGATGAACTTCGCACCTTCTCCTGAACTTCCAAGAGAATAAATGAAGCCCCCTTCTCAGCCGCGCGGCCTCCTTTGTGTCGACGGAGGCGTAAATCAGGCGGCGATTTAAGTTTAACTCAGTGAAGATGGAGCACGGAGGAGAAGAGAAGCAGGAGAGGAGAGAAGAATAACTCATTCATGCTCCTCAAGTGTCCACACACACCCACCCCCCCCACCATGATGAGGATGGCTGGCGAGGCGGCCGCATTAAGGAGCTGAGACAAAAGATGGCATCAATGAAAGGGCCTGCGTGGAGGAGAAGGAGGAGGAGGAGGAGGGGGGGTAGTATAAAAACATTTTAAAGGAAGATCCCCACTTCTCCTTAAAGGACCCCCCTCCCTTTAAACACACACAAACATATATGCAGATGCACACACACACACACTTTGTCCCCCTTGGCACGGCTCCTTGTTTAGCCTTTAGGTGCCAAAGCAATTAGTTATGTTAATTGCAAGGGCCATCGCCGGTGAATGTAGGTTGAATAGAGCCAGTCAGCAGTGCATGATTGGCCAGGAGCCACGGTGGGGGGAGCTGTGACGTAGGCGGAGCACCCGGCCTGTGAAAACAGAGGAGAGGAGAGTGTGTGGGAAAACAGGGGAGGAGCTTAACAGAGAGAGAGAGATCAGGACAGTGGGAGGCTCAGAGCTCCAGAGAGCGAGTGCACAAGAGGACGCAAACTCACAGAGAGAGAGAGAGAGAGAGAGAGAGAGAGAGAGAGAGAGAGAGAGGGTGAAAGAAAATAAGTTGAGAGAGGCGAACCAAGAGCGATTTATAAATATATATAGAGAGAGTTTCTCGTGACAGAAAGAGAGGAAAAGTACAGAGAGGTGGCGTTTGCAGTCCAGGTCTGCTCGGGTTATCCGTACCTCCATCTGGGTGCCATCTGTGTCCCTGGCTCTGGCCTTCAACCACACTGGAGCTCACATATGTGGGAATGCAAACACATGCCTGACATATGAAGGCGTGGAGTCAGAGAAAGAGACAAAAAGGAAAGGATACGAAAGCAGAAAGCGCACCACAGCTGCAGCTGACTTTTTTTTTTTTTCTTTTCCCTCAAAGGACCGAAGAGCGGACTCTACTAGAGAGGAGGTAGGAGAGGAGATTTCCACCTCTTTCTGGAAGAATTGTGCTCATTTGTGTGTGATTGTGAGTGAGTTTGCTTTTGTTTGTGTGTGTGTGTGTGTGTGTTTGTGTGTGTTCCATCCTGAGTCCCAGAGCGGCTCTGTACTGTACAGATGGTGCCTCATCCTCTCCTCTTTATCTCTTCATCTCTTCATCTCTTCATCCTTGTCCTCTGAGGTAGGAGGGATGAGTTAGTCTGCCTGCTTCTCTTCTCTGCAGCCATATGGACCAAAAAAAAAAAAAGAAGTACTGATTGCTCAGGAGTCTCTTGTTACTATTAAAAGGATTATAACAATTTTGCTTTGTCGTCCAGCTGTAGAGGAAAAAAAAGTAGTGAAAATCTTCATTATCTTAAAACGATCTGGCAGCTTGAGCTGTTTGGCGTTATGTTGCAACAACAGTGACAGATTTCTACTCCAGGATGCTGCTTATTTTTTTTTTTTTTTTAATTTATTTTTTTTTAGTTGCACCACTTTAAAAAAAAAACATTCCTGAAATCTTTTCTGGAGCACAAAAGCAGCTACATTCCTTCTGCAAGCTGCCAAAAAAACGAGAGCCTTCTGTTGTTTCTTTCTTTCTCAACTCTCCCTGATCCCTTCCCATCTGTTTCCACTTGTGGCAAGAGAGAGAAAAAAAAAAACTCGCCTCTACCTGTGTGGATTATGCTTCCTCTGCTTTATTTTTTTTTCCAAAAAGCAATACTTGTGCGTAAACATCCCAAACGACGACCTCCTCCTGGCTCCATGTGCGAGAGGGGCATCTCTCTCTCTCTCTCTCTCAGCTGTCACTTTACTCGATCTGTTTTTTTTTGTTGTTGTTTTTTTTTCCACATGGCAAGCAGAGCAGAAGGAAATAGGTAAAGGAGACGAGTGCATCTGTCGTACAGTTTTCCCAGACATATGGGGAAGAGGAGGGGAACTGCTGGGTCCCACTTTCATGCTGTGCCTACATGTTATACAACTCTAGGGTCAGTGGGAATGTGGATCCCAACTGAGGGCAAATGTCGATTCACTTTACCCACGCATACTGTGTGCAAGTAACTGGAGATACACTGTAGGAGAAGGGGGGGAAAAAAAGGAGAAGAAGAAGGAGGAGGTGTGTGACGTGAGAAGCAGACAGAGAAAGAGAGAGAGAGAGGGAAAAAAAAGAAAAACAAGAGACCTGGCTAGTGTCAAACCAGGCCAGTCCAGTCCATCAGGGAGATAGGAGAGACGAACTGTCAGCTGCACAGCCTCAAAGCAGAGACCCCTGAATGGTCTGCTGGACACTATCACACTCCTGACAGCAGGCTCTGCTCTGCTCTGCTCAGCGTCTGTGTGTTTGTTCTCATATCAAGGATGTGACATTTTCAGAAAAATCCCCTTCGACCCATTCATTCTCGCTCTGCTGGTTTAAACAGCTCCGATCACGTGCTCTGTAACTACAGGTTGAGTCTAAAGGAGCGAGCGTGTTTGCATTCGTGCGCCAGGTGTCCCGCAGACATTATGTCTCCTCAAATACAAGGTTGCTTGTCCTCACTCCCAGCTGTGAGTTTCTCTCCTACTAAATGCAGGAACCGACCACCGTGACCCTTTACTACACTGCGCTATAATCTAAAGAATTCATCCACAGAACACCCTCCTCTTCTCTCTTTTTTTTTTCCCTTCACCAACACTCACATTCACACAGAACAGAGCAGCTGCTTCAACGCAGGAAGTGCTCTATTAGTTCCAGTGGCGAGGGCTGTGATATCTGGCCCCCGGGGGTTCAATGAGAGGTTGTGTGTTTGACTGTGTTTGTGTATATGTGCGGACATGAAAGGATTTGGTCATTTACCCGACAGACAGCGGCTCAGTCACTACAAGCAGCGGCTGAGAGATTGTTTCATCACAGGGAGCGTCTCTGTTTGGGTGAAGTGTGCAGACCTACCTGGGCTCTTCAAATCCCCGCTGCTGGAACACTAGTGGTGTTGTTTGAGAGCTCCTAGGGAGAAGTGCATGAGTCAGAGGTCTCAGGCCGGGGTCGAGTGACCCTTTCTTGGCTTGAGAGACCTGCTCAGTGAACCAAGAGAAGTCCTTTATTTTCTGTGAGGCTGTGGTGGAGTGGGAAGAGTGTCAACACGACCTCAACTGGATTCAAGATCAATTCAAGTTGAGTCGAATAACCTTCATAGAATTAAAAAAAACAAAAAAAATATCATTAGAACCCAGCCAATTATAGAGTATCACTGATTAATCAACATCAGTCGATTCGTAAACGATGTTTTAATTTTTTTTGCTGTGTGGAGATTCTGTCGCTAGTCATTTAAAGATAAATGGTTCGTTTTTTTTGTTGTTGTTTGGCAGAACAGCAAGATGGGATTTGATTGGTTGAACAAATTGGATTCCAAACACTAGGATTGGTTGGTGTTTTCCCAGGTTTGCTCCTGCTGTAGACATCAGATATTTTTCGCTCAATTTAAAAAAACACATCATGCATTGATTGACATCGGTAGACAAAGATTATTTAAACTAGTATGACAAGAAGTATTTCTAAATCTGATTACCAACCCTGACTTTAAAGTGAGTGGGTTTAGAGTACTTATGTTGACAGTGTTACTAATTAAAGTTCCTTCAACCAATTGATCTACCAATCAACGTTAGCACCTGGCCAGCTTTAGCTTTGAAGCTAATGTAAAGTCCACCAGTTTCTGAGAATATTCTTATCGTTGGCACACCTTTGTTTACTTTTCTACACTGGTCGTTTGTATGAATTATAGACAGTTAGTGATGTTCTGCTCAAGTTTCTTTGCTCAGAGTGGCTGCTTTCATTTTAGATTCACTGTGCAGAAGCCAGTGACAAGTCTAAAAACATTCGGACGTAAGCAGTTCAAACCATCACAATGGTGTTTATTCTCAAAGCGTTTGGCAGTTTCAGCTACTGTTTATCATTTATCTGAAGATTCACGTCACATAAATGCTTAAAAGGATGCCTGAAAGTTGAGGTTTCAATCCTGAATCAGAAATACATGGATGGGCATAAGGTGCATCGACGTTACGGTGCAAAGCGACTTAAAATGTTTTGAACTTTTCCAACGCAAACCCAAGATCCTCAAAAAGACACGAACTAGCAAAGTGAAAAAGCATTTTCTTGAGTTCCCTGGTTTGTGGGTGGACAAGAAATGGATGACGCTGCCTTTCTGAATAAACTGTCTTAGTCATTATTCTCTTTCTTTAGAGACAGAGTTTTAAATAAAGAACCGAAAAAAAAACTCAGATCTTAACATTTTGTTTTGCTGTGACTTAAAACTTTTACTTCCCAACACCCACGCTGACACTTTCAAGAACAACTGTTTTTCAAGACTCACGAAAGAAACACTGTGTTCTTTAAACATATGTTCACTCAAACCCATACACAATAACACTGGTCACACACGCTCCTACCCACAAACACTGATCCTCCACAGCTATCTGCGTCTCATTCCCCTCATTGTTTTGAGCACAGCTGGCCTCTTTGTTGGACTTATCTGTTTCTCTCAGCGACTGTGGAGCTGAGGTCTTCTTTACAGCTGGGGCTGAGCTTTCCAACAGCTCTGTTTGTGGACTCTGTGGACCGTACCTACAGCTCAGCTTTGATTCACAGCATCCCAGAAAACCAGAGGGTGTCAGATTAGTCATCTGTGTGTTTAGGGAGAGGATAATGTCTTTGTTTTCAGCAATACAGTGAGAAATGCTGTTTGTGGTTTTTGGCGAGTTTTTTTTTGAAAAAGCTGTGTTTATGAGTCACAAATCTGAACAGAGTTTACCTTAAAATGCTGTTTTCTCTCAGCTCTGAAAGGAACGTCTCATAAACAACAGTAGTTCAACTATTTATCTCATTCTTTATAGATCCATTTCTGTATACAACACTATATGACGCCATACCACACGATACGTAGTGATAAGACATGATACAATGAAATACTGACTTGATATGGCACAACCATAGACTGTAAAATAAATGGACTTAGTCTCCGTGAGACTAGAGGTTACCACTTGGGTAGGACAGAATATGACCGAGCAGCAACCGTAGGTCTGAAATATGAGACAACAAAGTCAAGTCTCCGCTTGAGGCTGGCTCTGGAAGTACTGTAAGTCACACATACACTAAGCCAAAAGCAGAAATAAACATGCCTACAGCCTTGTGCCAAAAAACGTCCCCCATCTGAATCGCTAATTTTGCTAACGGCACGTACTGTACGGGGAGGGTGATTTTTTTCTAACTCAGCAGTTTAGAAGATATTAAGATAGCGAGTTTGCCCAATCAGAGGCACAGCTCAGCTCATGTGACTGACGCCAATTTCCAATATGGCCGCTCCAGCTGATTTGCTTCAAAACTCCATTCCAGAGACAGACAGGTGATGTCGCGAAGACTACGTCCATTTATTACACAGTCTATGTTTGTATACGACACATTGGGTCAGGATTGTAGAACGGACAGCATGACTCCGCCTTTAACCATTGTAGGGATTTGAAGCGAGAATACTCCTGTCAGAGGTGCCGCCATCTTGCAGCCAGAGTCTGCGCAGTAGAGAATCTGTGTGGAGCCAGGTTAAAAATACTTTTTTTTCTTTTCCTTTCAAAAGTCTATGTTTTCCTTGGCTCTTCTTCCTGATGTATTGTTCTATTCCCTAAAAAAAAAAAAAACACTAGGCAAGAAAGGCAGCTGTCAATCAAAGTGAAACAAGACGTAAAATCCAGTTTTAATGTCTAATAACTCATTTAAAAAAAAAAGAAAAGAATGTGAGAAACATTTCTTCAAGGTGTATTTATTTTTTAAAGTTTGACCACAGCTCCATTAGAATGAATGGGGGAACCAGAGTATTTGACCTATACTGCAGCCAGTCACCAGGGGGAGCAGTTTTTGTGGTGACTTAACTTAAAGTCAAGAGAGATGACGGCCATTTTTGATACGTTAAATTCAGCATAACATCACGTGGTACGCTATGATGTGATCAGATATAACGTGACTGATCGAATTGTATTGGAAAGACAGAAAGCAAACACTTTTTGGGAGCTCAGTGGAGATATTCCAACGACCAACGACGACCAAATACCAACGAAGGAAGTGCCAGCCTTCTGTCTGCCGCTCCACTTTATTCTGTTCAGGGTATAAGATGGCAAAGTGCCTGGGATTGTAAAAGTAAAGCTTGTGGTACGAAACAAAACATCAGCGCTCTCAGCCGGGGTCAAAAGAGGCTTTGTAAATATCTTCAGCATGGCTCATGTTGACAGCAACATCTGGTTGGCTCTGATCCGGAGCAGTTTGGCTGTTCAGGCCTCTGACACCTGGTCTGAAACAGGCTGGTCCTCATCTGTGCTTTGTTTTCTCATGTCCAGATTATGTTTTATGGACTACGTTAACTCGCAAGTTCATAGTATGTGTGTCTGTGTGTGTATATATATATGTCAAGTAGAGAGCTGAGGGGAAACAGTCTTGCTGTCTGGCTGCGGGTTAAGACGACTGTCTGGTTTGGGATGTAGAGGAGCCATCCAGTAGAGCCGTAATCTTTCAGACACACATCACGATACGCATCTTGGTTCTGTGAAAGAGGAGATTTATAAGTCTATCTGGCAACACACGAGCGTCGTGCCCTGAGAATGACCTCACGGAGAAACTGCAAACTGACTCTGAATGCTTTCTTTTCTTTTTTTTTCTAATGATACATCTGAGAGTTTTCACTTCGCCGTGTTGCGTTTAAAGCCTCAGTGGGCTCGCGATGATTGATGGGCAGGCTAACCAATTTGCTACGGAGAGGTGAGAAGGGTTGTAACCAGATAGGCAGATAATCTACTGGCCTGGGAGAAAGGAAGCTGGTGTGGGAGAGTCCGTGTGTGTGTGTGTGTGTGTGTGTGTGTGTTGTAGCTCGAGGTCATGATTGACAGGTCTGAACTGTCCGTGTTATGTCACAGTTGCTTTTTATGTGGGTGTTGTGTGTGTGCGTGTGCCTCAGGCATGCCATTTCACAGGTGCGAGCGTGTGTGTTACTTCAGGGATAAGTGTGCTCGCTCTGCTCTGTTGATGACAAACGGAACACCTGGTAAACGGGGCCATGAAACACACACACACACACACACACACATTCACTTCCAGCTCGGCCCAGCTGTGTTTGACGCAGGCGCTCGTGTCTGTGTTTAATAAAGTTTGTGCAGCGAAGAACAGTTTGACCCAGAGACCGGGCAGCCTGTAACGGAGTTCATGAAACACAGTTTTAACCCCGACGTGTTCTTCTTATCCGTGAATCATAGGCGATAATCGAAGCAGAAACAGATTCTTTTAAAGTCAGTTCTCTCCGTTTATTCCCCTCAGTCTGACCTCATCATGTACACGTGGACACTGTCCCGCTTTCGCCATCAGATCCCCGCCAAACCTGCCCTCCCTCCTCTGCTCGCGGCATCACATCACTGCGCCTCTTTTTTTTTTTTTTTTTACTGCTCATTCTTACTTTTTATGGTCGACGTCTGTCTGCCTATTTCGTTTTGCTCTGCCACTAAGTACATTTCCATCCCTGGGTGAATTTTCTTTCAGCCTGTGGCATGCTGGATCACAGCAGTGTTATTGTAATCATTGAGCTGCGTGAGGGGGGCGGCGTTATGAATTGTGACTAATTCATCAGTTTTTCTGAACGTCCTACACCTCCAAATACACATTCCCTCTCTCTTCTCCCTGGCTTTGAACACATGCTTCTCTCCTTCTCCCCCTCTGACTGTCAAACCTGACCACCTCCCCTCCCCGGCAGCACGAGGAGCAGAGTGTTGACATTGGGTTTTGTCCAAATATGTAGTCTACAGGGCTGGGAGGTGGTAATGAGAGCCAAGAAAAACAGCCTGGCTCAGAGTCTGACAACTTGACTTGTCTTTTAAATGAAAACAGTATTTTCTATCCGTGTTATTCCCTTCCTCCCATCCTCCTCTCCTCGGAGGTACCGCTCCTCTTCTGCTCCACTTCCAATTTGGCGACTAATTTCTCATTCCTGCCGATTTAGCGGCTCACTGTGGCGCTCAGTTTTGAACTTTAATTTTGATGAATTTATTGAGAAACCCAACATTATATGAAGCGTTTGGATTTTTTCTCACAGCAGCGTGGAGCGTGTCGTGAAAAGTATCTCATTTCCTCCTCCGTTGGGAGTGTGGCAGCTGTAAAGAGGCAACAGTTTACGGGGGGCATGAGTCCCAAGAGAGCAATCGTATAAACGAAGCTGATTGAAATAAGCAAAAAGAGAGGGCGTCTTTTAATTTTCAGAAAGTTGACACCTCACACACACACACAGACACACACACACACTGAAACAAACAAATGACCCTTGAACCTGTTGTTTAACTGTGAGGTTATAACAACACATCGGCACAGAAAGAGAGAGAGACCACGCACTGCTGAATTATCTGCTGTATAAGTGGATGGAGCAGTGTGAGTGTTGGTGCTTGTCCTTTCTTTGCAGTGTGTGTGTGTGTGTGTGTGTAAGTGGGTGGAGGTCAGAAGGGAGCTCAGGATAGAGGAACAGATGTGTGCTGTATTGTGGCGGTGTGCGTGGACGGACGGGGACCAGGTGCAGCCTTTGTCTCCTCGGCATTTAAGTCCACTCGCTTGCATTCAGCCGCCTCGTGCCTCTTCCCCCTCCTCCTCCTCCTCCTCCTCCTCCTCCTCCTCCTCCTCCCCCCTCCTCTCATCGGAGGGGAAGGCAGAAATGTGTGTTTGGAGGTGGAGGAGGGGACTGCTTTGGCTTAGCTGAGGAGGCTCCAGCAGTCCCCTCTGCACCCCTCCTCCTTCTCCCTCACAGGTGACTGTTGGAGGTCCCAGCTGGCCAGCTCTTGGCCGATTAGATCCATATGGTACAGGAGGAGGAGGAGGAGGAGGAGGAGGAGGAGGAAGAGGTGCCCATCAGTTGCATTGGTGCTAAGGGAGCTGTTAGCTTGTCCTTTTTTTCGCCTTCAGCTGAAAGGCAACCCCTCAGTGTTCCTTCCTTTGCAGATTTTTTTAAAAAACTCCCTTACCGCATGTCTCTGAACAGTTTTTATGGCGACTAAGGCGAGTGTGTTTCTTTTACTCCTTCTAGATATTTTCAAATCTATGATTTTTGTCCCCGGTTCAAAATTAGCATTTAGCCTTCCATGTAACTTTGCATGGATGAAGTGCACGTGGGTGATAAAAGGATAATTTATCAACATTTTTGGACACGTGTCTGGTATTCAAAGTTGCATTTTGTGGCTAATTCTGAAGGATTTGAGGAAGCAACTAATTTACCCGTTGATATTTAAAATAACAGCTAACTACCAGTCTTGAGCTAAGCTTAGCCAATGCTAGCACGACCAGCCTTTAGTTCGTCTTGCAGGTTTAAATCCACTTTATGTTAGTCCTCTAGATCAGTGTTTCTCAAATTGTGGTCCGTGGACCACTGTTGGTCCGCCAGTGCCTACAAGTGGTCCGCCTTGCTGGCAAGTTTTTTTTTCTTTATTATGGAACATTAAGAAAATAAAGACAAGTTCAGCGGGATTCACCAAAGCTTCTTTGAACTTCCCCCTGGAGAAAACGTTAAGCTAGCGTTACTCCATTAACGAGCCCACAGGCAAAATCTTCAAGTATCGGTGGCTTAAGATGGGGACAGGAAACAGAAAATCAAATGAGGAAGAGAAAACCTCCGACAGTGGCCAGGTGAAGGTGCAGCAGCAAGATGATTCAGCCACAGTGACCATTGTGGACACCGTGGAAGCTAATGTTAGCGCTAGTGCAAGTAGCCAGTACATGTTTGATCTGGGCAGTTGTTCCAGGGCTATCTAGCTTGGTGGTCCATGAGGCTTTTATGGGGGGTGAGTGGTCCTTGGTCTAAAACAATTTGACATGTATTTCAGGCTTACTGAAACAAAATCAGCGTAAACAGTCGGCTACCAATTAGCAAAGAACAGGAAGAACGTCAAATCATTTAGTTGACTCAACATACCCCCTGTTTATTTAAAACAGCTTTAATTATTTTATTCTACTTCATCCTACCACAAAAAGTAGAAACTGATAAAGCAGTCAAAGATCGGAAAGGAGAGAAAGACATATGTCAAAGAAATTCACATTTTCTTTTTGAGCTGTGTGTGTTAGCTTTTTATCTGTTGTGCTAACAGCTAAACTTTCAGAGGGAGGGTGTATAGTTCTAAGGTGTTATGTTTACAGGTTTAGGCTGAAAAAGCTACAGAGCATTAGCTAACCACCAAAACACCCAGGTTAGCTTGAAATACATTAAAATGATTTCATTAAAACACTGCAGAAGCTAGCTTACTTTGTTAGCTATTTACAGAGACTGGGCTAAACCCACTACCCTTTGTTTTGTTTTTTTGTTTTTATGTTTTTTAAAGATTTTTTCTTTAGAATAAGCTTGCTGAGTGATGTATTGGTGCATGTGTCTGCTCTGAAACCACATAGTTGTAACATTACACAGACTCATTTGTCTTTTGGCTAGCTGATAGATTACCAGGCCTGCCTTGCATCTTCTCTCACCTCATCTACAACAAGACAGAGATAGCACTAATGCAAGAGCCCACAAACACACACACACACACACACACACTTATGCAGACACATCCAACATCATCACACACTCTTGCACACACATGGCTCACAGCTGCCATAGAGTTAAAACATGAGCTTAATAAGCTTTAACACTAAGCACATTTATTTACATATCAAGTCAAGCGTGGTTAATTTGTGGTGCCTTAAAGTAGGTTATCCATCCACCTGAATGCTCTCTGAGCTTTATAGTTGTTGTTTATAATGATTTCATTATTTGATAGATTGTTGTCAGAGTATCAGCCAACGGTCTATCCTCTTTCTCTTTCTTTCTTTCTTTCCCTCCCTCATTCTGAATCAGCACCTGCAGAGCCAGAGAAGGCAATTAAAGCTGATTGAATGTTTTAATGCAGATGAGCGTCACCTGAAGCTGAACAAACAAGGAACACCTGGCTGGCAACAACAGCCGTCACCACAGATGCACATTACTCCTCGTCCCTTCAATGACAGCAGTTGTGGAAAGCAATTAAACGAGCTCCAGTAAATAACCACACTATAAAACTTATTATCATGTGCTTGAGAAAGAGGACAGAGGACGGTATGAGCAAGATTCATTTTGACTTTTTTTGTTGTGAATTATTTGATATGTGTGGATGAAGCTTTTAGCCAGTTTGTTACACATGGAGACATTTCCATTTAATCCTGTTGACGTGTATTAGGGAGCTTTGTGTGCCTTGCCTTTTCTCCATTAGAGCATTGATGACAGGTGGCATTTAGACCAGACAAACAGCCCACATCCTCCTCTTAGCCAATATTCACCTGAGTTAACATCAAACCACTTTGTATGCTCTCTGTGTGTGTGTGTGTGTGTGTGTGTGTGCTCTGCAGCCGCAGTGACAGCTGCCTCCCCTGTGACTATATACGGTGGACTCAGGTGCTTGCAAGCCAGATGAAGTCATCCAGCTATGTTTGCTGTCTAATTGACAAGCAGAGGCAATTCTCTGGAGGCTGTCAGCACTACATGCACACACACCTGGTGTCCCCTGCTTTGGATGTTAACTCTGGCACAGCTAATGAAAGACTCAGCCTCTCCGTTTGGGTTGTATGAACACAGCTGCAACCTGATTTCTCAGCTTTATGCTGAAATGTAGTGCAAAAAAAAAAAAAAAAAAGTCTCGTGTTGAGCATATTTTGGCCTTGCGTGGAGCTGTCAGTCAGACACAATAGGCGTTGCACAAGCATGACAGTCAATTTGGACTCCAGACTGCAGCTCACTGCCAGTGGAGAACTGTTGATAATGTGTTAACAAGTACTGGTGAATACATTTCCACGCAGCACTACTGTATGCCGCACTCTAAATCCCAGCTCTTGGCTGTATAAACTTGTTTACATGGTAACAGTGTTGACATTAAGGCCATATGCCACGCTGATTCTGTTATTGAGATGTCAGTCTAATTTCCTGGCCATACGGTTGGAGTGTGCAAAGCTTTGGAACCGGTGTGTCTGTGTGTGCGCGCAAAGCTGCAGGCTGCTCCTGTGGTGCTCTGGCAGGCTGTTTGTATGGCGGGTATGACGGTCCAAATGTCTGCTTAGATCCCTCCTTCCTGCCCCCTGTGTTGGGGAACAGGTGGAGAGATGGCAGGCAGGCCACACAGCTGAGGAAGAATGAATGAAAATGAGGAGAGGTCTGCAGAACAGGAGGAGGAACAGTCAAAGCTGTTTAATGAGTTTCAGACATGGCAGATGAGTTTCATGGGGTGAACTGACAAAGTCCCAGTCTTCAGGAGGAAAAGAAAGCCAACAGATTATTCATAAAAGTGTGAGTCTTTAAACTTTTGATGTACTGTTTTCCTGACATCACTTGTAATTCTGCTAGCATAACGTCCTTCTGCTGTATTCCTTTCAAACCACTTTTTTCTGTCACTTCCTGGTGACTGATAACAGAGTTTTGACAGAAAAAGGAGCCACTTAAAGCTAATACAACACTTAAACAGAGTATCATAATTAGCGTTCTGCATCTAACTAGCAAATATTTAGCATTACATGCCAAACATTTGCCCTCAAATCAGCTTATATAGCAGCTTTGTAGTGCTAGCAAACATGATATGTTAGCATTTAATCTCTGAGAAGCTAGTATTGGAGCATTGCAGTGTTAACCTACTTGATAGATGAGCATTTCACCTTAAAGTAGCTATTATTACAGCTTTGTACTGTAAGATGATTAGCATTTTACCTCTAACCAGCTAATTGTTGTTTTATTTATTTATATAACTCGCATTTGCCCTCTAATCAGCCTATATAGTAACTTTTTATAGTGCTAGCAAACATGATATGTTAGCATTTAATCTCTGAGAAGCTAGTATTGGAGCTTTGCAGTGTTAGCTTACTTGATAGATAAGCATTTAACCTTAAACTAGTTATTATTACAGCTTTGTACTGTAAGATAATTAGCATCGTACCACTAACTAGCTAATTTTTGTTGTTTTGTTTATTTATATAACTCCCATTTGCCCTCTGATCAGCTGATACAAGCTCTGTAGTGTTAGCCAATATGCTATGTTAGCATTCAACCTGTAATCAGCTAATATTAGAGTTATTGGTGCTACATTAGCATTCAAGCTAATGTATGAAAGCTTTGTAGTGTTACATGATTAGTATGTAATTTTTTTACTAGCTAATAACAGCTTTGTTACTGTTAGGTGACACATTAGCATTTTTTAACTAGCTAACTTTACAGTGTAGGTATTGCCAGTTGATACACCTACAGGCTAAAATGCTGAATTTGACAGTTTCTCAATTATCAAACAGTAAAACTTCAGTTTTTTACTCTTTAAACAAACATGTCAAGTAAATGAAGCTGAATTCTAACGTATCTGAGCTGTTTTTTATTTAAGTGTAGTTAATGCATTTGTCTGTCTGTCGTTAATCAACTCGAAAGCCATAAACTGACAAACACAATTATATGATCCCTTTCTATGATTTGCAACCATGAACACAGCAGTGTATCATTATAACAAGATTTGAGGTTCCATCCCGGAGTGTAACGTCTGAAGAAGGCTGCCATGTGAAGACGGTGAATTCCTCCCTCTAAGTTCTCTTTAGTTACCAACTGACGGCTTAAGCCGTCCAACTTAAAGCCTTTATAAACTGGAACCCTGCAGCTCAAGGCCATGCAGAGTTCATAGCTGTGAAAAAGATATAAAGGGTGCCATTGAAGCCAAAGCCCTAAAACCATGAATCCACGTTTAAAAAGCTGCTCTCTGCTGACCTGTGACCTGCGGGACCATGCTTGTCTATTAATCGTCAATTCCTGAAGCAGTTAGAAAAGTCTGATCCACTCTAAATGGAGACGGGTCCTGGCCTTCGTGAAGACAATGACGCCGTCTGATCCCACATTACCCCGCTGCCACACCCCCCCATTTCAACCTCTCCATACCCCTTATCTGGTGGTCTCATTCAGAAGCTATAGCATATTGAAAAGATGCGTTTAACATTCAAAAGATTGCCGATCTTGTTAGTAAAGCGTGAAATAACCTCGTCCCTTTTCCCACTCAGGCTCTCCGTCTTCAGCCAACCCCCCCCTCCAGGTTTTGTGGGGAGCTCAATGAGGGGGCATTCTTCTCCCGCACAATGGGCTTCTTCAGCATTTCTTCTGTTATTGATCTGAATAGTTTGGGAGAAAGGAGCTAAACTTTAGACATCTGGCTCTTTGATGGGGGGGTGGCAGGGTGGTTGATGCCCTGGCTGTATGTGTTGTGGGTTGGGGGTGGGCATTTTTGTTTTCTTTTGTGGCTATAGAAGGAAAGTTTTTCCATTGAATTAAACCAGTGATGGCAGAAAGGAAAGTGGTCTTAATATTTGCCTGTTTATCAGACATGCAGATGCTTAACAAGGTTAAAAAGCTTCATTCTTATGGGTAATTTTGTACATTTGAGTGAACCTGGTTTTAATTCTTTAAAAATGACCTTTCTTTTCTTATTTCTCTTCAGACAGTAGAGAGAAGAAGACCCCTGCCATGCCCGGTTCTCCTGTGGATGCTAAGACTCATTCCAGATCAGCCCCCAGCAGCAGCTCCAGCTCCACTATGCCTCCCCTGCCTTCTGTCAACCCAAGCGGCCCTCGCCCGGCCTCCTTCTCCACCACAGCATGTGAGGGGCTTCCTTAAATCCTTTCCCACTTCACAGTTCCGCAGCTTTGTTTGTGGATCCAATTTGACTTTTCTACGGTGGCCCTGAAAGCTCACGGCACTGCAGCTTGCAAAAAAGACAAGCAAATTAAGAAAACGCGCTGCAGAGACCACAACACAATGGAAGTGTTTCCAGAGGACACTTAAAAGGGACGCACAGCCCTGTAAGCTTCTCTTTCCGTCAGCGTTGTTGGAAAATAAGATAAAAAGTAACTGTTTCTGATTTATTTTAACATTGCGATCGCATGATTTAGATATTAGCATACTGGCTAATAACAAACATGTGCATCACTTTTAAGTGTCCTCTGGAAACAGTTCCGTCGTGTTGCGGTCTATTTGCAGCTAAATGCTGCGCATGTGTTGTCAAATTGATGAAGATGTTTTCTTGTTTGTGTTTTGTCTTTCAAGATTCAGTGCTGTGAGCCTTCAGGGCCACCGTACTTTTCCCTGATTGAATGCTTTTTTTTAATGAATTTAATCTGGATATCTTTAAAAAAGTGCACTCAATGATCTTGAATCATTTTCCTAATTTCACCTCCTTTTTTATTTAAACCCCTGCAGTAACAAACGGGAATCATCATTCCCCGCCAACCCTGAACGCAGTGCCATCCCCGCCGCAGCGCTACAGCAACGGACCGTCTTCTTCCTCTTCCTCGTCGCTGGCAAACCAGCAGCTGCCAGCCACCTGTGGAGCTCGCCAGCTGAGCAAGCTGAAACGCTTCCTGACCACGTTGCAGCAGTTTGGGAACGACATCTCCCCAGAGATCGGAGACAGCGTTCGAAGCCTGGTTCTTGCCCTTGTGGTAAGACCTTAAACTCTTTTCTCATCCAAAAAAAAAAAAAAAAAGTGTCTTAATCTTTTCATGACAACATCTGATTTCCTGAGCTTGTTTTTTTTCCCTCCTGTCTCCTAGAATTCAACAGTCACCATTGAAGAGTTTCACTCCCGGCTTCAGGAGGCGACAAACTTCCCCTTAAGGCCTTTTGTAATCCCTTTCCTCAAGGTAAACAAACCAGCCTCCTTTAAACTTTTCAATACTCAGTTTAATTTCTTCCTCTTTTTTTTTTCCTGAGGTGATATTTTTTTTATCCTCGCCTCTTCGTTGAGGTTGAAATCAAACCCTCTCTGCCTTTTTTTTTTCTGCTGGAATCAGCTCGCCCTGCTTAACGCATCATCCTCACGTCTCTCCTGGCTGAGGTTTTCCACCCTGCTGCATTATTAATCGCATAATAACAGGCGTTAAAGAGAAGGTCCTTGGCTTTAACGTAACCCTGAATGATCCACAGGCTTGTTGTGAGTCATGCTGGAAAAGTAATCGTTTAATTGAGCTTTATTGCAGTGATTCCTGGACACGCTGCTGTTGTCTATGAATACGGGAGTCTGTGTTGGTTTTCTAATCAAATAGAGTAGCTTTCAAAGATGCTATCAAGATTTGCGTGTTGAGCCCTGAGCCCCTTTGTAACCAGGAGGAGTTTACTTTTAGGAGCTCCTCTCAGTAAAGCAGCCAGTAAATCTTCAGTCATGGTGCTGCTTTAACTTCAAGTCATAATCTTTGACTCTTTTTTCCACGCTTACCTCTTACTCACCTTTGGAGCCCCTCCATCTGTCTGTCTTCAGAGCGCCCAGACAAGAAACCTCTGTTCCCCTCCTTCGAGCAATTTATTACGAGGGGGTGGGGTACGCAAAACTTGATTCCAACTTCGAAAAGAGAGAAAGAGAGAAAGAGAAAGACAGATGGGGCGAAGTAAGAGTGTGAGGAAGTGGAAAAGAGAGAGAGAGGGAAGAAGTGGGAACTCGGAAGTGTGAAACATGCCTGTAAAGCGTTCCCTTCCCTCTTTATGGGCTCCGGCGCGCCATATGGAGCCGCTGTCCCGTTCAAAAAGAGCATTCAGCTGCCAAGGCGCCGCCAATCTAGCATCCGCCCCGCTGAACCCCGGAGAGCTCAAGTGAAACACAGCACATGTGTTCACGAGCTGGGCCCCAGGGGAAGAGGGGACGCAGGAGAGCATGGAAGACGGGCGAGGGAGAGAGAGAGAGAGAGAACCATAAAACAATCCCAATATCTGTAAAAACATACGGCATTATAGGGCGTTGAAGAGATGTCGAAAGTTTTCGTCAGGGCAACAAAAGGTCAGAATCCAAGAGAAAGGATCTTCTGCGCGATTGTTTAAGGCGCGTAGAAGGAGGCCGCGAAATGAGAACGGTATGTCTGTTGGGTCGGTCCCTCTGGTAGAAAGGAGCGAGGAAGTGCTGTAATTGCAAACACACCGGAGTCTGTTCCTCATTAGGGAAATGAAGGGAACAAAAGCGAGATGGAAAGATAGGACAGAGACAGTGGAGGATGAATACTGAAAGGAGAGGCAGACCGCAGCTCCACGAGAAGCGGATTCTGTGTATCGCATGTTTGGAAATGTTTTGAGTTTATACGTTTCCATAACAGGGTATTGTGCTTGTGGTGTACGCAGGCGGTTAGCGACCGACTTCAGCGGCAGCGTAGAGAACTCAGCCGGTTTTATTTGAGCTGGAGACACCACAGCAAACATGGAGGCAGCCGCAGAACGACACCAGGAGCCAAATTGAGCCTTACAGCCAGACCTGAAGGAGTCAGTGCCCCCACTTTAAATGCCTGTAATTTTAAGCAGAGAGGCTACTGAAGGAGGCAGATCTGCACCACGTTTAGAGCGCTCAACGGGCTCATGTGTCCGTCTTTCTTTGTCTTAAATTCTTTTTTATAATTAGGAATAAACCACCTGTGTTTTTCCTCCCTGCCAGGCAAACCTTCCCCTTCTGCAGAGGGAGCTCCTCCACTGTGCGCGTGCAGCCAAGCAGACCCCAGCCCAGTACCTGTCCCAGCATGAACACCTCCTGCTCAGCACCACCTTAGCCTCCTCCCCAGACTCCTCTGAGCTGCTGATGGAGCCTCCTGAAGTCGGTACTAAGAGACACAGCCCCAGCAGGTGAGATGTGAATATAAAGCTCCAGAAGCTTCCAGGCTTCACGTGTCCTCCTGCTCATGTCATAACCACGCACCGCTCCGTCCCTCTACCGTCCCTTTACCGCAGAAGTAAAGAGAACGGCTTCCACGAGCGTCCACCGGTCGCCCTGGAGCCTGCCGCCAAACGAATCTGCACCATCAGCCCCGCTCCTCGTCACAGCCCCGCCCACCCGCTGCCCCTCAACACCCAGCTTCACCCGACTCCTCCGCCGCTGCAGCACTACGCCCTGGATGACATCGCAGCGCCGCACATCCTCCACCGCGAACACAGCCAACGCATGTTGGAGATCCGGGAGCTCAAAGACAGACCCAGACTCCCTGGTACGTGAATCAAAGTTTTCCCCACAGTCATTTTTTTGATTTTCCATCTGAGAGTTAAAAGCTGCTGACATTTCACATATTACTTCCAAATCGTTTGTGATGAGAGCATCAGTCTGAGTCATGGCTGATTTTTTTTTCCCGCTCATTTTGGGGCAGTAATAATTCATAATTGTGGGTTCTTAAACATCTTTGCAGACACGAACCAATTCTGAGATCATGTCCAGTTGAACTGTTAAAGATATACGTTCCACAGTCATGTTTTCATACAGGAAACTCCAAAGAACCTGGTACTTCAAAATCTATTCTTTAGATCTACTTATGAACCCTCACCTGTCCCTCAGGTGTCTCTTGACACCAGATAAGTGGTCAGTTTTCTGCAGTATTACGTGCTGCGTAAACATCAAATGTTCTCCATTAGGGGGCGATATGGGCAAAACATGTCAGGATGTTTTTACAGCAGAATCAAGATCTGGATTTGATCAAATTCCGACTATTTTGACCTGAAAACAACATTTTTAGCCCAAAATATTTCTCAAATTGGATTCCAAACTGTTTTTGTGCACCAGTTTTTTTGCCTTTTCTGCACCGTTTTTGAATTTTAATCTGGCCTTTGTGTCCTCTGATGTGTTTTTGAACTCTCACATTTTCACATCACAATAAAAACAAAAATTCCTGCAGTGGAAACGAATCTCAAGAGGCTGATTCATGAAAACAGACACACACCTATACTCTGATAACGGGTGGTCTGTGTGTTTGTGTAGCCGTCCTCGTATATCTCTGGAGTCTGTGTGTGTGTGTGTGTGTGTGTGTGTTCACGTTTGTGTGTATAAACAGAGCCATACTGTCCAGGCAGGCAGCGTTGGATCTACTCTGGTGTATATCTCCTCTGCTTGTCAGCACACAGTGGAAACAGCAGTAGCTCACACACACACACACACACACACACACACACACACACACACACACACACACACACACACACACACACACACACACACCATGCACAGAAACACACCTTGATATGTTCATGGTAGAGGTGCTGTGTTTACGAGGCCTTAGTCCCTTGTCTGACAGCCTCCCGCCCGCCTGCCGCCACTTAACTCACACACACACCACACACACACATGCACACACACATGCATAAACACATCAGTCCACACACACAGACACACACGCACTCATGGCTTTGAACTGATGAACACTGATGAGAACCAGGAGTAGGGAAGAGGTCGAGGGGAAGGCTAGTGTGTGTGTGTGTGTGTGTGTGTGTGTGTGTGTGTGTGTGATTGTGTGTGTGTGTGTGTTTGTGAGTGTGTGTGCATGAGGGAGTCATTATTCTCTTCAGCAGACCCAGTGTGCATGTGGCCTCTTGTTGGCTGTTTGTTACTCAATTTCAAGAGACTGTGTGTGTGTTTGTGTGTGTGTGTGTGTGTGTGTGTGTGTGTGGGTGAGTGAAGACATTTTTTGGGCTCCACAAACTATTAAAACAGTTAAATGTACAGATACCGCTGAAGTCATGATGTGAAGCAATAATTGGTATCAGAAAGCTTGAATTTTAGTTAATTGGTGTGTGTATGTGCTGTGTGTGTGTTTGTGTGTGTGTGTGTTTTAATGACTATAATGGTCCACAGTGAGTGTCAGAACGGCTGGTTGTGTTTAGAAGTGGAGCCACTCCACTCAGCCTGAGTGTCTCCCTACTGGAATGCTGTGAGCTCCAGGAGGGGAGGTGCAAAGAGTGGTGTGTGTGTGTGTGTGTGTGTGTGTGTGTGTGTGTGGTTGACAGCTGACTTCCAGATGTGTGCAGGCTGGGGCTGCTGGAAATCTGGTTCACATCACGAGCCTTCTCCTTTCCTCTCTCAGCCCACCTTTCACAATCCCAAAACCTACCACGGTTTCTGTATTTCTACTCTCTCGCCTGCTCGTCTTCGTTTCTGTCTCTTTAAATTCAGCGTGTAAGCGAAGGCTTGGCTGAGACTTTGAGGGTGCGTGTCCTTAACTTACGCGAGGGAAATATTTACAGTAGCTAATAATGACGATAAAATCAACACGCGGTATCTCAAAGTTTAAAGACGAGTGAGTTTTAACAGACTTTCACACACCTTTCGCTCACTCGTGGCTCCGTCTCACGTAAAGAAGAATGTTAATCACGCCGGCCTGCGGTCTGTCTTGTGTGTGTTTTATTCAGGCACTAACGGGGGCTACCGCGAGGAGCCGGTGGACCACAGACTGACAGACCGAGAGTGGGCTGATGAATGGAGGCATCTGGACCATGTAAGGCTGCAGACAGACGCCCTCACTGCTAATGGATGTGATATAGAAAGAATGTAAAGAGTGATGTGTCTGAGTGGCCTCCTGCTTTACGGAGGGTCGTAACGTCTTTGTGTAACAAACACTCACACGAGACCCCCCGTTAATGAATTTCTATGTCTCACTCTAAAGGTGCTGAACTGTATCGTCGATATGGTGGAGAAGACGCGGCGGTCAGTGAGCGTCCTCAGACGATGCCAGGAGTCGGACCGCGAGGAGCTCAACTACTGGAGACGGCGTTCAAGCGAGCAGGAGGATCCACGTAAAGGAGGCTCAGGCTCGGCTCCTTTCTCCAAAACCCACAGCCCCCATTCTTCAGAGCCAGGTGGGTCCCACCATTCACAATCCATCGCTTTGATATACTGTGAGACACGATTACTTCATGGACACCCCACTGAAAACAATCCAATCCAGCTGTATTTGTACAGCACCTTTCAAAACAAAAGTCACAAGTTACTTCACAATAAAACAGTTAAGAACGCATAAATAAAACAATTTATAAAACAATGTAAACCAATCAGTCAGTATTTATTTCTATAGCCCGTTACAATAACCAGAAAGGACGGATGAAAGAGGGTAAAACAAAACGTGTGCATGAAAACAGAGTAGCCCCAGTCAGAATTAAAAGACATTTTAAAGAAGTATTTCTTCAGTTTAGACTTAAAAAGAGTAAGAGCTTGACTAATAAAGCTTATTCTAACAGAACTGATCTGTTTATCTGACTTCAAGCCATTATCGAAGGTGACTTCAAGATTTTGTACCTGTGGTTTGAAGAAGGGAGCCGGAGAAGGGTGAAACTATTGGCGCTGACTTTGGGAAATAATATTTAAATATACTATGAAATTTTAGCAAGAAGGATAACAATAACAACTTGTGAATTTTTATGCAAGAAACATTGAAAGAAACAAAAATAAAAACAGAAATAAAGGATTGAAAAAAATAATAAAATTAAAATAATTACAATAACGTAAAATAATTTATAGACATGATAAAAAAAAAAAAAAACTGTACAAAAGTCAATAAAACTTCAATTCCCCCACACGTAACGAAACAATCTACCAGGATTTTAAAGTCTATAAAAACCTGAACCTGGATGCAGAGTTCATGATTCAACATCCTGAAGAGTCCTTCAGTGAAGCTAGGAAGTCTGACAGCCTGCCTACTTTTCCACACCCTGTACTCCCCCTAGTGGCTGCCAGGGGAAGTGCAGCTCAGTCCCATGACTGTGTATTAGTAGGTCTGTCCGCAGTGAGTCCCCCCGGTCTGTTGTGTACTGGCACGGTCCTCTCTGAGCGCCAGCCTTGCCGTCCCCCTGCTGGTCCATAGTCACAGACAGGTGCCAGGACCGGCCTCGGCCATATCGGCCACAGAAGGGCCGTCCTGCCGTCCTGCAGGCTCAGAGACCCAGAGCTGGCTCACTCACCAGAGCACCATCTGGGCCCCCAGCCGGGTAGCCTGCCTTGCCCGCTCGCCTGTGCTTGGGCAGAGGAAGACTGCAAAGGGGGTGGAAAGGGGGGCGGGGAGTGTGTTTGCAGGCTCGGTCGATGAGAGAGGATGTAGATGAAGAAAAAGAAAGAGAAACGGGAAGTGAGACAGAGGATATAAGAGCTGGGAGAGCGGAGAGGAGCCAGGTGGCAGAGCTGGAGAGAAATGCATTGAGATGCAGAGAGAGATGGAGATTGGAGGGAACAGACAGAATGTTGACACAGCTTGTTGGTCTGCGATTCCCTCCAAGCCAAACACGTTCCTTTCGGAAGCTGTCAGATCTCAGATCAGTCCAAGAATCCCATAAACAACAATTACGATGGTCGTGTGGCCCAGATATACGAACCCGTGTGCATGAAAGGCAAATAAAAGACCTGACAGAGATGACGTGGCTGCCTCCCTCTGCGGCCTTTGTTTCTTTCTTTGAGCACCTGTTGTGTTGATTTAACTGTCAGTCAACACAAAGTCAACTGCAATTTTAACAATTAGTCATCTTAATATCTTAATAAGCCCTGGCAGGTGCTAATCCCTTCTGTTTCTGCTTTCCCACAGACTCCCAGCGCGAATTTGCCTCACGGCCAGGCTCAGCATACGTTACAGATGAGATCTGGAAGAAAGCTGGTAAGAATACAGTTAGATTTGATCAAACCATCTCACACTCAGTGAAGGCGACAGTAATAAAAGTATTCTTCTCAATCACAGACTTTAAAAGCGTTGTTGACGATAAATCCGACAGTCAAACAAGCCGAGCTGAAACTGAAGCTCTTTTTTTCTTGATGTTTAGAAGAGGCGGTGAACGAGGTGAAGCGTCAGGCCATGGATGAGGTCCAGAAAGCGGTCGCAGAGGCAGAGCAGAAGGCTTTCGAGATGATCGCAGCCGAAAGGGCAAAGATGGAGAAGACTGTGGCCGAGGCGAAGAGGAAGGCTCAGGAGGACGCCATCAGTGTCATCAACGAGCAGGAGGACTCCAGTGAGGTGAGCCAGGCTGCAACGTTGTATGAAGACTCGGGCTGGGTACCAAACTTCAGTTCGTTTATGGCACCGACCAAAATGCTTCAGTAGTACCGAGTATCAAATTACGCCTCGTCTTTCGGTGCCAAGTTTCTGTACCCAAAGGGTTAATCACATGATCATGATCTGATGACGCCACCGTGATTCACTGCAAAGTTTCACTTGGTTGCGGTTTGCAGGATAGTGTTGCTAAATTAGCAACTCTGTCGCTATATTTAGTGACTTTCAGACCCCTCCAGTGACTTTTTTTTCTAAAAAGCGACAAATCCAGCGACTTTTCTGGAGTTTGGGGACGGAGTGAAGGCAAGTTTTCTTCAACCGCTGCTTCTCAATGAGCTGCGGCGCTGAGCCCCTCCCCTCTCCAAAACGTAGACTCCTCCGCTCGCAGAAGTAGCAGACGACTGCATGCAAATGAATCACGCTAATGTTTGTTTCTTTTAGGTCACTTTTGCCGGTCAAAAGCCAGAAAGAATTTTAACATGAAAAAAAAACCAAGAATCTACAGAAGAAAGTTCATTTATAGTTATAAACACGTTTACAGTGGACTCAGTATAAACTGACCTGTCACTTGTTTGCACCTGTTATTTTGCACTGGAAAATATTTGTTTTGTTTGTTATTTTAAGAAGAAAATAGTAAAAAAAAGAACAGGTCAGAGTAGAAAATTAGATGTAAATGAAAAATGAAACTCAAGATTTTTACCATAACATGTAATGAAATGTTCTTTTTGTTAAAACTGATAAAAAAAAAAAATTGTATTGAAAAAAGTATAATTCAGGAACTAGTATCAAAGAGAAGGTATCAAAGTGAAGGTATCGGTATTGGTACAGGAATCAAAAATTTTTGATTGATACCCAGCCTTAATGAAGACTAATTCAAATGTGACAGTAAAATCTTTGGTCCTTATTCAAGTATCAACTGGATCAAAGAACTTGACTCAGCATTAGATCATGAAATGCTGAGCCCTAACCCGAACTGCACCAGTCCAGTTTATAACCTCTGAACCCCTTATGACATCATCAACTGTGCGGTTTCAATGGTGATTGGTAGCAGAGCTGAACTCTAGTGAAACCTCTCTTTGGAACCCTAACCCCTTATGACATCATCAGCTGTGTGGTTTCCATATTGATGGATAATCTCCATTCATTTGAATGGGCCAAAAAATGTTAGAAAATGCTGAATATTTTAAAAAGTACAAGGGCTAGAAATGTGAAAAGTACATGCACGCCTCTCCTGGACATGCTGAACATTTTACAGTTTGAACGGTGAAAATCGGGGAAAATGTGAATTCTGCTGTGCTCAGTATTTCAATATAATTAGTATTTATTTATATTCTCAGCATTCTTGGAAAAGACGCCTGTTTTCTTCCCTATTTAAGTACACAGTCGGGCAAAAGCTTCAGTGATCAGAAATAAATGAGTGTAGATGTAAAAGATGTGGTAATCAGTAGTTTTTATCGCTGAAAATGGGTCCAGATGTTCCTCTCTGTGATTAACCCACACATAATTATCAGCTGGTTCTGCATCCTTTAACTTGCTCTTTTGTTTTCCTGGCACACTGCTTGGCAGTCTTAATTCACTCTCACTACGTGACACACAGAAAAAAAAAAAGCCTCCAAACTTCTAAACCTTCACTATTAGCCTTTTGTTCTGCACCAATCAGCAGCCAGACAAAGACAAAGTGGAGAAATAAGCAGATGAAAAGGCAGATCAGTCCCTCAGGCAGTGGGATCATGTTCCTAAGTTTCTCTTGGGCTTTAAAAGATCTGCTGTCATCAAAGTTTGCACGGTAAACGGTTTTCTTGAAATTCCTGTCGTACTCACGAATGTGTCTCTTTTTTTCTCTCTAGTGTTGCTGGAATTGTGGCCGCAAAGCTAGTGAGACCTGCAGCGGCTGCAACGCCGCTCGCTACTGCGGCTCCTTCTGCCAGCACAAAGACTGGGAGAGGCATCACCTCATCTGCAGCCCAGGACTTCAGGCTCAGCCCAAACCGGTTTCCGCGAGCAGAACGGCCACAGCAGCCGGGGTGTCTCCTCTCGGTCTGGCCGGGGTCAAGGCCGCCGACGGCGTGCCTTCAGTCTCCAGCCCTGGTGGAGAGAAGGCATCTGTCGCCTCCCGCTCCTCCACTCCGTCCACCCCGGCCTCGGCTCCTGAGACCAACGGACACTAGGAGGGTGAAGGACATCAGAGGAGGGCGTGTTGCCCGTCCTTGTGCTTAAAAAGAGACGAACTGAATCAGCAGAAGGAGGGAACAATTTGTGGGTTAAGTTAGGATAACAGATTTTTCATCATACTCTTTGGCAGAGAAAAAAAGGACAGATTATGGATGACTGTCTGAGTGATATGTCAACTGGGACTCTGGCTTTGGCACAGAACAGAAGGACTCGTCTCGATGCATCCATTGGATGAACAGATCTCCCTAACAGATGGAAACGTGTTTGTCTTCGTCCAAAAAACCCTCAATCTTGGATCCGCTAGGGGCAGGAAAAAAAACAACAAACTGATGACTGATCCGAGTTTATCTCTGGCTGCAGAGAGAGAGAGAAGTATAGGAGGAGATTTAAAAAGTGAGATATATATAATGCTGTATTCTCTCTTTGTTGTGTAAAAAGTTAAGAAAAGGAGAGGAGTGTAGACGGTGTAACATCACGAAACCCGACACTCCACTCCACGAGAGTCGTCTCTGCAGCTCTTCTGTACACATAAATATTTGCTCGCCAACTTCTCGTCAGGTTTTCATACGTGTGAATGTCAAATGGTCGTGACGTCAGTGAATATTGTACAGCATATTTTGTCAAAGCAATATTAAAGTGAAGTGTTCAGGTACTTTTAAGACATTTCTGCATCACCAAAGTTTTCAGTGGCTTAAAGAGAGAGTCGTCGTCTGTGACTGTCCTCGTGGAGAAGAGATGATTAAACACCGACTCGACGGCAGTCAAGACTTTATTCCAGTTACAGTTTTATTTCTGGCACTTGTTCACGTCACCAGGTGTGTTTGGCAGGGTCAGGCGAGGTCGCTCCAAAGTGTTTGCACCGGCGCGTTAAAGGTGAAAAGATTTTGAGCAACATCTCGGTCCCACGGAGAATCTCAGGAGCTGAACTGTATGTTTGTACAGATCATTCGTTTCTTTCCGTCACAGTTAGGTTCAAGTCGAAACGTTTTAGGAACTTTTGATTTCTCGTTACTGTGCTGTTTCCACCGAGGCTTTCGTTCTTCGTTTTGTTCGCGTGTAAAATGACTTTGTAAAGAATATTATGAGAGAATGCCTTTATTTTGTGAGCCACAACTTTCTTTGTTCTTCTAACACGTTCTTTTGTTATGAGGCATAACTTCATATGACAAAAAGATATCTTGACATGAAGTATGAAATAAAGAAATAGAATGACTTCACCGTGGTGGGTGTGCGTTTTTTTATTTTCTCTGACTTTATTTTTTACATCAAGAGGATGTGAAGAAGAAAAGTTGACCAAATATCATAAATTTTGAAGTTAAATAGAATTTGGATAAAAAAAAAAAAAAACCTAACTTCAAATAACTTAAAAGGGGTGTTTCCTTTTTTAAAAAAAAAAAAAAAAAAATCAGAATAATGACTTTGTATCTTTGATTTTTTATGCCATAACTTTGACGTAGTTACTCATAATTTTGAATTTTTATCTCATAAATTCGATTTGGTATATTTTTGAGCTCTTATGTCGTGATTTCGATTAAGTCTCTCATCACTTCATCTTTTTTAATTCATGATAATTAATGTCTTATCTCTAAATTTAGTTTTTTATATCACATAATTTCAATGAAGTTTTACATCATTTCATTGTTTTTTTTAATTTAAATCATGATCATGCATTAGTATCTCTAAGTTTAGACTTTTAATCTCATCATTTTTTATTTATTTTTTTAATTGAATAATTTCAACTTTTTTTTTCAACAGGCCTCCATAGAATGACACAGGTGTACTAAAGGAAATTAAAAAATGAAACAAACCGTTTCCCAGAAAATACTTCGAAGGCACACTGAAATTCAAATGCCTGTTTCATGCTTTTCAAAATATCTCGTCGTGTCTGGAGCTTGCGCAGCACACCTAAGTGGGCGTGTCAATCTGAAACGCGGAAGCCCATTGGCTAAGAACGAGGAAGCTGTGTTATACTTTAACAGCACGCGACAATAAGATGGGAGGAGGACAAGTTATCTTTTTCAAACTGAAATAATTTCATCAATAGAATAAAAAAAAATAAATAAATAAACGATCCAAACAGCAGCTTGAACTGATCTGGATACATACAAGAAGTTCATGTGACGTCCGTGAAGACAAACGTGAAGGACGATGAGGAAGAGGAGACGAGAAGAGGAAGAGGGCTGTTTGAAGGAGGCGAGTGTCACGTGCTAAAAGTATCAACTGATGGCGAAATGTAAAATTAGCAGTAAAGAAATCTGAGTAGCAACATCCAGCGATAGCTCTACTTTTACCTGTGTAATGGTGACCCTTGAGGACCACATTTTAAGTTACTATCAGGGAGATAAGGTGAATAAATTTATTTTTGGAACCATTATTTCTTGGATAACCTCGTTTCTTTGTAGCAATGCTTTTTAAAATTATGTTAAAATTCGTGAGGCATCTGCCAGACTCAAATGGGAAACGCACACGCACATTAAAGGGTCATTCCAGAATTGCAGGTACAGATAAACCTTTTATTATTGAATCAACTTTGAGTACTATTACCGTGTTACCCCCACGTTTAATGTGAATTATATAACAGATATATCAACCATTTGCATAGGACATAAACTTTCTCTGTTTATTAAATTTCCGTAATAAGAATATATATTTTTTGCTTCTCTTTGTGTTCTGGTCAATTCTGTTATCACTGCTGTAAAACCGCATAAAAAGCTCCAAAGCATTTATGTAGACGTCATGTGACCTGCTGATGGTGATGTCACTTCCTTTGGTGGGAAATATGGAAAGTAAATTATCTGTCAACTCTGTTTTTGCGATATTGCAGTGAATCTCTGATTCACTTTTAAAACAATGCAATGCTTTTAGACATGCTGTACGTGCTAGCTTGTTTAGGGTTAGCACATGGAGTTAAAAGTCAACTCAGTTAGCATCAGTGTCAACTCTGTTTATCACCTGTTTTGCTTTTTAAACTGATCATTAAATGTTCTGTGGTTGCAAAAGTGATTAGAATTGGATGCAGAAAAAGTATCCTCTTAGGAAAGATTATATTTTAAATTAAATTACAATTATATTTATTTATTTACTACTTATTTATTTTTTAATAAATGCATACGCTGCCACCATGGGGATAAAGATATATAAATAGCTAGCTTGCTAGTTAGCTAGTTAGCTAGCTTGCTTGCTTGATAGATAGATAGATAGATAGATAGATAGATAGATAGATAGATAGATAGATAGATAGATAGATAGATAGATTGATTCTTTCTGTGCTCAAATATACCCACAATTCTGGAAGGACCACAAAACACCATGTCAGACTCATCCTTTTTGGATTATTAAAGGAAATCTTATGTTAAACACAAACCTTCAGGCAAGTCAACAAAGATGGACAAAATATGTGCCCCCCCCAAACATCCCGTATTAAATCATGGGGGGTTGCTTTTACTTTCTCCACAGCACAAAACAGGAGGTCAGGTCTACTTTCTGAAGCCTCACGGGTCTCTTCTTTTCCTTCTCTCTGTCTGCATAATGCTGTGAATCATTCAGTGACTCCTGATAAAATATGCAGGAGGCATCTTTGAATCCAGGTGTGAAGTGATGAAGAGGCTCTCCTGGAGGTTGAATTATTCTGAAGCTGTCTGAAATGGAGTCATGCATTATATACACGACGTTTTCACCTCTGGAGTGATTTTAATAGTGAAGCAGCTGTGGGAAATAATCCACTTCAGTTGGTTTGACCCAGTGTTTTATGTGGAAGAGGCTCAACATGAACAGATGTAATACAATCTTTAACCACAGGGTGGCAGCGTATGCTTTGTTTTGAAAGGAGATGGAGCATTGCTTTGCTTGCTGAGTTCATCTGACTCACACTTGTGCTGCAGAGAATCATTACCTTAATTCAACTTGAGAGCTCAAAGTAAAGCAAAGTTTCACAAAGCCCATTCTGTAAACACAGCTTTAAAAAAGAGAAGTGAGCTACGACTGAGGCTGATCCTAGTCGGTTTGGATTTTAGTTCAGAACAAAAATACTCGTGACTTTGGACGGAGATTTTAGGTTAAAAGTGGTGAAAGTATCAAGATCCTTAAAGAAAGCAATACAATGTCTGCAGGAATAAAATGTGACTTAAAAAAAAGATTCAGTATTTTTAATATCAGTTACTTTAGGTGTCATTGTTCAAAATGTACAACGTGGTTTCAAGACTGTTTTAATGTAAAAGTTAAGTATATATACATATATATATATATATATATATATATATATATATATATATATATATATATATATATATATATATATATATATAATATTATATATGTATATATATGGACCATTCCACCAAATCAGGGCCATTTATGTCCCCAGGAAATAAAATATATAAATGCAAAAAAAAAAAAGCAAAATAAAAACCAAGTGTCCTGAACCCTCAGCTGACTTAATATTTAATGTAATAATTTATCAGAGTAATTTAAAGTACCTTGAACAATGGGAAACTGAAAAACATTTGTTGACTGTCCCTGCTTCTTAAAATTAGATTTAACCATCAAGTTTAATGTCTTTAATTTTCATATTACATATTTGTGTTACTCCTTATCCCAACTTCACTTTAAGTTTATTTTCTTAGAAAAAAAAAAAAAAAAAAGTCCATATTTGGTCATAACCTCGGCTCCAAACCATTTTTTTTATCAAACACTCAAAGTAAAAACTGGATTTAGAATATCAGCAGTTAATATTGGTTATTGGTGCTCAAACCTGGTTAACTGAGGTTGGATAAAGAAGACACATTTAATAACACAGCTGCAGACGGCACTGGTGTTTCAGTGTAAAGTGTGACCCTGTTAACTGGAGACTCTCAGCCGACCATCGGTCAGTACGTTTACATGCACTCAGTAGCCCAGCTGAGGTCATAGCTCGGTGGTAAAGCCATAGGTCTAGTCTTGTCTGTGTAAACATGCAGAAAAGAGAATCGGACTTCTGCCCAAGAACGTCTCACTCCGCTTCAACAGGCGGCGTTGTGTCCTTTTTGATGAGCAAATCTTTGTGAATATCAAACAAAGTCGGTTCTAACGACGATGGCTGAGATGGATGCAGCTGTAGCTCTTCATGTTTTTATTTATGTATGTGCCATGGTGTTGGTTGTGATGGAGCCACAGTCTGTATGAGTGCAGTGACCCCATTTATCATGGTCACCTACTTCCTCATCCGGCTGAATGCTGAGAATTACCGAGACCCGCCGACTCCTGCCGAATCCAAAAGCAGCTCGTTTGCAGCTGCATTATCTAGGTGTGTCAAACGAGCTACGTGGAGTCCGTATTCAGCCTGGCTGAGCTCTTTACATGCATTTTAATAGCCTCATCTCAACCGACTAGGCTCATAGTCCAGTTTCTGAAACTGCATGTAAACGCACTGACTTACATGTTCAGCTGAGAGTCACCAGTTAGCACGGTCACTCTTTACTACAAAGCACTGGTTGCTCTGTAACAGTCTGAACTGAATAGAAGTTGACTCCATGGTGTAGTATCGTTTCTGACAACCGACCACAGAACAATCAGACATTTTTTATGCTGCTAACAGTTTGAATGTAGTGTTTTGAGACCTCGTCTGAATGAACGGAGCTAAACGTCGCTCTCCAGACTGTCTCAGTTCAGGGGCTTGCAGATTTACACACCACCAGCTCATTGGCACAAACATTTCTTTCCCCCCTCTCTCTCTCTCTTTCTGTCTGTTGAGTCTCTTCTTCCTTTGTAGAGCCACAGAGGTGTCCGTGTGAGTCCGTGGTAAACTCATTATTGATTTTGGTGGTATTTTTGTGCCTGTCAGAGCCTGCGGACCCAACCAGCTGATCAGTGCACAGCGGAAGAAGACGATCAGGCTGCAGCAGAACAAAGTGGCTTTCTGACAGGAAAGTCTGGTGCTGAGAGATGTCTCGTCTAAATATAGAATACATCCACACCGACGTGAGACAGACTTTCTTAAATTAGCTGAGCGATGGTGGAGCTGACCCTGTCTGCAGCAGATGATAGCTTAGCTTCCATTTTTCACTGCTCCGTCTGCTTTCAGGTTTTCTGTGCGTGTAATATTTCCCTCCGAATGCTGTGGATTAGAATCCTACACATTGACGTCTTAAAATACAAGCGTTCACCTTTTGCTGTTATTGAGCAGCGTGTTAGACAGCGATGACCTGCTAGGTGCTTTTTTTCTGTCTGTTAGTGAGTCTAAAAATGAGACATGACTCATCACTTGTCCACAGATAATTGTGTGTGTCAGCGTATGTGCCAAGGTCGGTGTTGTTGTTGTTTATTTTGGTGCCTGTGTGGAAGCCGGGTCGTGACGTTTGCCTTGTGCAGCAGATGAAGCATTGAGTGGTTTCCAAACGCGGCTCAAACGTAGCTCAGGCGCGCTAAAATGTGGTCTGGATTCAGCTTTTACACCTTCTTTCAGTTTTTTGTTTGAATTCTTTTTGAAACTCACTTTTCTTTCATCTTAGGTTTCATTTTTTGCTCAGCTCTGCATTGAGAACGTGTATTCATTACTGACATTTAAATACGATTCGACATCATTTCCTGCTCCACAGGACATCTCTCTGACAGAGTAAAAGCCGAGTCAGCAGACTCACGCGGTTAATGTGTCTGTGTGTGCGTGTGTTGGTCTGTGTGTTCCTCTCAGTGAGCGGTGAGACACTGCTGCTAGTTCGCTGGCTGTGCCGCTGCTGCACACTGCTGTGTTGACCGTGTAGAGAGAGAGCGGTTTAATTATAATCCTGGTTTCTGTCCCAGCTTCTTGCTGCTGGCAGAATAATGGAGGTCACTTCATTCCGCCCCTGTTCTCAAAGCTCCTCCATTTCTCTGAGGAAAAAAACAAACAAACTGCGGTACAGAAAAATATTTCCCTCCCATAGTCTTGTTTTCTTCTTCCTTTCTTATTTCTTCTCTTTTTGAAATGAACGACTCAAAACTGCTCACAAAGGCCTTCCTGGAAATCAGCACGGTAAGTCCGCCATTGAACTGTTGTTGTTGTCCGGTTCGCACAGGGCAACAAAAAATTCTGTTGGAAAAGGTCACCTTTCACCATCCTAAAAATATCCATTCGTCCAAATGATTAATCTGA
Source organism: Labroides dimidiatus (assembly GCA_030710495.1). NCBI lineage: Eukaryota > Metazoa > Chordata > Actinopteri > Labriformes > Labridae > Labroides > Labroides dimidiatus. Next base: position 5,570,491 of record CM061143.1, read on the forward strand.
CTCCTAATTACCAATATCCGCGCAGACCACATGAAGTGGATGGAAAAAGTAGAGGGAGACGGCTGAGTTCTCAGTCTATGCCAAATTTAATGATTACAATGGATCAAGAATGTGCGACAGAATTCTGGGTTCTTCCCTAACAGCCCTGATACAATTGTCACGGCCTTCCCTCAGAGAAGAACCCCGCTGATCATCCTGAACCAGCCAATATACTCGTTGCTCCACCTATTCTAGACATTCATTTCCTGATCTGAGATGTTGTCCTCCTCAGTGCAGGCTGGCTCAGCATGTTTCTGTCGGGGTGTCCCTAAAAGGAAGTTTTAGTGCAAACTCAGACATCTCACATGTTTATCCTTCGTTCTCAGAGAGTGTTACCTGGTACCAGGCTCTTCCTGCTCCATGATTTAAAGACCAACAGTTGTACAACCTTTAGCTCAAGTCCTGCAGCTGCATTCCTTTGTCTGTCATCAACTCTCAGACTTTCTTCTCTTATTGCTGCAAAGTTAAAAGTTATATTATATAGTTTACATGTATAAACAAGGTTAATCATTTATTAAAGCGTTAAAATTAACCCTTCATATTAATTGTGTCACTTCCTCCTTCCTATTATTGATAAATGCACAAAAATATATTAACACAGTTTAATATTTACTTGAGTTCCCACAAAGAAAGTGGAACGCGTACGCGCTAAACGGAGCGTGACGTCAGCAATTCCACCGAAAACTCCGGCTTTCTGTTTACACAGTAACGGAGGCTGCAGTGTATCAGAAGAATTCCACTCTGGAGGGCGTTTTAAAAAAGTTGCATTTTAGGTCGGCTGAAACGGCGTTTCCGTGTAACACAAAACTTTTTCTTTTCATCCTAAAACCGTTGTCATGTAAACGGGGCCTAAGGCTGCAAACTTCGGCGAAAGACTATTATGTTTTTATTTTCTATCTTCTTCACTCTACAATGCTGTATTTTTATAGATGAAATAAAGTCGCTAAATGACATCATCACCTGATTTGTATAGTAAGTCATTTGCATGCAATTGTCGTGGACGATGAAGGAGAGAGGAGTAACATCGCAGGAGAGACAGAAAGTGTGTTGTTACACACTATAAATGTGTTTAGAACTACAAATGAACTTTCTTAGGTTTTTTCTTGGTTTTTTTTTTTTTTTTTTTTTTTTTTGTGTTTGTGTCAAAATGTGTCAACTCTCCTTTTTCCAGGTTTGGGACCAGCAAAAGAGACAAACAGTAGCGTGATTCATTTGCATGCAATCGTTTGGCCTGGCTGCAGCTTGGAGGGACTGTTACGAGCGAGGAGTCTGCTTGTGAGTGTTTGGATTGGGGAGTGGCTAAGCAGCGGGTGCTTGAGACCAATACATGCTTTCACGTCAGCCTCATAGACTGTAAAAATAAAATAAAAAAAGGACGTCATCTCGCTCGGCTCAAACTGAGGTCACCACAAAAACTGCTCCCCCTGGTGGCTGGCTGCAGTACAAGACAAAAACTCTGCCTCTCTATTCATTCCAGATGGGCTGTGGTCAAGCTTTAAAAAATGATCAACCTCGTCGAAACGTTTTTCCCATCCCTATACTGTGGTGATATTTAGATATTATTGGGCTGCGTTGTGTTCAAGTCCTTTTTTTCTGAAAAGTTTCTTTTTCATTAGTTATTAGAGGTTAAAAACAGGGTTTTACATCTCATTTAACGATGATTGACAGCTTCTGTTCTTTCATAGTTTTTTCAGAAATAATAAAATACATCAGGAAGGAGAGTTGAGAAGAGATTAGACTGTCAAAAAAAAAAAAAAAAAAAAAAATTGTCATCCGCTTCCACTCAGATTTTCTCAGAGTTCCTCTTAAGTCTCTAAGTACTGCGCAGACTCTGGCTGCACAATGGCGGCTCCTGTGACAGAGTTTTTTTGGCTTCAAAACCGTACAATGGTAAAAGGCGGAGCCACTCTGTCCATTCTATATACAGTCTATGTCAGCCTCCAAACTCCAGAACAGTCTCTAGATTTGTCTGTAGTCGCTTTTTTGAAAAAGGCACTAGAGGGGGTATGAAAAGTCGCCAAGTTGGTAACACTGCCCCTTCTTCTTCTTCCCCACGTCTGCGCTATGTGTCACATTAAAAGTAGTCTGGGCGAAACATCACGCTTTGAGCTGTAAAAAAAATGAAATGATTCATCAGGCTGCAGGAAATTCCCTGATTGATTTTTTTAATCCAGGTACTCAAATTCGTTTCAGCCCTAGAACCAACTAACGAGCACTGGTGGAAAAGGGGTATTTGTTACATGGCAACATGTAGCGTTTCTATTCTCATCATACTCATCATTCTTCTGCCAGGTAGAGGAAGCACATTCGACAACATCTGCTGCAACCTTTCAAGATGTGGTAAATTTGTCACAACAACAACAACAACAACAAAAACCTCTCGACCTTTGACAGGCTCATTGGTTTTCTGCAGAGACGATCTTACCTCAGAGAATCTTCAGCTGTGGTTCGACACATGATAAGAGAAAGCTTTTATAAGCCAGTAAACATATTTTACATATGTGTATACTCTGTTCTTTGTCCTGTCAATTAGAATTCTTCAGTTTGCATACATCACAAGATCCTGACAGCAGCGTTTGATCACAGGGAAACCACGTTCTAAAGTTTCGTAACGTATTCCTCAGAAACGTCTAATTAATGCAGATACGCTTCCATGCGTAGGCTGCAGTAGGACTAATATAACAGTTACACACAGAGCAAGATGGAGGCTTTAACTTAAGAAAGGCGTTGGTACTCAGTGGGTTTCTGGTTAATAATAGATTCAGTGAAGGTCTGTACTGTATGGCGGTTTTTCCATGAAGCCGAGTGTTCAAAGGGTTTCACAATAAGGCATAAAACCGAGATGAGCTTTGTGTATCCGTCTGGGGTGGACTGACATTGAAAACAGTTCTCACAGTACACATTGTACAGTCTTCACTTGAAAAATACCTTCATTTCCAGTTTTTTAAAAGTAGAAGATGTTAAATCTGAAATGAAAGCAGGAGGGGAAAAAAAGGCAGATTTCAAAAAGCATCCCTCTGAAATGGGGTTTGTTTGATATTTTTCGTGTATATATGTATTCATTTTTTGTTTAAAAAGTTTTTGAGACTATTAAAATGAAATAACTATATAACTATGTAGCTTCAAATAAGTGCCACTGCTCCAATAGGGCCTGGTCTGGACAATGTTTGAATTTACCAGTGAAGCTAAGGCTCTGTTTACACGACAATGGTTTTCAGAGGAAACCCAAAAGTATCGTTACACAGAAACGCAATTTTAGCAGACCTAAAATGGAAACTTTTGAAGACGGCCTCCAGAGTGGAATTTTAAAATGCTGCAGCCACCGTTGCCGTGTAAACAGCAAGCCAGAGTTTTAAGCAGGACCGCTGACATCAGAACTCGACGACAACAACAACGCCTCAATGGTGGACTATCGTGTTGTGCTTGTGCTGCTGAATCTGCTGACTGCCTTTCATCAAAATGTGCATCTGTTGCACCACTTCTGCAGTCAGAGAAGACGCATTCAATATATACACCAGATGATCAGCCCACCTCTTCTTTGGCGGAGGGCTACCAAAAGACTCTACAGGTATGTCGCCAACTACAGGCCTGCTACAGCTTTTTCAGTCCCTCAGCGTTTCAGTGTAAACGCAGATTTTTTTTCCCTGTGTTTTTTGCATTTTAGAGTGAAACACCGTGAAACGTCGCCACGTAACGTCGCCGTGTAAATGGGGCCTACATGATGTACGAGAAAACCAGCCTATGAAGTGCGCACGGTATCAATCCAGAGCTCTGGTTGTTGGAGCACAGTAAAGCATGTGTATAAAGAACAGAAACAGAAATCCAGTGACTCATCAAACAAAGAAAATCCAGCAAAGGCACAGGGAAGTGAACATTGTCTCTGTCACCTCTGCTCAGTGCGATGCTTAAATCATACCACTGTATTAAAGCGTCTGTCACAGAACATCATCCCTGAGAGAGAGCCAGGACAATGGGGCTGGATTCTACATTATGCTGGATGTCACCAGTCATAGAAAACCCATTTTGATGATAAAAGACCATGCCCCTGTCTGTCTGTTTCATACCCCCATATCTCCTTACAGATATCGTTCTGTCTTCGCCCTCTTTCTCTAGACTGTGAAAGTCGGCTGTGACTGTATGCTGTTACAAACACTGAATGTTTTTCAAAGTAATGTCTTATTTAAAACGTCTTTGTTACGATGATGTCCTCAGAGGTTTCCTGCCAGCCCCAGCACTCAGAACTTTAAGTCTCTGCACAGAAACACAGGAAGCTGACCCATACTTTGACTTTGGACGCCATCTGTACTATAAACTAACTGAAAACCCAGGAACAGCTACTGAGAGGAATGATTCAAGACAACAGATGTCGTTTTGTCAGCCCAGCCCTGACCCTTGGCACTCTGAAGTGATGAGAGGTGTTTGCACATATCAGAGCCAAGGGCATCTGTCCCAGAGAATAACAAAGCTGCTACTATGATATACTCTGCTGCTTCAGGAGGGGGGGCGACTGTTAATCATGGAAATTCACAATCTCAAACAAGGTTTGAACCTTGACTTAATCTTTTCATTGACGTCCTACTTTCATATAAGCATAAAAGAACAGGCTCCATTCATCCATCTTCTACGGCTTGTCCTGTTCAGGGTCACGGATGGTTGGAGCCTATCCCAGCTGTCTTGGACTGGTCACCAGTCCAGGGTATACACATATACCCCTTTTCGCCAATGCCACTTAGCAGTGGTTCTTTGTGTTTCCAACAACACAGCACCAGCTCCAGGTGCGAAAAAACTGGTGCTTAGCAAGTACCAACTCTTTGCTGGGCCAGAGCGAAGCACCGACTACACCAGGGGCTGGGGGTGGGCCTACTGTGACTGACGAACAGCTGTGGAAAACAGAAATTCTTAAGAAGAAAAGCTGCAGAGCAAGTCATCCGTTGTTTTGTTGGCGTTTCCTCATTCAGAATTTGAAATGGAGGCGAAATTAAAGTAGCAATGCATCGCTGCTTTAATGTCGCCAATGCAGGAAGTCATTTCTGCCTCAAGGCTGTGCGTTCAGATTTCTCCATCGCTCTCTGTATCAGAGAGTAGAATTCCACACCGATGCATTCACAGACAGAGACGGAGAGACACAAATAGCGGACAGTCAGGAAAAATAATGTCACAACCACCACAAGAAATGCAATGTATAAAAAAAAAAAAAAAACTGTTTTTTTTTTTTTTAAGCGCTCCCAGCGCCATCTCTTTTTTTCTGCTCCCTGCCCCCAGCATTCACAGCTGACGTCGCCCCCCTCTGGAACGGCTACACAATGATATGGCTTCCTTGTTGATGGAAAACCAAACCAGTTCTTTAGACAAACATGATAAGAACCAACCAAGCCCTAGCACCGAAAGAGCACTGGTGGAAAAGGGGTAAGAGACGGACAACTTCTCCTGGCACTAGATGGCAGCACCTGTGGCCAAACAAACTTGAAGCACTTCGTCGGACTTAATAAGGTTTTTCCCTCCAGTTTAAATTCTTGCTTGTGTTGTATGTTGCTTTGGACAAAAGCGTCTGCGAAATGAAATTGTGGAATTGTAGAACCTCTCACAATCACACCTGCGGGCACTTGTTAAATTCACCAATTAACCTGATGAGCATGTTTTGGACTGTGGAAGGAAGCCGGAGTACCTGGAGAGAACATGCAAATTCCACACAGAAAGGCCCACCTTGCCCAAACTGGGATTCAAACTTGTGACCTTCTTGCTGTGAGGCAGCAGCACAAACCAGTGCACCACTATGCAGCCATAAAAGAAGACAAACAAAACCTCGTTAAAATAAACAGCCATTTTGGACTTTTGCACATCCAAACCGTGCCGTAGATAACCTGCTGTTTCAGTACCCAAACAGGTGACTGTGTCGTCTTCAGAGACTCCTGGGTGGGATTAGATGGACAAAAGCTTTCTAGAGTGGTTTCAGGACACACATTCCTCATCCAGCAGCTGCACCAGTGAAGAATCCCTACATTGTCTGCAATAATGAAATGGAGACTGGCTGAGCTGACCCCTGCTGTGTCTCCCAAAGGTACAATAAATCAGGTTGAACACGGTGGCCACACTGTTCGGCTCAGAGAACATCACCTGTAGCGGGAGGTATTGTGTTCAGCCAGAGGTTACTGAGAGCTTTGGAGATTTTTTTTTTTTTTTGCTGAAGTTAATTAAAATAAGTACCAGGTGGTTGCAGTGTCATGTTTCATGTTTGCAGCCTTGCAGTTTTGGCCAATCACAGCAATTCTTTTTCTATGCCTAGTATTTCTATTATATACGAGGGCTGATTGATAAGTTGTGAGCCTTGTATTGAAGAAATGAAGCAGGGATGTCCTTTTTCAGCTCAGCTAACGTGACTGCCGGGCACCTTATGGCTGTTACTGTGGAGACTCAAAGCCAGCCTCATTTCCAATATGGCCGCACTGGTTGTTTTGCTTCAAAATCCACTTCCTGTGTCAATTTAAAGATTCGACACAGACTCACTGAGTTTAAAGGGTGGTCAGCAAACTGTTCTCCAGAAGGCGAAATGAATGTCACTGTTTCATGAATATAAGGTGAGATGGTTGAGGGAGAAAAAAATGATATAGAATATAAATATATATAGATTTTGGCGCCCCCTGTGGTCAAAACAAAAGTTTGTAGTTCAGCATTTCCTGTTTTGTCAAAAATAACACTTGCTGAAAAGTTTGTTGTGGGATTTCTAAAAGAGACTTTGCTTCATGATTTTGTCTGATGTCTACCCTACTACAGTGTTAAAAATCAATATATAGAGATAATTGGTCTTATTGAATTTATTTGGTCACTTTCATAACCAGATAAAAACTCCTTACAGGAGCTTTAAGGCTTTACTCCTGTTCCCTGTATTTTGCTTTAACATAGACGTCCTTTAACATGCGTGTGGTGGTGACTCTTGAGTGTTTTGAGGAACATTTGTATCATTCATATAAAAATGTTGAACAAGCTTCGCCAATCAATGTGAGTATGTGTTTTGAATTTGCAGACAATTTCAGCAGTGTTCCGTTTCTGTCATAACAAGGCACTGGCTGTGAATTTCATTGCTATTCAGAGCATGTGAGGAATACACATCAGCCTGAGCTTAATGCACAGGGATAAAGAGAGAAACCTGCACGGACTTGAGTTGAGACTTCTGTATACCCATGGTTCAGTGCATATGTATCACAGGCGTGAAGAATGTCTAGTCCCCTGTATGTATGCTGTAGAGCTTGGGGCTACATTTGCGGTTACAGCTCCTCTGTTGCACCTTTGGGGAATATAAACCAGCTTCTCTATATGATGAATGATGCAATGCATCGGCTCCAAACCTGGAATTCAAAAGCCCCCAAGAAGAGGCATGACAGAGTTAATACCGCAAGGAGATATGTGGAGAAAAAAAAACCCTCACTAATATATGACGCACATAGCTATGTTTATTTTTGTTTTGGTGCCTGAGGCTTCTAGAAATTACTTTGATTTAACGGCTCACAATTACGCACCCTGTGAGTCCAAAGGTGGCTGAGAACCACTGGTGTGGTGAAGTCTGAAACTAGGTCTCAATAATTGTACCGCGTCCTGCCCACACAGCTGGATAATCGTGTTTGATCCACAGAAACCTCGAATACATTTCAAGTGCAGTGCTTATTTCAAAGCTCTGCAGGGAATAGAGAGTGACAGAAAACGCATGAAGACAATTCCAGATAGAAATGGAAGGACACGTTCCTTTGATCTCTAATTGCAATCCTGACTTCAGGCAATTTTTTTCCTCCCCTTTATCGCTTATTGGCTTATTTGAATTCCTACATCTTACTCCAATTAAATTTGAACTTATCTGGCCTCAACAATTAACTTGGCTAAAATGGTGAATCCTATCGTGGCCCAAACACATTGGAAAAACACGATGCAAAGACTACAACACATTAGAAAAACGCGCTGCAAAGACTACAACACAACACCTTAGAAAACCGCGCTGCAAAGTCTATAACACAAAACATTACAAAAATGCGCTGCAAAGAATACAACACACCACATTATAAAAACACACTGTAAAGACTACAACACAACACCTTATAAAAATGCGTTCCAAGACTACAACACAACACATTAGCAAAAAGCACTGCAAAGACTACAACACAACACATTAGAAAAACGCACTCCAAAGACTACAACACAACACCTTATTAAAAAAAAATATGTGCTACAAAGTCTACAACACAACACATTAGAAAAACGTGTTGCAGTGCACTGCAAATAAAGAAGCAGCAAGCTAGCTAGTGGTGATACTGACCACCAAGTGTTGCCATGAAAACAGCCAGCAATACCTTCCTGTTGAAATTGCCCCCCCCCCCTAAAAAAAAACAACAACAAAAAACCCCCCAAAAAACATGGAAATTATATAAATTTCCACTTTACCACATTCAGTAGGCTAAAGCTAGCATGCTAACAGTTATACTGAGTTCCTTCCTCAGCTCTGTGTTTAAAGCACTTTCTTTATTCACAAGCCTGGAAAAAAAGTCTCCTGTTCACTTTGTGATCTGAGGTCTTTTCTTCAAAAACAAAACAATCTTTGCGCTAACCCATAAGCTACTTGGCGGGCTAGTTCTCTTGCTTACTGAAGTGAGATGAGGCAGTTGTACGAACCATAGACTGATAAAAAAAAAATGGACAAAAACTGCTCCCCCTGGTGGCTGGCTGCAGTATAGGTCAAAAACTCTGCCTCTCTATTCTAGATGGGATGTGGTGAAACTTCATAATTATTACACCTCGTAGAAATGTTTCTCACATCCATATGTTGTGGGAATATATAGATATTATTGGGCTGTGTTGTGGTCAAGTCCTCTTTTTTCTGAAAAGTTTCTTTTTCATTAGTTAGTAGACGTTAAAAACATGGTTTTACATCTCATTTCACGATGATTGACAGCTGCCGTTCTTCTGTAGTTTTTCAGGAAAAATAAAATACATCAGGAAGGAGAGTTAAGAAGAGATTAGACTGCCGAAAAAAAAAAAAAGTCATCTGCTTCCACTCGGATTTTCCCAGACTCAGCCACACTGTCCATTGTATTAACAATTTATGGTATGAACGCACACATACAACAACTCGCCCCAGGTTCCATTAGTTACGATGAAATAATAATAAATAATCTTTTGGAAAAATCCAATAGCGTATGCTTTCTTCATAGAAACATTAATCAAAAGTGAATCTGAGCTTTAATGGTTTATTAAAGTCACTTTGCAGTGTTTTTTTTTTTTTTTTTACAATTGGTTGCATACAATACTGAACAAAAACACAACAGAAATACTTCCTTCTTATTTACAGGCTGAATAATACACATCTCAAAATAAATACATTAAATATATTTTCTTTTCATAACTTGATTCAATATAAGCCCCTTCACAAACTGGTATTATTCTTAAAGATACACTTTTTTTTAAGAGATAATTTTACATTTGAGACAGAAATGTGTCCCAAAGTCTCAAGACAAAAAGAACCAACTCATACAAATAACCGACCACTTAAATATCGAGCACTAGATAGATGTAACTTTTTGTTTTGTTGTTTTTTTTTTTTCTCTGTGCACATGACAGTGGTAAAGCCAAACAGAAAGATAACGGTTCATATCATACAGCATGTACAGCCAGGGTGAAAAGGATCTGTTTTTGAAAGCTCACAGTCATCAGCATGCAACCCTTCATCTCCTCTTCCTCTCTGCTTTTTTCCAAACCCTATTCAACAGTAAACAACTCATCAAAAGCACAAAACACGGCTGCCATTCGTATTGGATTTGCTCTAGTGGACTATTCTGGCGTGCTTTTTTTTTTTTTTTTTTTTTTTGGCGGTTTCTCTATTGGCATAATTATCAGAAAAACAGCATGAGAGAGGAGGTGATTGCACAAGTGTGAGACTCGGTTATTGAAATAGAAAATCTTCAATTGAATTGCTGTGTGAATCCGCCACTTTCAAGTGTGTGGACCGGCTATAAGGTGCAGCTATCTGTTTTAAATGCAAGCGGCACAATGATGAGCGGTTGCAGTCAGAGGAACGTTAAAAGATGCTGCTGGGGAGAGCTGGACGACGCCGTTGTCTCCTGTTGCTTTCAAACACGCAGATGGATAGCTTTTGAGTTTCCCTGTGCATGTGTGCGCGTCTGTATGTAGTTTGAGTGTGCGCGTGGGAGGGCTGAAGCGCCAGTGTGTCTTTGTCCGTGTGACAGTGTAGGCTGTGGATGTGACATCCTTGGTTCAGTTGTTAGTCATAATCCACCAGGACGCTGAGGAAACAAACATACAGAGAGAGAGAGAGAGAGAGAGAAAGAGAGATGAGAGAGAGAGAGAGAGAGAGGTCACCAAACAATCTACTGAAGGACTCCTGGGGAAAGCAACAGGGAACATTCAAAAATCATTAATCCAATATGCATTTCATCAAGCTCCACTCCTCCAAATTACCAGCTAAACATTTCCATTAGCAAAAAAATAAATAAATAAAGGGTATATTGTTCATTTCCTTTGGGAAAGGCTGTTAAGCGATCCAGCATCTGGTTCTAATGTCAGTCGCGTAATTTTCAGCTCTTTTCAAACCTTCCACAAGATTTACACCATGTTTAACCTTGTGCTTTTTTTCCCCCACTCTGACAGAAACGCTCGCTCAAGCCGACAGCATCTAAAATAGGCAATCTTAAAAAAGATGAATAGGAAATAATATTCTTAAACGCCTCGCTGCTGCTGTGCAACATTACTCTGTAACTGTCAGTAGCACACATACAAATATCTGCGGCTCTGAGCAGGAGAATGTTTTATTTATTTATTTCTTCATAATCGATCGACGAGTTCTCCCCTTCTTGTGTTTCTGATGTGCACCTCATAAACTCTTCTCCCTTCCAGTTGGTATATTGGTCTTCGACCAATCTCAGCTCTCTCTTTGTTGTTGTTTTTTTCCTCTCCTTTTCTTCCCTTCTCTTTTCAGTTATCTTCATATTTGGAGCCTGTCATTACTTTTAGTGGTTCATTTGTTGGCGATTGACACCAAACTGGTTGCGTTTGCAGTGGTGTTTTTATCTTATTTGTTTCTATTTGTCTGGGGATTCTACATGTAACCACGGTTACATTGTTTACACATGAGACTTCAGCTGGTAGCAGCCTGTAGCATGTCGATGCTAACCGGTCCAAAGTTGCCAGCGAAGAAGAGACCCCATTGACCTGTCCTTCCATCAAGTGTGTTGGAGAATGTAAGATCTATCTCCACTAAAGCTAGCCATGCTAACCCAGCGCCAGAGGGGATACCGGCAGAGAAACATCATGCTATTCACAGTGACATGGCTAACGGAGCTAACACCGGACACTAACGCCACATTGGAAAGATTTCTACCCTGTAGAGTTGCTTTCTGTCAAGAGAATTATGGCCAAGCTAACGTCTCTGATGGACATTTATTATATTATACTTTTTCTGTATTCTTGGAATTTTTGGGCTGTACACTATGTTTGCAATAAAGTATGTTCTATTCTGTTCTGTTGGTCACACAAGTTAAAGTGAACTGCATACAGCAACCTTTCATCAAGCTAAATAACCATCTACACACCTCTAATGCACACATACTGTAGGTGCAGTCATGAATGATCTCCTACGGTCGGAGGCAGATTAAGAAGGCAGCAACGAACTCATTGGATGTCAGTATGAGCTGGAGAGCTTTCATGACTGATGCTCGCACCGCGGTGATTCACACCACTCAACCATGTGTTGATCGGTCCTGCTGAGGAGACGATGACGTGAAGATGAGGAATAAAGATTTGTGCGTCAGCTGGAGGTCACGCTGCCAAGTACAAGGATTAATGCATGCTGGTCTCATTTTCAGTATGCAGGTGTTCAAGAAATATGGCAAGAAAATTCTCTAGATTCGGTGCTTTTGCACTGTTGACTGTTTACGACCTGCATGTGTGATATGCTCCTCTGGCTTAGTCTCAACAGGCAGCATGAACAGAACTTATTAGATGAAGCCTCAGTACACACAGATGGAAGGTTCTGGTACGTCCAACATATCTCAACATGAGCTGAAAGCATTAATGCAACAAAAAGAAGAGGACTTGATGTACTGAAGACATTTAACCCTTTAATATCTAAGGTCCCCCAATTGAGGAACTATGAAGTCGTCCGCAACGAAAGGCATAAAACAAAACACAAAAATAGTCATATCGCACATCAGAAAAACTCAGCTATAAATGAGCAACTCAGCTCTGAATTATTACTCTAATTTTGCTATGTATATATATATATATATATATATATATATACATATATATATACACACACACACACACACACACATATATATATATATACACATATATATATATATATATAATTATATATATATATATATATATATATGTATATATATATATATATATATATATATATATATATATATATATATATATATATATATATATATATATATATATATACACACACATATATATATACACACACATATATATATACATATATAGATGGATAGATGGATAGATAGATAGATAGATAGATAGATAGATAGATAGATAGATAGATAGATAGATAGATAGATAGATAGATAGATAGATAGATAGAATTTTTAATGGATATATCTAGGGATGCACGATATATTGGCAATAATACCAGTATCAGCCGATGTTTGTCTTTTTTTTTTTTCACTTATCTGAATCGATCCAATGAGTAAAACTGGAAGAATATAATTGATCGATGTTTATATCCTTTTAGTTGCTGTTTGTGTTTGTGTCTGGGTAGGGTCGCCATGGATACTGGTAAATTTGTTAAGGTAACTTTATCAGGATATTATTTTGATTCATGATCCTTTTTGTAATTTATGATCCAGACTTTCTCACAGGAGTTTTGTGAGTTGAGAGTTTAATCACACACTTTTGCTACAAGTTGTGATGGTCGCTGAAAAGTAACACTGTTGGTTACTTGTGTTCATGGTAGCCCTGTAACGCTCGTATTTGAAAGTGAAACACCTTTTGAAAATTAAGGAAGACATTCAAAAATTCAGTCTGTACAAAATTTTATCATCTCAGAAACTTTATTTTTTTCACATATATTGATATTGGTAAATATCTGTTATCGACCATAAATTTCTGTATCGAAGCCTCATTTATGCGAGGTCAGCGCGGCTTTCTGCAAACGAATGTCATTTTTAACAGCCTCACCTCCTCGCACAGTCCTTTATACACAGAAGATTTCCACATCGTGCACCTCCAAAAATTTCTAACTTGTGCACGGACAAGCAGGGGCTCCTTGGGACAATAAATACTGATATTGATAAGATTCACCACATGGAGATCACCGTGACATCCGTGTGACGAACAATTCCTGGCGTGAAATTGCAGCCAAACTTGGCAGAGAAGAGGAAGTTGTGAAGAAATGAAGTAAACCGTGTCCTCTCATGTGGATCTTGGAAGGCATAATCAGCCCTTTAGTGGGTGAACAATCCAACGCCTAGTGAACTCTGATGTCAGCTCCTCTTCCTATCACTGTGACACAGGATCAATGCTCCAAGCCAGTTATCCCTGTGGTAACTTTTCTGACACTTCCTGTGGTTTAACAGCTCAATAGAGATTTAAAGCAACAGAAGCAATCTAAACAGCACCATTTTCCTGTCAACACTCTTAATCATGTTTAATTATTAATCACTAGCTCCAGGCTGCAATGGGTAAATAGCAGGTTTCTGTCAGGTCAAGCAGGAATAGTCAATATTTAATCTCAAAGTCTTCCAATGAGGAATGAACGTGAGCAAATCTCTGATATTTGTTACTGTATTTTCTGTCCAGGCTGTTTTCAAAAGTTTTCCCTGACAAAAAAAGAAAAAAGGAATTGATTTTGACAGAAGGGTGTTAGCTAAGCTCTGTTTGAGTGACCCGGCACAGTGTGATCACAGACGACTCTGACACAGGAGAGAGAGGACAGATCACAGAGGCAATGAGCCACCGTGGAGACGGGGGGAAAGTCAGATTTGCAAGCATCGTCTCAGCAGCCAAGTAATGTTTTTCTAATGTGCCAAACCAGTCTGTGGTTCAAATCTCCCCTGCTCGCAGCGAGAAAATACCAGGATGTTTTTTTTCAGACGGCACAGTCGTTTCCATATTTGAATAAATAACGAAGGCAAAACACAGGAAATATAAAAAAAACATGTACACACTTGAGCACACTCAGGCACACACATACGAACCTGGGAGCAGCATAGTAGAAACAATCTCTGCGTCCTCCAACATGTCGATGACGCAGCGCTGGAAGTCTTTACTGCTGTTGGACTGCAGGTAGCTGCAGACACAGACAACAAAGGAGCAAAGGATCAGTGAAAAGAAAATACAAAGCTCCACTTTGCCCTCTTCAGTGTGCTCTTCTTTTTCTTCTGAGAGCTCTAATCGTACTATCATCACCACTGCTCGTGATTTGGGCGCCGTCACATTGGCCATCCGTACCGTCCAGTTCCAGTTCGTTTGGCCAGTGTGACCGCTCCATACCGTGTTCAGGCACGGTACGCTTCCTTAGCTTTGGCGCGGTACACTTCATACACGAGCACAAGCACGTTTACACAACAAAGATATGACATATAATCGCTGCAACCGCTCCTCTTGACAATCGTTGTAAACAACATGTTGGGTGTTAGAGGGCTGCGTCGGACCAAAACGACTTAACATAAGCCGAAAAGTCGCTAAAGACAAAACCATGTTATCCGATAGCTGAAATACACCGGCTGCGTCTGCGCTGCTCCACTCCATCACGGTGCCGAAACAGATCGGTTTCCATTCAAGTCAATGTGTCAACTTGGGGATGTCTTTCAGAAGCATAAAATTTCTTTTCATTGTTTTGCTGATGATGTCCAAATATACATGCCGCTAAGGTCGCTAGGCCAGGACACTGGGCAGGCTTTTCTCAATTGTCTCATCTTCTTTGGAGGATACACCCCCACATCGGCCTGCTTTGCTGAAAATCTGGGCCCTTTGAGTTCAAACATTCAGCCTAATGTTCGGAACCTTGGTGTCATTTTTGATAACCAGTTTAACTTTGAGAAGCAGATCAGTGCCGTTGTTAAAGCAAGCTTCTTCGTCTCTTAGCTAAGACCAAGGCCTACCTCTCACAGGCAGATCTTGAAAAGACTATCCACGCCTTTGTTACATGTAGATTAGACTACTGTAACTCTTTATACATTGGCATGGATAAATCATCAATTAACCGCCTTCAGCTCATCCAGAATGCTGCTGCTCGACTCCTCTCTGGCAAGAAAAAGCGTGACCACATTACAGCAGTCCTGGTGTCCCTCCACTGGCTCCCAGTCCGCTTTCGCATCGATTTTAAAATTCTTTTAATCGCTTTTAAAGCCCTCAATGGTCTTGCCCCGCGGTTCTTGTCTGAAGTGCTTCATCGTTACTCCCCAACCAGAGCCCTGAGGTCTTCTGACCAACTGCTGTTGGAGGTTCCAAAAACCAGACTCAAGTCAAGAGGTGACCGGGCCTTTGCAGTAGCTGCCCCTAGACTGTGGAACAGTCTCCCCACCCATATAAGAGCCTCCCAGACCATAGAGATTTTTAAATCTTCTTTAAAGACCTACTTCTTCTCCCTGGCGTTATCAGTCGCCTCGAGACTCTCTCTCTAAAGGGTAATAGTCAGGTTAGAAATCTAGGGGTAATACTTGACTCAGACCTCAACTTAAACAGCCATGTTAAATCAATAACATCAGCAGCTTTTTACCATCTGAAAAACATCTCCAGAATCAGAGAAAAACTGACTAAAACTGACTTAGAGAGACTAATCCATGCGTTTGTCTCCAGCAGGTTAGATTACTGTAACAGTCTGCTCACTGGGGTTTCTAAGCAAGCTGTAAGACAGCTGCAGTACATCCAGAATGCTGCTGCGCGAGTCCTGACCAGAACCAGGAAATACGACCATATTAGTCCTGTGCTCAGGTCTCTGCACTCGCTTCCTGTTGCCCAGAGAATAGACTTTAAAACAGCTCTGCTTGTCTACAAGTCTCTTCATGGTTTAGCACCAAAGTACATCTCTGACATGTTAGAGCCATATGAACCAACTCAGACTCTGAGAACCTCAGGGAGGGGTCTCCTTCTGGTGCCCAGAGTCAGGACTAAACATGGTGAAGCTGCGTTTCAGTTTTATGCTCCTAAAATCTGGAACAGTCTTCCAGAAGATGTGAGACAGGCCTCAACTCTGACGATGTTCAAATCCAGGCTGAAAACAGTTCTGTTTAGCTTTGCATACAACTGAAAGTATTTTATCTGCACTCCTCATTTTTAAATTAATTGTTTTAATGTTTTAATGTTTTATTCTATTCTTTCATTTCTTTCCTAATGTTGTGATTTTATGTTGCTGTAAAGCACTTTGAGTTGCCTTGTGTATGAATTGTGCTCTACAAATAAACTTGCCTTGCCTTTTCATCAATGAGCTCTTATAAATCACAGGCACCTTAGTTTTTAGATTTTAAATTTGTACTGTTTTAATACAATGTTTTTCTATTTTTTTGTTATATTCATTTACTTCTATGTATTTGTGTACGGCACTTTGATCGACTGCTGTCTTCTTGAAGGTGCTCTATAAATAAACTTGACTTGACTTGACTAACTTACACTGGATCCGTTCTGTCGCAGCTAATCCGCAGCCATCCTATTTTGCTGGGTGCCGGAGCTGTGACGCGTCAATTCAGAGTAGAGAAGATCGAGCTGGACAGGAAGTAGTGCACGGAAACTACCTAAAAAAAAGCCTGAGACCTTCAAAATAAAACAAACTGTGTCAAAACTAGATCGTGTTTAGCTTTACTGATGCAAGAAAATGACACGATGAGCGAAGACACGCCAGGAGTCAACAGTTTGAGGTTTAACAGCACAACATGAATGAAGAGAGGTTTATTAATGGAAGCCTAGCGACTCCAGGTGTCTGTCAGTCCTGCGGCTTGTCGGACTGAACACACAGCCTGTGTGAGTTAAAACAATCACAAATAGAAATAAAACCAAGATAGCTGCTAAAAACAACACTGTAAGAAAGATCTCTTAGAGATTTGAGAGCATGAACGGCAGGAAATTTCCATTTCTGTCAGCATGTTCTTACCAAGCAAGTGGTTAGAATGATAGATTAATATATTCATTGATTAGTGCATGGCACAGACAGCACTTTAAAAGTGTGTGTGTGAGAGAGAGAGAGAGAGTGAGAGAGAGACGATGCAAACTGTAAGGCGGGCCATCTGCTCATCTTCACTGGTGGGGAACATTTTCATCAAAAAGTTAATGCTGCCAAACACTGGGCCAATATCCGACACACACACTCACAAAAATGCATGGACACACACACACACACACACACACAAAACGCCGTACTGACCTCATCCAGGAGATGCGGTCCTGCCAGAACTCATACATTATGTAACACGACTTCCCCGGGAGCTTCTGAACGGACACGCTGACAGCAGGACGGAGGTGAACAGCCGAGTGGAGCAAGAGGAGGATACAAAGAGAAGGAGAGGATAACTTTAACAAAAGTTTCACTCCTCTGAGAAACGTCCGAATCAGGGCGGCGGTGAAACTTCTCGCCAAGAAGCATTAAAAGAGAATTAACCCATGACGTGACTGATTGTATTCGTAATAATTATTTAAATGTTATTAAAACTTTATTTCTTAATGAGGCTTCTCGCAGTTTGAGGCCACTTTTAAAGGCTGCGTTAATGTGGGAGGATAACGGTTGATGAAATTCAAATGAAAACCTAAATCAGCAGCAGCTTTCCTTCCTCGCCACTCAGATTACTTATGGTCGTTCTCAAAGCTGACATTTCAACACCTCGCTGACGACCGCACATCAGCTTTCTGAAGGCCACCTCTGCAGCAAAGCCTGACGCCATGTTTAAACAGATTTCTTTGTCGTTATTCAGGCAAACACTCACTGCAGGTTGTCAGAGTGGGCAGAGGTGGCATCGATGTAGCCTTTCAGAACTTTCCGGAAGTTGTCCAGATCGTCGGCGGTCACCGACAGCTGCCGCTGGACCAGCAGGATGTTCTGTTGGCAGAGAAACAGGAGACAGAGGACAGAAGTGAGGCAGCTGGCTGCCTGGGAGAAACGAGAGGTGTGTGTGTGTTTGTGTTTGTGTGTGTGTGTGTGTGTGCAGCTCCTCTCCAACCCTGATGTTGAGGCGTGTGTGTAAATGTTGTCATAATGGATAATTCTGAAGCCTTTTAGTGACTGATTTGACCTGTGAAAGGGAGCCTGTCTATTTATAGCTGACAGCAGATGGGATGTAAATAAACCGATGATGCTCTCAATTAAGGCAGATATTTGCTGCCAGATTGAAGTGACAGCTGCACAAAGTACGCACCAGTTTAGTTAAAAAGACTTCAGCTGCATAAATGAGACACATGATGCGACACCTCTCCAAAAGTGAAGCCAAAACATTTTAAGGTCCCAGTTCTGACAGACAGTAAAGGGCGCGTGTGGCTTTTATGTTTTATTACACCACGCGCAACATCTGTTCCCAAACTGCAGGGGGCAGTGTATCACAAACACACACATACCTGAGTACTAAACTAGAGAAGAAGAAGTTGTTCTCACAGTTTACTACTTTTTTTTTTTCACAAATTCCTCTCCTCTGTTAAGTTTGGCTGCACTTTCACGCCAGGAATTATCAATCTTGTGGTTATCACGTTGATCTAAATGTGGGAAATCATATAAATGCCAGTATTTATTGTACTTCAGACACAAGGAGCCCCTGCTCGTCGGCGTGTTTCTGTGCGGAAGTTGGAAATTTTCAGAGGCGCACGACACGGAAATTTTCCGCTTGAAAAGGGCAGCCAAAAATGGTGAGGCTGTTAAAATGATGACGAAGCCACATGGACCTTGTGGACGCATCATCATCATCAGATGAGACATGGGTCTACCAATTTGATACGCCATCTACAAACAGAGAAAAATAACTTAAACATATAACGGTGGGCTGATGGGGGGGACAGAGTATTGTGGTGTTGGTGTTTGCAAAGGGAGAGGCTGGAAAATAAAACAAGTTCATCATTTAACATTTTAATGACAAAAACGTGACAGAACTTTTGGTAGTGAAGCTAATGAAACATGCCCACAAGATAACTGTCAAGCAGTTCCTGCATTGATGTTTATGGGACACATAAAGTAGCTCTGGTGTTTTTTTTTAAATGTTTTTTTCTTCTAACGTGAAATGAAGACACTTTCAGACACATTTGTGAGACACGTTTAGTGAGGGATCATTTTCTGTCCTTTAAGCTATTCTATCATTGTTTTTTCCCATTGTTGCTCCACTCTTACAGCTTGTTTACCTTGGGATTTAACATGTGTTTACGCTTGTCATGTGTTTTGCCTTATAATACAAACATATGACAAGAGGTCATATGCAAAAAAAAAAAAAGCTAATGCTAATGCTATTCAGACAAACAGGACACTGAGTGACAGCTGCTTGAGCAAGCACAATAATTTATGTCATTAAGTGAAGAAGGGAAAATGAGCCTATTTGATGCAGCCAAATGAATCCTTAATTGTGAATCAATCTGATTGTCATGAGTTGCTTCTGAAAGTAGCAATTATTCTTCCGAATGAATGAATAAATGCTTTATTTCAAACATTTGCGAGTAACACAAGAAGGTAAACTGAAAAACAAACAAATGAAAATAAAACTAATGAGAATAATTAAAGCAACAATAATAATATGAACCTGACATGTAGTCGGATAAAGCATCTTATTTAACCTTACCCTCTCTCCACTACTTAAATTAACCAGTAGTCTCCCAAACATACATATTTACATATGACACACTTACAGAAAATAGAAAATTAATAGAGTAAATAAACAAATTAAACCCCCATCTCGATTAAAAAGTGACTGTATTGTACATTTGTAAGTATTGCCTCAGACCTCTGCACAAAATATTTTGTATATATAAAACTGAAAAGATATATATATATATATATATATATATATATATATATATATATATATATATATATATATATATATATATATATATATATATATATATATATACACACATACATAGCAATGGGGGGGCTATGCTTTATTTTGTAATATATATATATATATATATATATATATATATATATATATGTATATAGCTTTATTTTTGGGGGCATCCAATTACTGTATCATTCAATTGGTAGACGTCGCCTATACCAATTTCTATCCATCTATATCAATATCTATTTATATATATATATACACATATATATATATATATATATATATATATATATATATATATATATATATATATATATATATATATATATATATATATATACACACACATATATATATATATATATATATATATATATATATATATATATATATATATATATATATATATATATATATATATATATATATATATATAAAAATAAACAGAATTGTACATGCTTTTCCAAATTCTGCTCAACGGCCAACTTTCTGAAACTTCCCATCTAAACCACAGATGTCTTTCATAAACCATTTGTGTCATCATCACCTGTTTTCCTCGGCATCCTGTTGAAGGAGTGAAAAAAGAAGTCTTCAGGATGTACTTTTCTGTTTTAAAATCAATGTGTCCAGCTGGCTGGTAGCATTTCAGTGTCCTCCTCTGGGATATCTGACTCTGAACTTAAGTCTTTTAGCTGGGACGTGATCTCCCAGAGGACCGCATCGACTCGCTGCCCTCTTCACTTTCTCAACAACTCAATGAAGCAGTGAGTCACCGCTCAGAGAAAAACAAAGTGAAACTTATCTTAATGTCTTTCAAGTGTTCTGTTCGAGGACTTGAACCTGTAACCCTGAAGAAACATTTCTAGTTACATGAGGCATGTGGTTAGTTTTGAGACTAACTGAACTTTTTAAAGGGTTTTGTTTTGATTTGTTACACACCAGTTTTAAAACTGCTTGGAAACAACTGACAGCTTGAGAGTGGCTCATGAATTAAATTCTTTTTATCCAAGCTGTGTCTTATGAATATAATGAGGCCTTTGTCAATATTCCCCTTTGAGGCTTGCCATTTATCGACTTAGTACACAGAATATGCCTAATAGAGAGAGATCAGAGCAGCTTGTACAGGGGATTTTGTTTTTTGGCTTGAGAGTGGAACAGAGATGCTGCTTGACTTTTGAAAATAAGGGCAGTGAGCAAGCTTGATGAGTTCGACACGAGAGAACGAGTGCTGATGCAGCTGTAAAATGAGCCCAAATGATATCTTGTCAGCTTTCG
Source organism: Labroides dimidiatus (assembly GCA_030710495.1). Lineage (NCBI taxonomy): Eukaryota > Metazoa > Chordata > Actinopteri > Labriformes > Labridae > Labroides > Labroides dimidiatus. Next base: position 5,591,802 of record CM061143.1, read on the forward strand.
GGAACACGGTGTAACTACTGGAGGTGAAAATAACCAGAGAGGGTTAAAGGAGAAGGGCCTGGAGGAGAAGCACAAGATGAATATTTACAGAGTGAGGATCAAAATGTGAAAATGTCTTCTTAATCAGCAGTCGAACACTACAGAGAGACATTTTTAGTGTAGGTTTGGTTTTTAGGTTTCAATCGGTTTAAAGATGTGGTTTGACTTGAGCACGATTTGTCAATGAGAGCATGGGGTCCAGGTTTTTTGGGCAATAACCACAAATAGATAAAAATGCATTTAATGACTAAAATAGCTCCATAGAAGTTTCTTGAAAACTGTTTAACCAAGTGCGCCTGTATTGATCTTTAATTGGTGCTGACTCACAGACTTGTACGTGCTGGCCAGTGTGTCCTCTTTCAGTGGCTCCAACTTGGGACTCTGAAACAAGAAAGTAAAGAATATTAGACGGATCATTTGGATCTGTTACGAAAGATCAGTGACAGCTGCAGCAAAGAATAGCAGTATTTCTTTCCTTCTACTTTCCCTTATATCAATTAATTAAATAGACTAATACCTGGGTGAAAAGACATGGTCAATTGATTTAACCAATGTATCTCATAAAAAATCTGATAATTGTGCAAAATAGTTCCAATGAATGGGATTTTATCAGTCTACTACACTGTAAAAAATGAAACTTTTAAACTTTTAAAAATTTTTTAAACCAACTGATCCAAAAACAGAGAGAAAACATTGATGTCTACGACACACTGACTCACTCAGTACAACAAAAACCCAAATCATCAAGTTTAGAAAAGAAATATTTTGAATAAACTTTGAGATGATATTTCATCAGTACACCGTCATAACTTCTAGGAAGGTGAATTATTTAACACTTGACGTGCTTTTGGACATCGTACCAACACTCGTTTGTCATTGTCTCGTTTACATTTAGTGTGTCATTGATATATAAGTGTATCTCGGTAGAACAGAAGATCGTAGATAAGTTCATTTATTTCAGTAATTCGATTACAAAAAATTAAACTTAGACATTACATAGATTTAGTACAATTACAGGGAAATATCTACAGTATTTATGATTTTTTTTTTAATGTGATGATTATGGCTTACAGTTAATAAAAACCCAGAATAACAACCTTAAAAATCTAGAATATAACATATGAGCAATAAAAATGGGTTTTTAATAAAGAAGGTTGCTTTGATCGCGGCCTTCTGCTGGTCTGCGCTACTGGTTCTTGTGTCTCTCGCCTTCGTCTTGAATTTCATTTAGTTTCTGGAAGTGTGTTTCTGGAAGTTCTCTGTTTTATTTCGCTTTTGTATTGTCACTGGGGGAAAATATGACCAATAAAAAGTTATTCAAAAAAAAAAAATCATATCAATGTATGCTAACTGCTAGCATATCAATGCGATTTCCCATATATGTTAGCATCAAGCTAACACTACATTTTCTTCATTGTTTTTGGTCCATTAGGAGATGTATAACATGTTGAACATATTGAATATGAATCTCCTGTGAGAGAATAATGTACATTTCTTTTTGTGTGTTCAGTTTTATAGCTTCTTAAGTCAAACTTCAAGCACAAAATCCTGAATCAGAGTTTTCTTGGGAAACTGTTATTCATCTTCTAAGCTAAGCTAGCTGGGGCAGAATAGTTGACGTAAGGTCCAGCTGCTCTGGCGTAATATAAAGAACCGACAAGGGACTCGTTAGGCATAAAGGCTAATGATGTCGATAGATTGAACCGTTTCTAACTGATTCTGAACAGGAACTGGTTTCCATTACCAGCAGTGTGTATCATGAGGTCGTCACCAACACCCAGCCCTACTGACTCAACATCAAGATGAGACCGGTACCTGTGTGCACTGCAGCTAGTTGTGATTAATTGCAAAATAGAAGAAAAAATTTTAGATTTTAGATTTTAGATAGAATAATACTTCACGTCTTTGCGTCTGAGAGTTATCATGTTTATGATATTGCTGCAGGAAAAATTCCCTGGAGGGCTTTTAAGGTTCCATCCACTCAGTAATACTCCTGTGTTTCCTTGGTAATATTATCTGAATGATAAGATCAAATCTGTCGCATCAGCATCAACATTAAAATTATGAGGCACGAGTCGACAAACGCAGTTCACCTCCCACTATTTATATCTTGCAGCCTATATCCACAGGATGTATACATCACTGTCTATAAAGCTGTGATGTTATGAATAATGAAATGCATAAAAGGTGATCTTTCCATCTTAAAGGTTATGGTTGTGTATGTGTGAACGTATAACCTCCAGAGAAGAAAACTCATTCTGTTGCGTGAGAGAGAGCAGAAAGGAGGGGGGGGCAGGAAACGTGTGTGATGTGGTGCTGTCGAGGTGCGGGTGATGATATTGCTCTCAGAAAATCCTGCAGGTTATGAATTTCCTGCCCTGGATATTGTAGTCTGAGCCTGTCTGGGCTGACGAATCTCAAAGACTGGAGCGAGGAAAAAGGCTTCAAGAAAGAGAGTGGCGGATTGAACATCAAAAGATGAAAATAACAGGAGTTCATAAAGAAGAGAACGGAGTGAGAGGATGACATGGAGCAGGCAGAGCGTGAAAGGGTTTTCAAAACGCAGCATCGAGAACGGATTATGGAGTATAGGCAACGAGATGACACATCTGTGAAACTTCTTTTTACAAAAACTGTTTTTTTTTCATGCTGAGTGCCCCTTTGTTATTTAAAACATACTCTGAAGTGCAAAACTATAGAAAATGTCCAACATAAAACCAAATAGATGGTTTTATACAGCCAACATGGCTAAAAATAGGTCTGTTAACGCAGGTGATGTTTTCCCTGCACTAGCTGAAACTGTAAAAGCACTTCTCGAGCACTTTGCCCCAGACATAATGATAAAAACACAACACAAAAGCAATTCAGATGCAGGTGCTGCAAGTCTTGCACAACATTCGGAGCTTGACAAAAAGTTGTGTTTGAAAAGCCGGTGCACTGCACTTTCCCACTGTTTTAAAATCAGGTGGGAGGTTTGTGACGGTTTTGCAAAGCCTTGGTTCTTTTGTTGACTCCTACTGGTCTGATTCGAGTACCAGATCAGAAAGGTACTGCCTGAATACATCCTCTGCAACGCCAATCGAGGGTTTCTTTAATGGCTCTGGCGCAGTGGTTAGCATTATTCCTGATTCAGCGTCCTTTCCTACCCCTGAAATACTACATCACGCATTATCCCATCCAAACTTGACGACTAAAAATTACGACTAATAAATTAATTTTCTTCCTCCTCAAAGAACTACAATTGCTCAATGTATCTGGATATATGTGGATGTATTGTTTTGTTATACGTTATTGACTGAACCAGGCCATCTAGTGTCTTAAAGTGGTTATAGCAATGCTTTGAGTTGTTTGGAACCTTGAGCTTGCCATAGTTATGCTGAAGTCAGCCTATTACCTCTACAGTCGTGTTCTTCTCATTTTTTAAGGACTTGGAGACCTCTCCTGAGACATACAGCATCTTTGACCTCTGTATGTGATTGTAATTAATGAGACCCCCCCCCCCCCTTTTTTTTGTACTGTTTAATTTTCTGTACTTCTGTGTATTTGTTCTGCTTTGAATTTGAAGGGACTATGGGAGCGATTAAAGATAAGAATGGGTAGAAAAATGTAAAACTGGAAGTTCTCTGTTTTATTTCACTTTCGTATTGTCACTGGTGAAAATATGACCAATAAAAAGTTATTTAAAAAAAATCACATCAATGTATGCTAACTGCTAGCATATCAATGTGATTTCCCATATATGTTAGCATCAAGCTAACACTACATTTTCTTCATTGTTTTTGGTCCATTAGGTAATGTATAACATGTTGAATGTATTGAATATGAATCTCTTGTCAGAGAGTGATGTACATTTCTTTTTGTGTGTTCAGTTTTACAGCTTCTTAAGTCAAACTTCAAGCAGAAAATCCTGAATCAGTTTTCTTGGGAAACTGTCATCTATCTGCTAAGCTAAGCTAGCTGGAGCAGAATAGTCGATGTAAGGTCCAGCTGCTCTGGTGAAACAAAGAGTCCACAAGGGACTCGTTAAGCATTAACGATAGTTATGTTGATGAATTGAACCGTTTCTGATCGATTCTTAACAGGAACCGGTCATTCCAAACGAGGTAATTCATCATAGGTTATGCGTTTACTGACAAAATAACTTTTTGTGGTGTTTTGTGGAGGAGTATAATCCAGTAGGATTAATCCATCCCTCCCAGGATGAGATTATCTTGTTAAGCAAATCACATAAATGTTAAAAATGTTAAAATCAAGATCATCTCTTAGATCAGAGGAACGAGTTTGTCCTCAGAGGGTGTTTGGGTTGCAAACGGGAGGAGGGTTTCTTGTAAATTTCCATTGGAATTTCAGCTTGGGGAAATTGGAAATTTTGAGGTTTTTTTCAGCGTCAACTTAAATGAATTTTTTTAAAAATTCAACGTGAAAGAAGTTTTTCAAAATGATCTTGGTTGAAACATGATTAGATGCAAATTCAACTGTGTGTATCATACGGTGCCATATAGAGCATGTAAACAATTCCAAGCACATTTGTTCATTGTTCAAGGTAAGTTTTAATAATAGTACTGAAGTAAATTTATTTGATGGTATGGTTAAACTTCAAGTCATGAACATGTTGAAGTTAAACTAACAAAGTGCTCATCAAAATGTGTTTAATTTATGGAGGCTAGTTACGACAAATAATGGTGCTTGCATTCATGAGAGTTAAACTCGGTGAGGAAAAATTCCCAGAAAATTCCCAGAAAGTTCATTTATGATGTCACTTAAAAGTATTGCATTAGACATGTTTGCATGCCTGTCCTCTTATAACAAACCAACATGTTTAATATTTATACGAAAAACTTGTATATGACCTGGGAAATGCAGTTCATACAAATTCTTGATAAAATTCCAGTCAATTTCTGTTCAAATTCTGAAAATTCCCATGAAAAAATTTCCAGCTTTAAATGGAATTTTGCGAACTCTAGTTGGCGTAAAAATATAAAAACTAAATGCTCCTCTCACCACCTTTATGCACTGACCTCACTTTTCAAATGGAGATACTTTGTTCACATCTGCTGTAGCTGAAAGATGATGACTCACGTACTCTGTTGTCATAGTTTTATAACCTGCAGAGCTAATATATGTTTAACCTTCCAGATACATTTTTCAGTTTTACAAATACGCTGGAATCAAATTCAAAGTATATAAAAGGAACAAAGCTGTACCTGACACTCCAGTTTATCCAGCAGTTGCTGCAGCCTGCTGATCTGAGAGCACCAGTTCTCTCCATCCTCCATGTTCACACCTGACGACAACACAGGCATGGACACAATCAGCAGAACAGCAAAAGCTAAGAATGTCCTTACTCTGATTTGATTCAGTCATGTCCAATCACAAAGGTTTCTGTCAGCTGACAAAGTCAGAAAATACGAACAGGTTTAAATTAAAAATGATTAAAAAAATGATCCTAAACAGGAAAACAGCCATTCATAAAAAGAAAAGCTGCAAAGTAAGACAAAAGCTGGAGTGTTTTCTTCGTTTAAAACTTGAAATGGAAGCAAAACTGAAGCAGCAATGAATCCAAATCAGGTCCATGCTTTATTTTATGTAACAGGATAATTAGCTTCATGGTTTTTATCTTATTTAAATGATGGGAGGCAGATGCTCTCTGCATCTTGCAAAGCAGAGCGCCGCCCCAATGCATACACACACACACACACACCGCACGACGTGCAAGGTCACACAAGAAACCGCGTGTGGCTTTTATGCTTTTTCACACTCCGCGTGGCGTCCGTTCCCAAACTGCAGGGGGCGGTGGACCGCAAACACACATCTAGCAGAGTACTACACTAGCGAAGAAGAGGTTGTTCACACAGTTTACTACTTTTTTTCCACAAATTCCTCTTCTCTGACAATTTAACGTCAGGAATTGTTAATCTCACGGTTACGACGGTGATCTCCGTGGGGTGAATCATGTAAATGCTAGCATTTATCGTACTTTGGACACAAGGAGCTCCTGCCTGTCCGCGCGTTTCTGCGTGGAAGTTAGAAATTATCAGAGGCGCGCGAGAGGACGAGGCTGCTGAAATGGTGTCATTTGTCTGCACAAAGCTGCGTGGACCTCCCAGACGCGTCGAGCTTAAATCAGGTTTTAGACAGAGAAAGAGAGAGAAAGATGAGCACACTTCATTGAACAGACAAAAAAATAAAAGATGTCACAACTACTACAGGATACGCTGATAAAAAGAAAATCTCTGCCTTTTTTTAAGCGCTTCCAGCGTCACCTGTGTCGCCGACCCCCTGAAGCCTGGAGCGTGGCTCAAACTCAACTCTTTGCTAAGTGAAAAACTGAACCGGTTCTCTGAAAGAAACAGCTGAACGATAGCACGAGCACAAAGACAAAATTAGCACTAGCGCTAACTTGGTAGAAAGTTTACAGTGTGTCAGAGTGTCTTTGATGGTTGTTTACCTCTTTGTTACAGTGAGGTGGAAAATGAGAGGGATGCACATTTCACCCCAACACCTTGAGCTATTGAAACACGAGAGTAAAAAGTGTGACGACTAACCCCGTTCTCCCCTACATTCTACTCTATTTTAAAGGCCCGCCTCTTTTCCTCATCCTAACTCAAGAGCTGGGTTGAGTTCAGCATTACCAATATGGCCCCCGTCAACAATATGCTTCAGAACTTTGTATGAGAAACAGATGGGTGATGTCACTACGTCCATACGTTTTACAGTCACTGCAAGCTGTCTCCGATCAAACGGAAGTTTGAACTTGTGAGCAGAGGAGTTCAGCTGAGTTCGTCTCCTCACGTCCCTCTTACCTGTAGTCAAGATTCCAGAGCAGGGATCTGACGGCGACATGCACAGGTTATTATGAACCCTCCGACCACACCGTCTGCCATTCCTCTCTGCTGCTGTCAGCTCGGGCGCCTTTACCTCGCTGCTGCCATGACAGCGGAGGAGACCCAGGAAAACAAAACATGAGAGAGAGAGAGAGGGAGAGGGAGAGAGAGACAGCTACTGTCAGAGGGATGTGTGTGGAGAAAAAAAGTCAAACAGAAATTGAATACATGGGGGACGGAGGAAGTCATACAGGGGGCGAGGAAGAGGAATAGAATACAAGAGAGGAGAGGAGAGATGGAGAGGAGTGCATGAGGGAGACACAGGGAGGGAGGTAAATAAGGACACATTCATAATTGATTTAAATCAGAGCTGAGACGGGTTACTGTAATGTCTGAGAGAGAGAGAGACGGTAAAGAGACATAAGAGATAAACAGTCTCCAGGGTAGCAGTAGGGTGGGACAAACACCAGTTCCTAATAACCCACATGGGCTACGTTTTAAAGAGGATTCCTCTCAAATACACACACACACACACACACACACACACATTCTTTTCTACTCTGATGTAGAAGAAAAAGTGTGTGCTGTCTGTAAGTTTGTGTGTGTGTGTGTGTCCCTCTGTATCAAAATACCCATGCACAACTGTTTGTTCCTATTCCCCTCCGTCTCTCTCAATCCTCTTCCTTTTGTTGTGCCCAAAATTAGGGGATATTATTGGTGTGTGTGTGTGTGTGTCTGTGTGTGTGTGTGTGTGCAGTGTCACACTGACAGCGCAGAGGGGGAGCATTGCTAGGAGCTCCTCCTGCTGAGAAAAGCCTGGAGCCAAAAGGCCACTGCCAACAGGCACAAATCCACTGCAGGAGAGCGGAGGGAGAGAAATAAGCGGTTTGCTGCAAGCTCAATATGCCTCTTATCCCGTCTATCCCTCCCACCTTTCTCTCTCTCACACACACACTCTCCCTTTTTTGCACAAAATCTATACACTTTTTGAACAATCTTAAAAGAGTTATTCGTGGACAAAAACAGCTCCTCGCTCTGTCCTTTTGTACGCCTCCTCTCTCCGTTTTTCCATTAATCTCAGACTTTCTCCATCTCTCGTTTACTTTTTTGTCATCATCGCTCTCCATGACTCACTTCTTCTGTATTTCAATGTCATTCTTATCATCTTTTTCTCCCTCCCCCCACCTTCCCCTCGCCCCCTTTTAATAATCCACCTTGGCTCCTGCAGCTCCATTATTTTCAATAATACCAGTGTGGCAGCCGGAGCAGGGTTGGGAGGGTTCTGCTGAGCCACGCATGCAGATGTAAGGACTTGTTAGCCACAAACGGTGTTGCTTCTGAAAGTTAGCAAACTCTCAAAATGTGTCCAGGAGTCCTCTGTCGAGATATCGACTTGTGGAAAAGAAAGATTCTACTCAAATATCCTCGATGAATTGTTTGTCTGAGTATCCTCGGTATTGATTTTCTTCAGTGAGTGATTCATAAAAGAAGAGCCTCCACTGAGATGTTTGATACAGGGATCTGGATGAAGAATTTGCTCCTGATTGCAAGTATGACTCATCAAATAATGCTATTTTACTCGCTAACTCATTTGCAGTGACACAAATGCTAAAGCAATAAAGATGTATTCTGTCAGCCGATGGTAAAAACGTTCAGCCCTCTGACAGAAACGTTGTTTTTCAAGCGGTCTCCCTATTGCTAAGGCCTCAGGATTGCTGTGAAGTTGTGGTGGATTCGACGGCCCTGTGAGGTAGAGCTGGTGATCTTCACTGACTGCATTTTCATCTCAAATAGCACAAATTAGCTCCCAGTTGTATATTGGAGTATTTTTTTCGAGTCTTCTCAGAGAGCTCCTAACTTCTCGCAAGAAATCTCAGCTTAAGGGTGATTCAGGAAGGTCATCACAAAAACTGCTCCCCCTGGTGGCTGGCTGCAGTATAGGTCAAAAACTCTGCTTCTCTATTCATTCCAGATGGGATGTGGTCAAACTTTAAAAAATTAATACACCTCATAGAAATGTTTCTCATATCCGTATGCTGCGGTGATATGAAGATATTATTGGGCTACATTGGGTTCAAGTCTGTTCGTTTCTAAAAGTTTCTTTTTTATTAGTTATTAAAAGTTAAAAACAAGGTTTTACATCAAGTTTAACGAAAGAAATTAGAAGGCCTAGTAGGCCATCTAATGTCTGGAAGTGGTTATGACAATGCTTTGAGTTGTTTGGAACCTTGAACTTGCCGTAGTTCTGCTGAAGTCAGCCATGAGCCTGCACGTAACTTTTCTTTTCTCTTCCTGTTTGGAAAACATTTGCCTGTTAGTATTTTGACGTTTAGAGTTTTCAGTATTGTTTACAAAGAGTAACTGTGATATGTCTGTGGTGAAAGTTGAAATTCTGCTTTAAAACCAAAGTTATATCAATGTATGCTAACCGCTAGCATATCAATACAATTTCCCATATATGTTAGCATCAAGCTAATGCTGATTTCTTCATCATGAATTTCCTGTGAGAGAGTAATTTATATTTCTTTGTGTTCAGTTTAACAGTTTCTTTAGTCAAACTTCAAGCAGAAAATCCTGAATCAGCGTTTTATTGGGAAACTTATCTATCTGCTAAGCTAAGCTAGCTGGGGCAGAATAGCTGATGTAAGATCTGCCCACTCCAGAATTATGTTAAGAATTGACAAGGGAATTATTAAGCATAAAGGCTAATGATGTCGATGGATTGAACTGTTTCTAATCGATTCGGAACAGGAACCGGATATCAACCCGGCACTGTATTAGGTACACCTAGCTCTTACTGGGTTGGACCCTCTTTGGAACTGACTTAATTCTTCTTAGCATGGATTTCCACACAGCTGCCACTGATTTGTCATTTGTACATCCACCGTTCCACCACATCCCAATGGTGCTTGAAAATACTCAACTAGTACTAAGGGGCCCAAAGTGTGCCAAGAAAATCTCTGCACTGCTACACCAGCAGCAGCAGTCTGAACCACAATCTATGCTTTCATGTTGTCTACCCCCAATTCTGAGCCAACCAACTGAATGTGGAGCAGAAATCCAGACTCATCAGACCAGGAGACGCTTTTCAAGTCCTCTACAATCCAGTTTTGGTGAGCCTGTCATCAACACCAATCTTTATTTATATAGCGCCAATTCATAACAAAGCCTATGTGAACTGTAGCCTCAGTTTCTTGTTCTGAGCTGACAGGAGGGGTCATCCAGTGTGGTCTAGCCTGTCTGCTTCAAGATGTCATGAATGTTCACAGATGGCCAACAGTCTGTCTAGTCTCTTCTCTTTGTGGGACAATTCTCTTTAAACTCTCGAGATGGTTGTGGGTTGTAATCCCAGTAGATCAGCAGTTTTTCAAACAATTGGACCAACAACCATGCCATGCTTAAAGTCTGCGGTAGTTCCCTCTGCCACTGGTAACAGACCACACCATCACTCATTTCACATGTCACATGTTTGCAGGTAGCATGCTACTGATAGTTTGGTGGGTGCACACACTGAACTACATTCAACATCTTAATGAGTTTCCTGTGCAAAATTCAACAGAAACACATTCAAACACATTATGGTTTTGAATTTACTCTTAATGGGTAAATGGGTTTGTTTGAATCTTACCACAGTGCTTCCTGGTGCAGGGCAGTGTCAAAGGACCCGAATATAGTTTCAGGCTGTCTTTTATGGTGCCTGACTCATTAGCAGAGAGCATGCTCAGTTCATCTTACTGCACCATACCAACTAATGGGAGAGCTGAATGGAGTTGTGCAGTTATTCCTGGCTTCCTAGTGTTGTGTGAATGCTTGGTGAATCCCTTGATATGTGGTTAGTGAATGTAAGTGGACTTTGATGTGTTTTTGATGTAGAGAATGGCCTGTGTGGTTGAGCTGCCTGCTTGATTGGTTCCAATTAAAGTGGTATGGTCCAGTGGGAGGGGTTAAGCCTTTAAATGGAGGGGGGGGGGGGGGGGGGGGGGGTCTGCACTGCCTAGTCAGCCAGAGAAGGGCTATAATGAGAAGGAGTTCCAGCAAGAGGTTTGTAACTCCTTTTTTTTTTTTTTTTTTTTTTTTCAACCACATCTTTACTTTTATTGACTCAATTCCTGGATCATCTTTAAGGGACAATAAAACTTTTTTTTGCACCAAATGGACTCTGTCTTCCTTATTTTATCTTCATTGTGAAGTTAAAACCACACGCTTTCCAGTCAGTTTATGGACATACTACCCTCACTCTAAGTCAGAGTGTGACCATGTCTTTCAAGTCAGTCTTCTGCCCTGTTTTGATGCTTTATTTAGACCCCAGCAGCTCGTCTTCTCTGTGTCTACATGTCTAAATGTATCAAGCTGCTGTCATGTGATTGGCTGATTAGATATTTGCATTAACAAGCAGCTGAACAGGTGAACCCAATTAAGTGGCCGGTGAGTGCACATCCAATCAAAGTCAAGAAACTTTCATGCTTTTAGTATGTGTTAAATCCCTTTGTTTAAAAAAAAGATCCAGTTGAAAGTTGTTTCATTTGCCTTAAACTAAAGTCGCATCCAACGTCGTTTTGATCTGAACAAAAATGACAGGTATGAAACCTCCCCTGGACCTTGGTCTGAACCAAAAGCAGTGGTCTCAGTCCAGACCAAACGGGACCACGGTCTGGTTCATGCCCAGTGTGAAAGCATTATTTTGAAAGGTTCAGACCTTCGTACCAAAAAAAGGATTACAAACTTTCTCCTTCTTTCCTGTCGACGACGATAAAGTTGATGTCTTAATATATCATAAGACGACCTCAGATCAGCATTATGAACAATTCTTCAAGTTGTCTCTGTTGGTGGTATAAAAACATCAATAATATGAAAGCTGGTATGGCGATTTCATTCATTGTTGACAAAATTAAATTCCCGCTCAACATGTTGACGTCAGAAGGCCGCCGGCCAAACGACCAATCAATGTTAACTACAAAGACATGCAAAGTACACAGTTGATGATGGCATCACGTAGGTTCGTCATGTACGTTCTGTTAGTCCATTTGCAATCATGACAGTGTCAAACAATAACAGTATACAACATGACAAAAACACAGACTTTGGTCTGGACTAAGGTCTGGACTTTTAGGTGTGAAAACAACCTTAGCACAAAATCCCTGTCACAGTTTGGAGACATTTTTGTATAGACTGTCCTTCCAAATCTGCACAAGAGCGAAAGGGTCAGCGTCATGTTACTGTACTCACGGAGCGGGGCTGCTCTGCTCCTCCACAGCCTCCATAGCACACTGCAGTGACCTCTGCAGGGACAGCAGCTGACTGGAAGTCTCTCTGAGCATGAACCTGGTGACAAACTGGCCCAGCACACTGGAGCCCTGGTACTCCTGAGGGACAAGAGAGCGACACACAGCAGAAGAGCTTCAAACAAAAGGAGAAGTTAAACAGAGATGAGATGTGGTTTGATATCTCCACCAGAACAACTACGGGCACATGTGAAATGTGCGACAGCAGCAATTAAAGGGGCTAATTAATTCTGAGAACACATGCATTATTCAGCACATCCAAATTCTAAGGTGGAGGAACTTAATAGCAGACATAATTGCTGCTCGAGTCCCCACACACCATCATGATTATGCATCCTCCAAGGAGTGCGTTTCACGCGGTGAGCTAATGAAGTAACAGGACAATAGTTCTTCGTCAAAACTTAAAGTGACAAGCAGGCTCTACTGGGAATGCATCATGGGAACAGCAGTCCAGAACGCCCTGTGACAGGCTACAGCTGCTAACTAGCGATTGCACAACTCTCCGTGGAGTTCTCCACCTACGACAGCCCCGAAGAAGAGCCAGAGCCCAGGAGCAAGGTGATCTAATTAAGCCGAGATGCATAATTATTCAGCTCACGTCTCGTCTTCTTATTTTCTCATTTAAAAGAACGGCTGTTCTTTTTCCACACACGAATCCCTGGTTCCAGGTCGTTGACTCAAAAAGTCCAGAGGCGCTTTTAAATATCTTCTCAGCTACATTTAACCAATGCACTGACTGCGTGGCAAAATGTTCGGCTGCGCATTTGCTTGCTCATTTATCTTTGTAGTTCTGTTCAACACGCAGGGACTTTAAACTAACAACTAAAGAGCTTTATGCAGCAGCTTCTCCATTTAAATAAATAGACTTTCATAATAGAGGTAGTCCCACCTATAAGATAGTTTGAGATAATTAAAGTTACACACACTCCGCAGATATGAACTCAGTAGATTGTTCCATTTATCAGAATAAAGCCGTTCTCATTCTTTTATTGGTGTACTAAGAGGAATTTAAGCAGTAATTAAAAAATCAACAGAAAAAAAATAAATAAAATGAAGCCATAAGGAGAAAAAAATGTCAAGTTAAGAAAACAGGAAACAGGAAGTGTGCACTCTATAAAAGGAACAGGAAGTTGGAGGCTCTTCCTTTTGTCATCACCAGAGCACTCGTGCCAGTTCCTGAAGTCATTTACTATGTATGACTGCAAGGTGGCTAGCCGTTAGTTTGTCAGAATCTGTATTTTTACTTGCTTGTTGTACTAAAAAGTTTGGTTTAGTTTAGCTTAGCTTTGTATTTTGCTTAGCATGAAGCTTGGTTAGCCAATAGCAAGCTGGCTTTCTCATTGTAGCATGTGGCCTAGCTTGGCTTGTAGCATCAAGCATTCATCTTAGCATGTAGCTTTGTTTAGCCTAGCATTTAGCTTAGCATGTAGCACTACCATGCATGCAGCTTGGTTTCATCCATAGCTTAACTTTGCATTGAACTTATCACTTGGCTTAGCCCTTTGGTTTTGTCAATAGCTTAACATGGCGTTAAACTTAGCACTTAGCATTTAGCACATAGCATTACGACGTATGCTGCTTGGTTTCACCCATAGCTTAACTTAGCATTGGACTAATCACTTAGTTTAGCACGTAGCATTTAGCTTAGCATGTAGCATTACCATGCAGCTTGGTTTTGTCAAAAGATTAACTAGCTTAATTTGGCATTGAACTTGGCACTTAGCTTAGCATTTAGCTTAGTGTTAAAATTACATTTGTATTACAAGTAAATTTGTTATGAGAAGTTGTTTCTAGCCCCCTGCTAATCAGTGCACTTTTCTTTGTTATAGTTTTCACTCTGAATTCAACCTTTGATGAATAAACAAAGATCATCTGAGACCTGACTCAATTATCATTTGAATTGGTGCTTGGCTGACTGTCAAACTGTGTATCATCACACACGTAGGGAGGACAGTACAGTAAAGGAGAACAGAGTGCTTGAAAGAAATGGAAAAATAATGGGTACATTATCCTTCAGGTCTGCGCTGATACCAGTCAGAAGCATTAAGGTGTACTGGAGTGCAAATCTAATTATCTCACACTGCTGAACAACCATTTCCTTCTATGTGAAAACCAAAACCATAAATCTTGGAGGATTAATTTTTGTCGGTAAGTGTCTTTGATTTGTTATTCAGGGTAATATGAGAGGACTGATTCTGGTCTCTCACACTTGTTCATTACGCTTGGGGCCTACACAGCCTGTTAGCTCAGATTAGCACAAAAGTTGTGCAGTAGCATCAGGTGCATCCTGTTTTGTTTCAATTCAGTTTAATAGTCGGTGATAAGAATGTTCTTACATAAACATGGCATTAAACCTTTGAATATGTCTGCATATTAATAGATTCGTAACACGTAGAGCTGGGACGATATGCTTTACTCCCGATGTGATTATTTTACGATTTTTGGGGTCACTATATCAATATCTATAGACTATATCAATGAACATCACTTGTGAGTCAGTTTTTAAGATGTATTTAGGGGATCTGACATCATATTATTAGGTAGTCAAAGAAAAACATTTCGCCCTCTGCTGGAGAAAAGCGGTAACATTTTTTCAACCCAGTTTATAAACAAAAACTAAAATGAAGGATTTAAGTTTTGGGGATTTTTTTTCCAACTAAAAAAATACAAAAATAAATAAATTTTGATTTTTAAAGTTGCAGAACAAAAAAACATGATGTAACACGATGTTAGTAATGTAAGCTACTTAGCCAGCTAGCTACCTGTTTCGCAAGGCAAGTGATGCAAACAAGAAATCCTTGTTAGAGCTAACCATTCCCTTTTGGCTCAGTTTTTGGCAATCTAAAAAGCTTTTAAAGAAGCTATGAGAACTTCCTGGAAAAAGCTAGCATTAGCGCGTTTCAAGACCTCAACTTTTTTGAAACTTTCAGGAAATTCTCCTGAAATTTACCCGGAAATTTTCCATCCCTTTGCAATCCTATTTTACACTGTAAAAAAGGTTGCTGTAAATTTTACTGTATCTTAACTGTGTTTTTTTTTCACAGTCCTTTGCTGTTTACAGTAATATATCTAAAAGACCTTTCCCAGTAAATTACTGCTGATATTGGGATGGCTTAAAAATCAATTTCATTTATTTTTATTATTTTATTTCAAAATTAGAATAAAGTTTGTTCTGCAGAAGTTTGTTTTACGGCACATTCACATGAAATTTAACTCACCTCTTTAGTTTTATCCATTGCTTTTAAAATGGCGATATTCAGGCTCTCCAGAGCTGAAAGAACACTGAGATATTCCCCCAGGTGCTGGGAAAAATAATCTAACAGGAGAGAGGAAATGATATGTGAGTGTCATAGCAATGATGGAAGGATGAACAATGAACAGTAATGCTGGAGACAGCGTGAGAAAAAGATCCAGTCCCGTTTTCAACCACCTCTTTAGCTGAAAGCATGAAGTGTTGACACGTCTGTCAATGCCTTTATAACTTGATAATTCAAGAAACTGATACAGAGCTATCATAATCATTTTTATGACTCATTTGCAGATGAGAAGAGTGACAGGAGCAGTAAAGGTTAATTTGATACTGGATTCAGCTACATGAACTCAGAACTTATACCTCTGAAAAGACGAAGAAAAACATTTGAACCAACCAGATGAGATCATTTTGAAACAACTTCAGGAAAACACATGAATAATAACATCTTGATTATTTTAAATAAAGAAATAATCCCAAAAATCTAATGAGTGAATCTGCTGCACTTTTATTTTTCCTCTTAATAAGTCAAGCACATGGGTTTTGAGCCAGTCGGAAAAGCTTTGCCAAGAAGAAAACAGCAACTAGACGAGATCTGTGATGAATTGAAAGTTCCCTCCTGTTGCCATGTTTCCGTTGCATCAATAATGCAGAAGTTTTATTCTGAGTGCTACCAGTATCTACAGATCCCTGCCCTATTTTTCGTCACCTTATTCAGGCCGTTTGACACGTGCGCACAAGCCCTCGGGATGTTTATAAATCTGAGGATGTTACGTGTTAAAGCTGTCGTCGTTTCATATCAGCTGAGTCGGTTAGCTTAGCTTAGTTAAAATTTCAAGGTGGGGATGGGGGGGCTTGCTCTTGGGGTCTTACAGATTCTGTACATTTCAACACTCTCCATAGAAAGGTTTGAAGGTAGTCAGAGACAGCTGCGGCCCAGTGGCTTTCTGTCAGCTCGAGGGTTTGGATTTTCGAGCTCAAGTCTCTACAGTTTTGAAGTGTCCTTGGGAAAAACACTGTGCTGTAAATTGCTTGCAGCCAGGGCACCAGCAGGAACTTTATGAGTTGACAAAAAAAATCACAGGGGTGCAAGTTTAGCTGAGGTTGGATCATTTACCTCGTGTACAGAGACTGTAGTCCATGAAGCATGCAACATATGTCATCACCCTCTCTCCTCCCTGTTTCCAAGTCTATCTACTGTCCAAAATCCATCCATGCATCTTATACACCTCTTATCCTGTTCAGGGTCGCAGGTGCACCACCAGCATTAAAATACTCCTTTAAAAAAATATATGTTTATATTGTTGATGACAGATTTATCTTTTGGGCGCAGCACGTGAATAGCATAAATTCAGGTTTAATCCTGGGAAATCTGGGAAATCTGAACAAATCGATTTCCCGGGAAACCTTGAAATAGGAAATGACAGGAAACTGACAAAAAAAAAAGGCCCCTCGATTGTAGTGCTACAGTAACGTTAATGCAGATGATTCTAAAGAAGAAAAAATGTACTTATAAAGAAAGAATGTTGTATAAAAACACAGTACAATAGAATGTAGTGCATTAAACTGGTTTTATTAAGTATATAAGTCAGAACGTTTCTAAAATGAGTTGGGAAAGTGTTGTGAAAGAGCGCCATCGCATGCCCAGTTGCAACTTTTTCTGGGTGTTTCCGTTGCGAGCTAACCGCTTAAAGGGAAGAAGTGAGACACAATGTTGGATGGATGGATGTTGCGGCGTTCACTGTAGTGTTTGCTGCGCCAGTGGTGGGGTCAAAAATTGTCGTATCTCAAAAAACTGTTGAGACACTCTTAAAGCGGGGTACACACATAACGATTTTCTAAATCTTCAGTGATTTTTTTATCTGTTAGAGAGCCCACACATGAAGATAAAAAATCATCCATTGAACAGTTTTGATCGTACTGTGTGTGGTCAACACAGCTCACCACACACACAACCATTCTGTCCCACCACCGATCTAGAATCTCGTCCTCCATGAAAGAAATCTAGCGTGACCAAACGTGATCTAACTAAACAATAGAAGAAGAAACATAACAACACATAGCAGCAACCGGCTAACACCAAACGCAACATGGAAGAGGACATAAAAGAGGGAATGATGGTGGTCTGGGGACTATTTTTTACTGGAACCCCCCCCCCCCCCCAAAAAAAAAGACTGGAAAAAATCCAAACTTTCCGTGTCAGGTCAGCCATGCTTGATTTGTTTACGTCTACTTCCTGGTTCTTCAGTCAGCTCGCCTCCTGATTGGCTACATTCCATTCTACGCCACAACTCATGGAGACGTGAGTCGTGCGAGTCGGAACAAGTACAATATCTATGATTGCCAACCCTGACCTGTTTCGAAGGATAACCACAGGATAATCTGATAAAATAATCTGATAAAACTTAAGATAATCAGGCGTTTGCCGTCCTTGGTCAGGAAGGAGGAAAATCGGAACAAAAACAGCCCTACAACTGCAATGTGTGTACCCCGCTTAAGTCAAGTCAATATTTATAATAGTTCATTGTTTCCATTTTTTGTGTGCGCAAAAAAAACAATAAAAATTATCAATTAGAACAATTTTTGTAGCGTATTTAGTTAAATATAAATTGAACAGGATTTGCAAATCATCGCATTTTGTTTTTAATTTACGTTTTACTCAACGTCCCAACTTAATTGGAATTGAAGTCGAACAGATGTACAAAAACATGAAGTTTTCAGGAGATCTGAGGCACTCAGAGGAATTTTATGTTTAAATTAAAATAAAAAATAATAAATATGTTTATGTTCTGTAGCCCTCGTGAAAAAAAGGCTTTTTAAACATTAAATTCCTCTGAGTGCCTCAGATCTCCTGAAAACTTCTAGTTGGATCCCCACACTGATGAGCACCAGAGAGATGCATATCTTTTCAAGCAAGTTTTCAATTTCTCAAAACCCATGCAGAACTCCCTGCAGCTGTCTCCTCACCACAAAAACATGTTTGGACAAGTCTGAGTGTTGTAGCATTCATAAGATGTAATTAAGCCTGTGCCTGTGGTTACATGACACTGCTGTCTAAATTTAGCACTGGTTCTTTAACTCCGTCTGATGTATTAGCCTCTAAATTTGCCGTTTGGTTTCATCTTTTCTTGATAAAAATGGTTTGTTTAAAGATTTTTGATCATCCTCTCTCATGAGCTTGCTTCATCTAATCTATACAACTTGCCGCAGTTGTTAGATTCATCCATCTGTCGTGGTTGTTGTTATATAAAGCTATCTGACCCCTGGCTGTAACTTCTTATTTAACAAACAGATGGTCGTGTGGTAGAAGGTCACTCATCTGCTCTTGTCAGAAGAGTGCAAATTGCAAAATGTTACACTTACAGCCTTGATTTTTTTTTTTAAGTCAAAAAGAATCCCTACAAAATAAAACCATCGCTGATGTTGGCAAAGATTTCAGAAAGCATTTTCTATTATTGCACGGTGAGACTTTTAATCAAACAATGTTTTTTTTTTCCACCAACCTGAGAGCTTGTCCGTGTCCAGATTGCTGCGAGACAGAACATGAGAGGAGATAAAGGGGAGAGTATTGAGTCAGTTAATTGGAGGAAGTCGTGCAGCTCTTTGTTTCTGGTCGATCAATTTTGCTCACAACCCTGTAAAAATGATTACAGATGCACATGAAACACCCGCAGAAAAGCCATTTAAATCAGTGACACTTCAACTGGCGCCATCTATTTCCTGCTGAGTGTAAACAAATACTGACACGGTGATGTTATTGGTCTGCATGGGGCCATCCATTCAGAAAACACAGAACTTTGAGGAGTGCAAAAAAGTGAAAATCAAAGCAGTTGTGAAACAGATTTTTCTTTTAACATGTTCCACTGTTGTAGAAACAGTGAAATGAATACCTCTTTGTTTAAGAGTCACAGCAGAGATGATTACTCTGGAGGCTGAATTGTTCTCAGCAGGACAGTTTGATAAAGGCAGCAGCATTACTGTATGAAAAATTCCCCTGTGGCTCTAAATGCCTGTTACAGGCCGTTTTCAGCGTCAGGTACAGATTATAAGTGAGGCTGGTTTTGGCATCGTGAAACTCAAACTGAGCTTACAGGCAAAACAAAACATTTCTACTCCCGGTCGCTGTTGAAGATTCTCAATTTAAAACTAACAACAGAATTCTGCTGCAGACTTTCTGAAACAAGCAAAGAGATAATATGTCAGCTGTGTTTGAAAATCGTGAGAAATAACAATTTGGGAGTTCAGCGAGAAAATTCATTTTATTTCAGTTCAGTTCATTCTGAATTTCTTCAAAGATCCGGAGGGTAATGGAACAAAAAGAGTCAAAAAATTTCACCAGCGCTGAGCCAGAGGATCAGACTGGCTGTCTGTCGAGACACAAGATGA
Source organism: Labroides dimidiatus (assembly GCA_030710495.1). Lineage (NCBI taxonomy): Eukaryota > Metazoa > Chordata > Actinopteri > Labriformes > Labridae > Labroides > Labroides dimidiatus. The sequence continues at coordinate 5,611,583 of CM061143.1, forward strand.
TCCTCAAACGGCGGCTGGCTATGTGGAGATGTTGCGGGGGGTGTCCTTCATGACTGAGGGCCCCGATCTGGGTGCTTATTTGTATTTTAGTGTTCAGATAATCTTTTTATCTATGGTCTTAAACTTTTGATCTGCTGATGAACTGCCTTTTTGACTTTAATTGTTGTTTGAAATAAGTTTGCATTCAAATCAATTTATTTTTTTTGTCTTACTCCCATTTCTTCTTTTTTGCAATTTGAAGCTCTACTTAGAGCTTTTCTAAAATTTAAATTCTTCCAAATTTTCAACTTGTCTTAAAATTTTGATCATGTTTGTATCTAAGATTAGCTGTAATTGTTTAGATTGAGTATTGTTGAGACCCAAATGAACATGAGTTGGCTAACAGATGTGGCGACACTGGGCTACTTCATGCCTGAGATGCTATCTGGATGTTCGGTCAGCTGTAGCCCAGCCACAAGACACAGCGATAGCTTAAGCTTTGCTACCCTGAATGTAAATGAGCACGGATGATTAATTAATCTCAAAATTGAGACAAAGTTGTACAGTATGTATGCAGACCAAAGGCTGGTAAGACCAAATGCTGGGGGTGCTAGCTCTGCTAACTGCAGACCCTGTGATCCTGTATTTATCTGTGGTAAAAAAAAAAAAATGTTGCTTTATTTTGACTGTTTTTGAATATTTTCTTGCCTTTAGACTAGCCAGCTAGTCACTTTGGAATATCCCCAATTCAGGCCTACAAGGACTGCTGTCCTTTTCTTTTACTGTAAAATTAGTAACAAAATCGAATCAAAACACATTTTTACAACCGGATTATTTTTCCTTTTCTATCCTGGCAGGTTGAAAAGATTTATCTACTGAGACACCAAAATTTAACCATCAGCACCAAAAGCTGTGCAGGTTTCTCAAAAGCTTTGTTTTCATTTCTGACATTGTAACTAACAGCACTGTCATACAAACAGCAACAACACACTCTCATGTGACATCAGAGCTCAGTTTGTGCCAACCGCCTGTAAGCTTGGATGGTAGTAAAGGCAGTCTGAGGCCTGGTTTGTCACATTAGAGATTGTCCCAGAGTAACATCGTATTCAAAAACAAAATTATCACACTGGGAGAGAAAAACTGGATGCACAACAAGAAATGAATGCAGACTTGCTGCTGTAGCCAAACACTGCAGTCGCTCTAATTGGTTCTGTGCAAACGAGAAAAACGTCTCACAGAGTCTGTTCAGCAACTTCAATGCATCTAATTGCACTTCAGTGTGTGTTGCGGGGGTTTGTTTATGCCTGTGAATGCACCTTGTGAGACTAACAGAGAGGCCTAACTGTCACAGTTAATTCATTATGCCATCTGAGGTGCTTTGAAGGGTTTGACAGCTGAGATAGAAATTACTGCTTTGCTGATAGACTGTAAATGTATATGGAGGTGAAAAAGGTTCAAAAGGTCCTCTGAATATGTCATTAAACATTACACACATTAAAATAGGAACTCGGTCTGTGAGTAAGACTTTCCCCTCTACAGGTGCAGAACTGAACATTCTCCACAGTAGTGGTGAGCAATAGTGCAAAATTTGGTATCGATCTGATACCAAGTAAATAGAGGGCCAGTATTGCCGATATTGATAATAATACTTTTTACATAGAAAAGCAGCTTTTCAAAATATGTATAGAATAACAAACAACCACTAAAACTAATGTTTATGTTCATGAATAAAAGTAGGTAACTAATTTGTCAATCAGAAAATGGTAATAGGCTTTAATTTTTTTCTGCTTTATTGTAAAATAATACCTTTTTGAAAATTCATGGGTAGCAAAAAGTATTATATTTGAGCGTTTATGTATAATTTTGATTAAAGAGCTGCACATTCAAGCGGACTTACCATCACAGAGTAATTACAGTCTATGAGTCTATGGTGTTGAATCAGGACCAAAAGTTTTGATTTCATTTGAAAAATAAAATTAAAACCCAAAGTTTGAGTTTTGAGTTTGAACTTTGAAAAATACATCTATGCATTCAAAATAAAAATAAGTATATGAAAAGTTTTGTCAATTGAAATATAATTTTGATTTAATTCTTAAATTCTTTTGAATAAAATATTCAAAATAGTTTCAAACTCAAAACTCAAACTTTGGGTTTTAATTTTATTTTTCAAATGATCAAAACTTTTGGCCCTGATTTAACACCATATGAGTCTGGGGTCTGTCAGCTCAGAGTTTTCTTTTCGGTGTGTTTTTAGATGTTTGTATAAGTTTGTGGTGTTGCCGCAAAATCTTATTTGTTCTTTGAAAACACTGCAGCTTGCAGTATTTTCATATTCGGCTGTAAAATAACACCAAATGATGATCCTCTCTGCTGTTATGCAGCCAGCAGTGTGCGTCTGAGTGACATAACTGAGCGGCTACACTCAGTTGAGCAAGTCAGGAAGAGGAGGGGAGAAACTGAAAACTTAAGTTTCGATATTATCACGCAAGTATTGATAAATACCAGTTCCAACGTCGGTATCGAATTGTTCCGCCCACCACTACTCTACAGGCCAGCGGTATCAGCAGCATCCCTCAGACTGATTTCTTTGATTGCAGCTTGTCGGACTGAACACGCAGCTGGTGTGAGTTGACAAACGCAGTCAACACGCAGCAGAGCGGAGCTGCAATTCCAACGCAGACGGTGTACTTGAGGCGTTAGCCAGATTTATCTGAGCTCACTTTGGAGGTAATTGTAGCGCTTGCTGTGAATCATTTTGCCCCTGAACTAATCGCATTAAAATAAATGTGTTTACACTGAAAGGCTCAATCTAACACTGTTGTGAAGCCAATTAATAAAGAATTTGCATTATTAACTTTCCCCACTGTGAGGAGATAAATTCGCAGCACATTTCTGCCAAGGAACTCACTTGTTTTGTCGTCCGTCTATTGAGTAGAAGAGCTCCTGCAGCTCCTCCGTGGTCAAGATCCCATCAGCGAAGTAAGCATTGAACTCATCAAAAGACAGCTTGCCATCATCTGAAACACAAAGCATGTACAAGCCTACATGATAACAGAAATAACATCAGTATAATACAAGAACAATACTAAAAAGATATGAATGCCACACCAGCAAATCTTAAATGGACATGTACAACATTTTATGTTTTTGTTCTGGCCCCGTGGTGTCTGAAAAGCCTTTTTTGTATCATGTCATGATGAACTTTCAACCCTGTTACATATTTAATCTGCAGAGGGACTAATAAATGGGGGTCAGGGACCTGAGATGAATACTGCAAAAGACAACCACAGAAGATACTCCAGATTTAAAAAGCACCAGTGTGGCCACCTGGTCCTCACTTAAATAGCAAAACTCAGCACTTACAGCACTGCATAGTGTTTTATTTTCTCACCTAGTATTAACCCTGTTAGCTGTAAATTATAGATGCTCTAAAAGCATAACATTGATGAGTAAAATCTCATACTGGAGTGCATGTACAGTATGAAGACAGAACACATAAGGTAAGGCAGTTCCTGTTTGGGAGATTGCCAGAGTGACCAACAGTCTTCAGTCATCCTAATAGTAGTATATAACTAATTGCCAAGTAGCATTGTTACAACAAAGAGACCCACCAAACATAAATTCCTTTAAATACTTTTTGTGCTCAGTTTATGAACATGTTTGTTTTTGCACCAGTAAAGCTTTTACTGATGACTTTCCCTTCAGTCTTGCCAGCAATAACTAAAAATCCCATATAAATACAATGCATAAAATATCATATTCCAAGTTCAACCCCCCCAAACCCTGGAAAAAATACAACTTAAAATTTTTATAAATACATTTATTTAACACAAACATAATTTAGCCTTATCTATCTTTTTATCTGGACTACATTTATTTGACTGGCTGGTGCACATTTATGTATGATACATTTTTATACCAAAATCATACATTGGAATATACAACCCCAATTCCAACGAATTTGGGACGTTGTGTAAAACATAAAAAATACAATAATCTGTAAATCCTGTTTAACCTATATTGAACTGAATACACTACAAAACAAGATATTAATTATTCAAACTGATAAACTTTTTTTTTTTTTTTTTTAAATATTCACTCATTTTCAATTCGATGCCTGCGCCATACATTTTCAATGGGAGACAGGTCTGGACTGCAGGCTGGCCAGTCTAGTACCTGCACTCTTTTACTACGAAGCCACGCTGTTGTAACAAGTGCAGAATGTGTCTTGTCATTGTCTTGCTGAAATAAGCAGGGACGTCCCTGAAAAAGACGTGGCTTGGATGGCAGCATATGTTGCTCCAAAACCTGTATGTACCTTTCAGCATTAATGGAGACTTCACAGATGGTCAAGTTAGCCATGCCATGGGCACTAACACACCCCCATACCATCACAGATGCTGGCTTTGAGACTTTGAATGAATAAACTTACAGACAAACAGAAAGTAAAAAAATAGAAAACTTTGCAATTTTAAAAACAACCAAAAAGAAAGCAAATCACTGATTTAACTTCATCTATAATATAATATAATATAATATAATATAATATAATATAATATAATATAATATAATATAATATAACATAATATAATATAACTATATTAAACTAAATTATCAATTTTTATAACATACAATGCACTATAAATTATTTTACTTATTGTCCTTACATATCAACACTGTACATATACAAATTAGCCCTTATAGTTATATAAATTCATTAACTGAATATCTAATATTTATATATACATTACATATATATAGCACATTAAATATATCCCTACAAATATATTTCCTAATTCTATCAAATATATGCACATATGCACACATTTATTAAAAAGCACAGTATACATAAAAAAAACCATTAGAAATAACGAAGTACAGTTTTGTGGAATCTCTCACTATGTTCCAATGAAAAACTCTGGCACTCCTCATCTCTTAGTTTTTCTTGCCATTAAAAAAAACCTGCAGAAATTTTCCACACACTATAACTTCAAATCTGACATAGTGACATATTGTGAGCAGATTGCAGGCTTCTACTTCTTCCCAGACTTGTTAACTGAGAGCACAGATTGTTGTGACAGACAATGCAAGCACTAAAAAAAAAAAAAAAAAAAAAAAAAAAAAATCAATATCACGAGATGAATAGCTCGGCTGTCATCTGAAGGAGTGCTCCTCCGTGAGCCTACTATCAATCTGTCTCCTGGCACTGATCGGGCAGATCAGTCAGCAGTTAGACTGCCAGGGAGAAACTGTGAGATGTTTTAATCCTCATAAAAAGAGACCAAGCTAACCAAACACCGGTGTCTGTGGAGGACATTTATGAGCCGCCACAGACCCTGAAGGATACTGGATCAAATTGGGAACTCATTCAATGGATGAGGAGGTGAGATGGAGCCAAGTTGGCAAACAGACATCTGAGTTTGAGCATCAAATATTTGTTGAATCACACGAACAAACAAAAGAAAAAAACATCGGTTGGCGTCTTTCCTGCATCCAAAACAAACAACCAGCTCTCTTTAGAAGCCTCAGAATAAGTGTTTGTTTCATAACCTCACTTACTTCTCTGAGCAAATAAGCACCCTGTTCGTACAAAGACAAGGTCAAAGAAGAGAAGAAAGAGTTCCAGTTGGCTGACTCAGTAAAGAGGAAAAGGCTCAAGGGCAAGCTTGGAGACCATCTGTTCAGCTGGAGCCTCTTCAACATCATCTTCATCATCATAACCTCTGACCAGTATGTGTAATGTGCCGACAGGGAGAGTGGCGGACCCTTGCAACTTTGGCATCTTTTTCAGATGGCCTTTTTTTTGTCTGCCAACCCTTCTCTACAAGCTGACTCACTACTTCGAGATGATTTCATCACAGATCATTCCTCATAGTGTTGCACTTCTAAAGAAATACATGCCAAGGCTGTGAAACAAAACTGATGAAGTGCTAATGTGGAAAATCCAGCATTGCTAACAGAAGTGTTGAATTAATAACCCTCAGGATCCCAATCCCTCTGGCAGGATCAAAAAAAACACTTAAGGCCCATTTACGCTCAACGTTCAACACGGATACGGATACGGACGGAGCCTTCTGTCCGTGTTTTGCGTTGATTTCGTCCGAATTTTTGTACGTTTCCACAAAGCATACGGATACGGGCCAAATGGGGCAGTACCACAGGAAACCGTTGGGCCAGTGTTGACGTTACCACCCAAAATGTAGCTCTAGTAAGACACGAAGAGGAACTATCAATGGCGGGACTTTTTTTTGCGAGGAACTTGCTTCTGTTTTTGTCTTGGTACAAGAGGTACATTAGCAATACATCTTCCACAGTCCCCATGTTTGTTTTTGGGTTTGTTGTTGTCATAAACTGGGGGCAGCCCAGAGTCGAAAGTGGTGGGTGTATTGGTTGACAGCAATGCCAACGTAAATGAAGCATGGAAGTATGTGAGCAGTGACGGTAACATCGTTTGAAACGGACGTTTACATTTTCGTACATAAAGGGAAGATAAATGAGCCTTTATTTTTAAATGACTGGCATTCACAAACTGTTTGTCGAATCCAACAATAAGCCTTGAAAAAACTGGCATAATCATCAGTTTCTCAAGTTTCTGAAGGAACCTGAATGTATCACAAGTGATGTTAGCAACGTGTCTAAACAGAGCAGAGAAGACGGGAGAATTTCATCAACATCACTTTGTTTCTCATGACTTCTTTGAAAATTTGCAGAAAATAAACCGTTTGCCGAAGATAAATTCAGTAAAAAACAGAAAATTGTACGGCTCTTACTGCTTTCGGCAAGCTCTGAATGATCGACATACACCTTGGATTCGCACTTCAAATATTCTAATATTGAATTTTGCTTCCCATGGCGTCGTCTTGCAGGCATAAAAGCCGCTCAGCTCTCTGTCTCATTATTGACAGAAACTTCTTTGCAGATCTACATGATGCTTCTGCAATACAGACTGTAAACTGTGTAAACATAGTGACAGTACTGACTGTAAGTAGCTTGTAATAATGTTGTAATAATTGTTGCATTCTGATGATTTTCTACTGCTCAGGAGACATTGTTGAGTTATCCTGAACCCAAAGAGGAGCAGGACTTCATACTGCAGAGAAAAATGAGACCAAAGGGAATAAAAAAAAAAAAAATCACAAACATCAAAATTTGTAGGTTCTTTGAATGTACCACCATTGTTTTTATGTGTTCCTTAGACATGAGGTTACCTCAAAAATCGTTGGAGGCACTAATTCATTATTTTTTCAATTTTTAAAAGGATAAAATCAGAGAAATTCATTCTTTTTTCTAAAGATTTATAGCTTTTAAATTTTGTCACACTGCATGAAGACATCACTGAGATACATCAGTCTGTAGCCATGGTTGTCCTGAATCTATCGAGGTGCAGGACTTCACTTTGCTGAGAAAAACAAGACCACAGAGGGTAAAAATGTGACAGAAGCAAAACACGACCAGAAACTGCTTGAGATGCTGAGGGTTAACAGCTCTAAGTCATTTGGATGAAGACACACACACACACACACACACACACACACACACACACACACACACACACACACACACACACAGACATAACTCCTTCAGCTGTGAATAACTTTAGTTTGAGGGATTACAATCTTTAGATGTGTGACGATCACATCTGCAAACTGAGCTGCCATGAGTACGAGAGGAGCATTATGCAGAGTTTTTAGGTGAAGGCTGGGTTAAGGACGAGTGCGCTCTCCAGATACCACAGCTTAAAGTGGAGTAACTAACAAGTACGGGCAGCTTGTTGTACATTTTAATGATTTAAAGACAAGAGCTGGCTGCACTCATTCCTCATATTTAAAGAGGTCATTTTCCTCTCACATTATACTCAAGGTTGGAGGATGAAGTCCTCTCATAATGTTTCATCACTTGGCTCTGGGTTTTATGTTTCGAATTTAAAAAAGAGTGCTTTTGTTTCCTCATGTTTGAGCATCGACTGATAAGACAAGAAACTGCGAGGCATCCAAGAGAAGTTGGTCCATGCTACAAATATAGCTGTAGCATGGTCCAGCAGGGGCATGTCCTGACTTTTCTGACTGGGGTGGCCCAGCTATATCAGAATATATCAGAATGGTGGCTTTAGGAATTGAGCCCAGCTGTGGATTCAAAAGCAAAACATGTTGGGGATGGGAGTAGGGGTATTTTGGCAGCACTTTTGTACGATGGTGATGCAATGTCAACCTTTATCTACAGTAAAGAAGTATGAAAGATCAAATAGTGAAATCCAAAGTTCTACCACGTGAATAGGAATAGTTGATACTAGGGCTGCCAAGATTAGTCGACTAGTCACGATGACGTCAACGATCAAATTCGTCGGCAACTTATTTAATATTCGACGTCGTCGTTTTAAGATTTTTTAAACTGTATTTTTCCCTCAAAACTGCCGCTGTACTTTTAACTGTCTCGTCTGCCGTTCTGTCCTTGACGCATACGCGCAGAAGTGGTAACCGGGGTAACCCGTGATGTCACTGGAAAAGTTATGCCCAACGGTATCATGGCTAGCCGGCAACAGAGCTCAAAAGTTTGGGAGCATTTTTCCAAAATAAAGGAGAAAAGTGTGCGATGCAAAATCTGCAAAGCAGAAATGGCCTTCCATGACAGTACGACGGCGATGCACGAGCATCTGAAAAGACAGCACGCCGTGGCTGATTTATTTTCTGACGAAGAATGACAATCTCGGTAAGCTAATTGGCTAGTTGGCTGCTAACATTAACGTCAACAGGGAGCTACCTACTTAATAGCAATGTCATGTTTGAGTAGAAAATTGGTACATTAAAAAAAAATGTCAGAAATGCTGCTACAAGCTGCAAAGTTTATTAAAAGCTGAATGAACTATGATATTAACTGTCTTCATTTTTAGTTAGCACACTTTAAACACTTGAAGCTGGAAGCTAATGATGTTAGCTGTATGCTGGTGCAATAAGATGCAATTTATGTATGCTCTGAATAGTCGACTAATCACAAAAAATAATCGGTGACTAGTCGATTATCAAAATAATCGTATGTGGCAGCCCTAGTTGATACTCAACAGCACACTGTAAAGGAGCGTTAGAACTGCATTTAATACACTCCAATGTGTTTTAATGTATTTCATAATTAGCATGGCTAACTGTCCCTCCACATGTCTTTGTCTCTTCTCACAGAGTCATTTTTTTGGAAAGCATCCTACATTTAGGATGAGACGGACGGCAGTTCTGCTCAGAAGTGACACTCGATAATCTGTTTGATGGACTAATGATGAACTGTCAGACTCCTCTATTCGCTTTGACAGTTCTGGGTTAAATTTCTCCCTGAAGATAGAAGGTGACCGCAATGAAGACACAAGCAGGCCCTCTTAATGCTTTTCTTCTCGAGTTATTTTGGGCGAGGATAATGACAGAGCAGAATCGAAGTGGAGTCGCTTGTTTGATGGCTGGTGAAATGGGCTGTGTTGTGTTGTTTGATTTTTTTTTTTTTAATGCTGGGTGAAAAGCTAAGGCTAACCTTTTACTTTCCACTTACTTCCAAAAAGGAGCCACAATGGGTTCCTATCAGCACTCAGAACAAGAGGGTGTTTTGGTTTCTGCTTGTCCATTTGTAGTCTGAGTAGTTCTGACCAATCAGATATCAGCGAGATCCAGCGTACGCAGAAAACACATTCTGTATGGAGAGAAAAACGGGCAATATCCAACCCAATGATGTCCAGGCTACTATCTGCTGCAATCTGACATTGACTGATTAATCTCTCTAAATAGATCTCTACACGAGCTGAAAATCTAGAAATCTGTTCTAGCTTCAAATTTTCCACTTAAATGCCAAATTTGTCAGTACGTCACGAAGGCTAACATCAACTTTTGAGAATAAAATGTTAGCCTAATAGCATAATTGCCTGAAATATATTTCAAAGTTTTCAGAAAAGAAGAAAAAACATTTCTTAATGCTATTTATAAAATTATGTTTATATTAACTCCATTTTCATTGGTAACATTTATTGTATTTGGATTTCTTTGACTTAGGCTAATATGCTATAAGGCTAACAATATTTGACAAAGTTAGCATTTTTGGTTACTACTACTTATGTTGCTTTAAAGGGGCTGTAAGGACTGTCTGTTTGAAGTGGATTGCAGCGACACCTTTTGGTTGGAATCGCGCGCACATGCCGTGATGACATGACTCTTAACAAGGCTTGTGTTTGTTTTGAAAAGGAATGGAGATCAGATCTTCTTTTTAATACTACTTTTCTTTGTTCAAGACAACTTTTTACTGGATACAAAGTGACAAGGTATGCTATTTACCAACAGTTAGACAGCGCTGTTTTTTGAAACAGGACAACAAGCAAACTTTGTTAGTTTGTACTGTAGTTTAATAGCCTGCTATATTAGTGCTGCTCTGAGACGTTTCTGTAGGCTAATGTGTAACGTTAGCGAATCCTTTTTCCTGTCCTGTTCATCTACCAATCAGAGCTAATGTAACCTCACTCTTCATTTTATTGACAGACTCAAGTTTGAACAGATCACTGCAGAATAACTGTTGCATAGGGGTATGGGTTGGAAATGAACATTATCACAAACAGTGTTAAACTGTGTTTTAGCTTTAAGCTCGTGGTTTAGCCTTTAGATCATGTTTTAGCCTGCAGCCTGTGCTATAACTCTCCTGTTTAGCTTTCTTTTTTTAAAACTTTATTTTTAATTGGAGAGTTTTAAAGCTTCACAAAGAAGAACATATACAAACCAAGTAGTAAAGAACATTCAGTTTACAGAGGGAAACAAAGCATCAAGCATTATGTATTGCTCTGGGCATAAGGGTTGCAACAGTCCTTGGGTATGAAGACAGAATGAGGGGGGAGATATAAAATAGCCGACCCTGTATGAGAGTTTCTCCAATCCAGGAACTGGGGAGAGGTGTATGGCTAGACAGAGTCAAAGACAGAAAGGAGTCGGGGGCAGGCAAATACCAAGACGTTTGTAGGGGGTAATATCCAAGGAGTTTCAAATGTCAGTATAGAATACCGTAAGTCCCAAGACATCAATTAACATTAAACATTTGACACAGAATTGAAAGTGAACAAAGGGGACGAATAATAAAAAATATACAAAATATAATAGATAAAAAAAATAATACATAAAAAGGGGGCTCTATCCCATTTTCTTGTTTACATAAACAATCCATTTCGAATCTTAGGGAGATGGTAAGCATTTCCTTTTTCTGTCTAACTATTACTTTGTCAGCTGGCGTGGTGTTGTCATAGAGACTTCAACATGCCGTAAACCAATCTGGTCCTGCCCGACCCAATGTGGAAGCTATGAAATAGCATTTAGAAATAATCTATGTTGGCGCTGATGATCTCATTTTAAGTTGTGGATTAGGATTAGGCAGATATCTAGAAGTGAGACTTTTTCAAGATCACTTAGAAAGTCCTCACAGTCCCTTTAAATACAACCCAAACAGCGACCTTGTCATGAATCCCAACCAGATCCTTCAGACATGATGGACCCAGATGGTACTGACCAAAGATTGGCCAACATGTAGGAGGATTATGTGTTTGTTGTCTTCATATTCGTACCTGTAAGCCTCTTCTGAAGGCTAACAGATGCATGATTTTTTCTTACACAAGTTTTGCTTTTGATCATTTTAAGGAGGGATGAAAGGGTGAGAGCGGGGACAATACAAGCATGAACACAACGCTTGTTTTCGTTCTAGCATCATTCTGCAGTGATTTTGAGCATTTGTGATGTGCTACTCGGCTTTATTATTCCTCTTTGAGCTTGTAGTGCTTTGCTGCTCTGCACTGATTGTTGTTTTAATGGAGAGTTTGGAGTCAGGACCCGATGTGAGGTTTCAAGAAAATACAAAAGCTGGGAAACTGAATTATTTCTAAGAGAGTTGCAGGTTTTTTCTTTTTTTAATCTCTGATTTTTTTCCTCTCAGTCACTAAAATTTAGAGATAAACTCCTATTGCTCTATTAAAACCATTGAGAATCGAACCATCATTGGTTTCAGTAGCTCTTTATCATCCTCTTCCAGTTATACTGAAGCCGCTGCAGCATCGGCTCTCTAAAGAGATTCCCAACCTTTAACGCCAGCTGATGCCTTTAAATCGATGAATTATTCATACATGGCCTACTGACATACAAGGAACACACATGGGTGCTGTAAGTGGATCATGGTTTCTAAAAGCAACCATGACATACTGACAGCCTTATGAGAATGATATATGAGGCGTTGCTGCTGCCATGTTTCTGACGATATACATCTTTTTCTGTCACATAATCAGGATTTAATCTTTTTTTACCCTGCTGTGTTAAAGACTCAGTTCTAATGTTAATTTATTCCAAGAGCAGAAGCAAAGCCAGAGACGACTTGATGGCATGTTGTATCAAATCATTCCACGGAATCTGGCACATTCCACCTCTGCCTGTTGACACTGTGGTAAAAATATCCATTTCACAGCTATGCTGTGCCATAACCACCTCTCCAGATCAAGACTACCACACAATGACAGCAGAGCCAATGAGGGAACGGTCCCCACATGGTTACTTAAACCAGAGGCAGTAGTGGTAACAGCAAATTTTTTTTTAAAAAGCTCATTTAAATGTGTCAACTACAAAAGCCCCAGGGAGAAGCTCAATGAGGACAGAAATGTGAGGTCACAAGAAGAAAATATTAATATGGGAAAATATTTTGACAACATAAAGAACATAAAGGCAAAATTTGGTTTATGTAATTTTTGTATCACTGCGTGGGGTTTTTTGTTTGTTTTTTGAGAGGGAAAAAAAATCAATTAAAATCATAAATCGAGTGTTGTGGGAAAAAATCAGGGCTTTTATTTTTAGGCCATATCGCCAAGCCCTTGTTGTTTCTAGATGAAAAAAAAGGAGTGTGGAGTGCAGATGGCCTAGTGGTTAAGGTCAGGTTCCATATCGAATAAAGCCCTTGAGCAGGCAGCCTGGGTTCAAGTCCGGCCTGTGGCTACTTTCCTGCATGTCGCTCCCTTCTCTCACTTTGTTTTCTACTCTATCCACTGTCCTGTCCTCTTAAATAAAATGCAACAAAAAGCCCAAAAAAGTAACCTCTTACAAGATGCCATCTGTCATCTTTGCTTATTTGCATCCTGGTAGTAAAGCTCATGAGGCATTTCAAAACAACAACTACACATTATTTGAAGTTTGTAATCTAGGTATGACTTTTGTACAAATAAACATGCATATCTCTTAGATGTGAAGATGGTTTTATATTATTATTGTTTGGCTACAAGAAGAAAAATTTGAAAGGCACAAAGGAAAGTGTAAATATCTAACAAGCTGTTAAACTTCTTCAAATCTTTCACCGCAGAAAAAGAGGAAACAGAGAAAAAGAAACAAAACTCATTCATCAGGACCAGAGTCTTGGTGAAAGGGTATCCTAACGAGATACAGCTCTGTCATTTTCCACTAAAGCAATTTACCCGCACAGCTGTTCCATTTGAAAACAATAAACTGCCGGCATGTGTTCAACACTTATCTGGCAAAGAATATTCTCAAAACGTCTGGAAAAAAAAGAAGGCCACAGCCAAACGCTGCGTGATATCCGCTTTTAGATTAAAAAAAACAGTGGAAGCTGTGTTGGAACACAGGAAATTACATTATTACAGCATAAACAAGAAGCTAAATCATCCCAGTCAGACTAAAGTGCATCATTTGCACTGAAAAAAAGAAAAACAAAGAATTTCTCTGGCTTGTAAAGTGTTAATTCTTCATCAGCGCGGGTCACAGATGGTGGGAGCGTGGCCTTTCTCCTTCATGGTTATTAAAAGGAATCAGAAGAGTCTAAACAAAGTGCTGAGAGTAAACAAGACCTGAATGATGAACACAGAAAGTCCTGTAAAGTAGGACATAAAGTAGGCCGCAGTCTTTATCTCTCCAAAGGTCCGTCCCTCTGCACACGCTCCGTCGAGGTTTATGAATTCCCTTGAATGCGTCGCGGCTTCAAAGAGTCATGTTTATATGGTAAACTATCTGTACCACCACACATTACACTCCAACCATTTCACATTCTGGTATTCTTAGCATGGATGCTCTACTTCGAAGTGTTCCACCAGGCCATCTGTGAGGAAATCTGTGAGGAAATCTGTGATATAAGCTGCCTTTCAGCTGCGATATCCTCATACAAGCCGGAAAGCTACCTTTGGATTGCGCATTGTACGACTTTATGATTCCCAACTCATTAACCGGCCGAGGCATGCTGGGTTTTTCCACCTCGTTGGAGCAGATGTTCGAGAAACGAGAATCATTAAAATCTTGCACACTGGTTCTCGTTCTGAAGGAAGCCTTTGCAAAAAAAGGAGGAATTTCCCAGCCTCATTTAAAGAGAGTATTGATTTAAACAAAGAGACGTATGTGTAAGCCTGCGCGGGGAGGATCTGAAACATGTTGGCTGACCTGTGACTAGGTTTTTATACAGCTGGAGTTACACAAGACTCCTCATTATCCTCAGAATTCCACTCATGCTGAGCAGTCCGTCATGAACCGTTCAAAGGATTAAAGCTGAAAAGAAATCTTCAAGGACAGAGAGCTTGAAGTGAGTCAATAAAAGCATCTTGCACACCTTGCGGGCACAGAGAAGCATTAACATTCACCTGAAGAAAGCATGTCCAGTATTTACTCTCCTCTCAGCTTAAGTTTCAGAGTGATAAAACCTGCAGTTAGCCGTTAAAGTGCTCAATATTTTCCAGTCACGAATTGTGTGTATCTGTTGTTTTAATGCTGGGCAGGTTGTATACAGACAAATGCGATTGTCGGGCTGTTTTTGTCCCGATTATCCTCCTTCCCGACTAAGGACAGACAACGCCTGATTATCTTAAATCTTATCAGATTATCCTATCAGATTATCCTGTGGTCTGAGGTGTGTTAAGAGTAAATTTGTCCAGATAATTGGTTTCGAAATGGGTCAGGGCCGACAATCGTAGATATTAAACTAGTTCAATATTTACGATAATAAATCTTTGTGTGTGTGAGCAAAGCCGACTCGCACTGACTCACATCTCTGCGAGTTGAATGGAGTGTAGCCAATCAGGAGGCGAGCCGACTGAAGAACGAGGAAGCAGATGTAAACGAATCAAGCATGGCTGACCTGACACGGAAAGTTCAGGTTTTTTTCAGGTTTGGGAATTTTCCGTTAAAATTAGTCCCAAGTCCATAGACTGTATAAAATATGGACGTAGTCTCCGCGACGTCACCCATCTGTTCCTGATACAGTCAAATGAAGCCAATCATTGGACAGGGCCATCTTGGATATGATGCAGACTTTGAGCTTCCGTTCCAACAGCTATAGGGCGCCCGTCAGTCACGTGAACTGAGCTCAGCCTCTGATTGGACAAACCTGTAATCCTAATATTGTTTTAACTGCTGAGTTTGAAAAAAAAATCACTCACCGTACAGAGTGTGCGGATAGCGAAATTAGCATTTCAGACCCAAGTTGTTTTTTTAACTAGGCTGTAAATATGCTTTTTAATGCGGTAAAAGTCCGTTTTTTTGGCTTGGTGTGTTTGTGACTTCCGGTCTTTCTGCAGCCAGCCTTTAGTGGATTCTCCATGAGCAGCAACTTTTAGCACTTCCGCATAGCCTTCATTTTTCTCTACCTGATGTTGCCCCTTGCCCAAGACCACCATCATTCCCTCTTCTATGTCCTCTTCCATGTTGCGTTTGGTGTTAGCTGGTTGCTGCTATGTGTTGCTATGTTTCTTCTTCTATGTTTTGTTAGATCACATTTGGTCATGAGAGTTTTTTGTCTTGGAGGACGAGATTCAAGATCGGGGGTGGGACAGAATCGTTATGTGTGTGGTGAGATGTGTTGAGATTATCAGAGCACACCGAACACAGTACGATCAAAACTGTTCAATGCCCGATTTTTGATCTTCTTGTGTGGGGTCTCTAACAGATAAAAAGTTGCTCAAGATTTAGAAAATCGTTATGTGTGTATCCCGCTTAAGCTTCACCTTAAAAAAACAAAACAAAACATGATTACATTCATCAGGTGTTTTGCATTAGCACTGAAGTGCACAAAGTAAAGACCGTTTTAGGAGCTCTGAAATTGACATGTGGTGTTAAAAATTAAAGTTGATACAGAAAAATGGACAAAAACCCCCACTTCCCATCAGGTCTTATCAAAACTGATTTATCCATACACCCTACATAGTCCTACCTCACTCAACGAGAACAGTTTGTATCTATTCGCAACTTCCAGTCACCGACCTCCATCCTCACACAAGGTGTTCCCCAAGGTTCAGTCCTTGGACCACTTCTTTTTACAATTTACATCCTCCCCTCCTCCTACTGATTTACTTTTGTGTCTATTTATGTACATTTTGTGCTTCTCAGTTATTTTTGCATCCATTGTTGGCTCATTTTCTCTATATGCATTGTTTTGCTTTGTTGATTTTCCTTTCTTTCTCATTTTACATTCAGGAAATGTGAAAAAGTCTCACTGACCCCATGTGTGTTCTATCATGCTAAAGGAGTAAAAAAGGTATAATTGTTATTAGCTTTGATCTTTTTCCTGATTGTGCTACAGGTGAACATAAAGCACGTCTTAGTCGAGTCGATTCAGCTGAAAGTTTCAGAATCAACACACACAGACCTTGAGTCTGGATTGTTTTGTTGTAAAAGCTCTTATTATGTTTCAGCCAGTTAGTCCATAAGGAAACTTCTTTTATTCCTTTACAGGATTAAGAAATTCAAGACTTTTTTTTTAAATGAATTGATCTTTAATCATGTAACATGTTTTACAGTGTGAGCCCTCATGCTTACGTTGCTTAAAGTCTCATCCCAGGGGTGTTCATTACTGAGAGACCATTAAACACCGAGCTCTGTATTCTCTGTATTGTGTTTTCTCTTTATATTAGTGCCTCCATCCCTCCCCCCACCATTCGTTCCTCCGCTTTAGTGATGACAGTCATCTTAGCCGAGCTCATTACCATAAAAATCTCACAGTGAATGTTATTTGGCTGGAAGCCACAGAACAATTCATCAGGTCCAAGGCTCCTGGTGGTGGAGGTTAAGAGCTGTTGAGAAGTAATTGCTGTTTGGTGGCTCGGTGATTGCAGCTGCTGCACGCGAGACAACTTCCTGCCGTTGATCGCTACGTTTTGATTTGCTCCGTTTGTTAAAGAGAAATAAATTTTGTTTTTGGGCAGGAGAGTCTGAGCTGTAGCACCGGCGGAGGCAGGGAGGCGTCATCACTGAATATTATTTAAATCTAATGTGAAGTTAATACTGTGGTGAAATGAAACAATAGATTTATTTACAGTAAATGATGGAGATCAGTCACTTTAACTGGCACTGATACAGTTACTGACTGAGCCTTTCTAAGGATCCAGGTCTCGTCTTTCCACCATCTATACTTTTGCATTATTTGGTGGAAAGAAAAAAAAAGAATTGTCTTTTCTTTTTTATGGAGATTTTGGGGCCTTTCATGCCTTCAGGGGATACAGTGGGACATGAGCATTTCCACAGGACTGCACACTGGAATCAATCCTTACTGCCAAACCAGCACCCTGATAATTGGCATTGCTTTATTGATGGCTTTTAATCAGGGATGTCCCGATCAGTATTTTTTTGCCCTGATCCCGATTATTCAATATTAACCATCGGCCAATACTGCGTTCCGATCCGATCCTTGGGTTTGCAGGGATAAACTTTGCTTAAAGGCGTACGAAAGTGAGGTGGCTCAATTTTTGGACAGAATGGACAGAGTGGCTCCGCCTTTTATCATTGTACAGTTTAGAAGCCAAAATACCTCCATCACAGGAGCTGCCATTGGCCGCCAATGTGAAGCCAGAGTCTGTGCAGTAGAGACTTACGAGGAACTCCGGAAAAGTGGAAGCGGGTGACAAAAATAGTTCATTTTTTTCTTTCGACAGTCTCATCTCTTCTTAACTCTCCTTCCTGATGTATTTTATTTTTCTTGAAAAAACTACACAAGAACGGCAGCTGTCAATCACCGTTAAACGAGATGTAAAACCCTGTTTTTAACGTCCAATAACTAATGAAATAGAAACTTTTCAGAAAAAAAGGACCTGAACATGATGCAGCCAAATAATATCTAAACATCACCACAGTATACGGATGTGAGAAACGTTTCTACGAGGTGTAATCATTTTTTTAAAAGTTTGTCCACAGCCCATCTGGAATGAATAGAGAGGCAGAGTTTTTGTCTTGTACTGCAGCCAGCCACCAGGGGGGGCAGTTTTTGTGGCGACCTCAGTTTGAGCCGAGGAAGATGACGTCCATTTTTTTTTTCTACAGTCAAGATTAACAAAATGCAACATGGATTACTGACTAGTAATGTTATGGCCTATCCAAATACAGTTAGGTTATCAATCCACCTGTTTCTTCAGAAGCCTATGGGTGTTGCGATGACAGATAACTACTTCTGCCAGCGGTTGTCGTTTTTTCCAGCAGGGGGCGGTGTTATGCTAATGATGGTTCCGTGATGTAACAAGGCCATGATTTCTGACCCGCCCATTTAAACCTGAACACAGAAATGTGAAACAGTTTGTGAAGCCAAGCTCCACCATTAAATCCTAAATGGTTAAATGGCTTTGACATGTTTTAAGGAAACACGTTTGTGACCCATTTAACGTGTTTTGAAGAAAATGGCTGATTTAGATGATTAAACATAATGCTGATAGTTTTGATGTTAAAACCTTCTGGATCCCCAACCTGCCTGCAGGATCAAAACACCACTTATTTTTAAATGACTGGCATTTACAAACTATTTGTCTGATCCAAAAACTGCAAAAGACTGAAGGAATCATCAGATTCTCAAGTTTCCGAGGGTACCTGAATGTATCACAAGTGAAGTCAGCAAGAGACCTAAAAACACCGAAGAATTTTATCAATACTTCTTTTGATTCTCATGTCTTCTTTAAAAATATGCAGAAAAACTGTCAGCTCTAGATAAATCCTGTAACAAAAGAAATAATAACACGCTTTTTACTGCTTTCAGCACGTGTTGAATGATGGACTTACACCCTACACGGGCTTCAAAAATTCTTTGGATTTAAATCCGAGGCGAGACCTGAACACAACTCCGCCAAGACGGTGTGAGACTACAAACGTAAATATTAAACACCAACGCGACTATATCATGTTTTACCCTTTTGTGGAAACATTTATTTAGCCTCAAACTGGATCATAACCAAGGGGAAACATCCAAAGCCCATGTTCTTTCTCAGGATCATGAATGCATAGAGCACACTGAACAGGTCTGACCGAATTGGGATTTTATACCACACAGCCGCGTGAACCAACTGAGCTCCCAAAACCACCATTTTTTTAAATTTATACGCCGCTTTTTACTGTTGGTTTGAACAGTTCTCCAAAACAAATGGATTCGTTTGAACTACTTCAGAGGAACTCTGGGGAAAGCGTTGAGATGTCCTAACCAACAAAGAAAAAGTCAATCTAAAACAAAGAAACGCTTCAGGTAATGATTTCAGCCCCACAGAGCAAAAGATAAAAAGATTTCTGTCTGATCTCAACACTAACTGTGTAAATCCATGATGATGCAATGCTACCACATACGAAAGGATATTCTTTGAGTCCAGTTTCCACACACACACATAGAAACTCCCACTTCAGCCCCGGAGAGGAACAGGCTCAGCCACACTTCTCTGGACTTGTTAAAATCTGGAAGTGAAGTCAGGACAATCGCTCACTTGAATGAGACGAGACAGCCGGAGAAAAAGGTGGTTTAACAGAGAAAAGTAATTTAACCACAAACCAAACTCCTGGAATGAATCCTACAGTAGGAAGTGATGATTTATAACCGAGTGAAAGTATCCGAGGGGTGCTGAGACAGACTACAACAAGTCCCTTTGATCTTATTGATTTTGGAAAATAACCCTATTGCGATTTTTTTTGGACCAATATTGCAATTTTGATTTTGCATGCAATTCTTTGGAGGGACGTCTATCCTCGGCATTAGTCACAGAACACAAGCAATAAATCATTCTACAGTACGACCAACACGACAAAGGATACTGTCAACATATAAACACTTCTTTCCATGGTGGTCGGGGTTTTAGCCATGCAGTTGTCATACATGGCCTTGCAGTTCTTCTGCTGAGGCCATTTTTAAAGAAGTCACCAACAACACAACAAATCAAAACTTAGTGTGGCTGAAGTTGTTTTCTTCAACCCCCAATCGCACATTTGTTTTTTGTTTTTTTTTTAATCGTAGCCTTTGTGATTTGAAAATTGCATTCTATTACATTTGGATGTTGGTTTATTCATTTATTCGAAAACGCAAAAAAACAGAGAAAAAAATCTGTGTTTACAGGGATATGCACGTGCAAAATGGAATGTGATACAGCATGTTATATGTTATGTTAATGTTATACAGCAATGGAGGCTGCAGAGTTTCAGAAAAATTCCACTCTGGAGGGCGTTTCAAAAAAGTTCTGTTTTAGGCCTAAAACAGCGTTTCCCTGTAAACAAGAGGCCGAAATGCAACTATAAGTTTCATATTGAAACGTATATTGCGTTTCATCCTAAAATCTCGGATATAAGCACTCTGATACAAGCAGTCCATTCCAAACTCTGCTCCAGTTCTTTTATCCAGCCTGCAGAGTCCACGTGATCACAACAGCAAGGTGCTAACAAAGCAGTAAGCGGTAGAAGTGATGTCGGCTGTGTGGCAGCATTTTTCATTAAAGTCCGAAAAATGTGTTTCTTAGTGTCCTTATAATCAACAAGTCACTCCCACTGTGACCCTGCGGATTCCCTCTTTCATCGCCTGTTGAATTACAAGTAGGCCGTGTAGGTACATGTTCTTCAAATCCTGGTTTCCACAACAAAAACTAGCTGCCTAATTATTATCACAGTTACTGCTCACATTGCTAACCGAGTTGGAACAGGTAAAAGCTGTTAACTCAACTCATCTGCTGTGGTGGTGAAATACTAATGTTACGGGAATCAGATGTTCAGTTAGTCCCGCGATGACATTTGAAGGAGGTTATAAGGTTGCGTACTTAGAAACAAGGCATTCCGGTAAATCCAACCTGAAAAAACATTATGATCTGAAAAATGGCTTCTGGGAAAGTTTGTGAGCTAATGTTTCCAGGAAACGTTAGGGAAATTTGGCAAGATGTGCACCAGCCTGTTCCAACTAGGTAATCGTGTTTACAGGAAGTCTCCCTCCATGGTAGATCGCCCATGGTTTGGCCATGGTACAACAGGGCTGGAGACAAAGAAACAATGACATCACCAAGGGTCTATAAAGAGTTGGTGAAATTTAGATCTGGGTCCATCTGTCTGTTTATCGAGGATGATCAGAGCTGCTGTGAACCTGAATAAACCCGAGAGGCTGGAGCTTGGTCGTGTTCTCCTGGTCATCATTGTCTCTGTGTTTGCATCTGGGAAATCCACAATACTGAAAATCCACAACATCTACATTGGTCTACATTTGACACCTAAAGCTTCAAAAAAGGGAAGTGACTCTGGTATGATGTCCACATCTTTAGAACAATTGATGGGTTGACTTTTACAACCACAGATTGTCTTTCAGATTGATATTTGTTTGGGGCCACATGTACCTGCAAAAGGTCAAAGATGTCATTCCTTATCCTCATTAAGGTAAGGGGTTTACGATGCGGTGCGTGCGAGGAAAGCACAAAGTGTTTGGATGCTGGAATACAGGAGGAGACACGAGACATACACCACGCTCCCCAAAAATGTCACGATACCTCGTTTTCACTTCCCAAAAAAAGCCAGATCCTCAGCGATTCACTGCTCAGCTTGCGTTAGCATGACTCACATTCATTTGTAAACAACACCAAGTCATCTGTGTCGAAACCGACGAGGTGAGAGGTGATTTATTTTGTGTGACATGTTCTCTCAGTCGTGGCGATAATCCAGGATCTCAGCATCATTTTAATTGGGCAGAGGAAGCTGTTGAAGCATGAAAAGGAAAAGGAGCTTTGCCTTCAAGATGCATTCATGCAAATCCATTACGTCCCCGCCCAGATCGTCTGAGGCACAATAACAAGTACGCCAAAAATGGGGGGAAGAATGAGCATGAGTTGTGACAGATAATTCAGCACATTATGTAGTGTTTACTCACCGTTTTTGTCTGCGCGGCGGAAAATCTGGAAAGAAAGAGGAGGGAGGATAGTTATTACCTCAAAACAAGCACAAGGGAAAGGATTTAGATGCAGATTACAAAGAATAATGTTAATCTGTCAAAGCAAAACAGGATGTTTGACTTCTGAGGCAGAGATCAATCACTTCATTGAATTTCAATTTGTGGAAAGAGACTGCAGCACTCTGAGTCATGTAAGATTAAACGCCATCTGACGGAATGCGTCAGCACTCAGAAGGGTTCAATAATGTTCATTCATACCCATTCACTTCAGAAGACTCATAGACTGAACAAGAGCGTGACCATGCAGGTGCTTTAGTCATAAAATGGGCTTTTAATGATGATAAAAGACAGAAAACTGTGGAAAGATAAAAGGTAACTGCAGATATACAACCCCAATTCCAATGAAGTTGGGACGTTGTAAAAAACGTAAATAAAAACAGAAAACAATTATTCATCCTGTTTAACCTATTGTTCAAACTGATTAACTTCATTGTTTTGCAAATATTGAATCATTTCAAATTTAATGCCTGGATCACGTTCCAAAAAAGCTGGGACAGGGTCAACAAAAGACTGGGAAAGTTGAGGAATGCTCCAAAAACACCTGTTTGGAACATTCCACAGGTGAACAGGTATAAAAGGAGCATCCCCACACCTGGTAAGTTCAGTCTTCCTGAACAAATTCTTGGACTTGGAGAGACTTCTGATGGAAAAAATTTGGTACGCTTTTTTCTTAACGCCCAAACAGAAATCAAAACGAAGCAACACCTGTCTCTCCTGTTGGAGAGATTGTGGAGCAGAGACGGCTGATCATGCTCATGTTTTCTGGTCCTGCCCCTTTGTTCAGCCTTTAAGGAGGGAGGCGTCAACAATTATTTGGAAAACCCTTGGTTTTACTCGTGGTACAACATTCATTTCCCTTTACCTTGGACTTATACCTGACGGTCTGAGTAAAAATGACACCTATCTTCCTAAGATCTTGCTGGCAGCAGGTAAAAAGGCCATTACAAAATTTTGGCTTCAGAAGAAGTGCCCTACGATTGGGTTTTTTTAATTAATAATGTAAAACAAATACATTTTCTAGAGCAAATGACCTTTTCCATTGGAAAATGAAACTGGGGGGAAAAACGATGGGATATTTATTTAGCCAGGAAAAAAACATCCATGACTGTAAACAGGTATGCACTTTGTGTATAATCTTTTCCTGAACATGTGCTTTCTTGTATAGATTAACCCATGACCTCTTTTTTTCTGGTGTTCTTTTCTGTGTATGTATGTGTATTTATGTATGCATGTACACAACTGTTTGAAGAAAAAAATGCATAAAAGATAAGGAGCATCCCTGAAAGGCTCAGTCGTTCACAAGCAAGGATGGGATGAGGTTCACCACTTTGTGAACAACTGCGTGAGCAAATAGTCCAACAGTTTAAGAACAATGTTTCGCAACGTACAATTGCAAAGAATTGATGGATTTCATCATCTACAGTCCATAATATCATCAAAAGATTCAGAGAATCTGGAGGAATCTCTGCACGTAAGCAGCAAGGCTGAAAACCAACACTGAATCCCAGTGACCTTCGATGTTGTAACTGTCGAGTGGGTGTGCTCAGTGATTCAAAAGCTATAAATCGAAGGACAGCTGCAGCCAAGGTGCTGACTCATGGGAATCCCGCATTGTCATCATCTTGGCTGACATTAGACAGCAAAAGGTTTTCTGATTTCCATCAGAATCCAAATAGATCATAAACACAGACGGGACCCATGGCAACAAGCTTTGGCTCATCATTGGCAAGGCTGAAAAAAATGAGACAGGCTCATTATCTGTGCACCCAAAACTCAATGAACAGGTTTCACTTTTTAAATGAGCTACTCCTGCTCGAGTCTGCTCGGCTCAGATTCATTAATAAAGCAGCTTCAGCACAAACTTCTTCACTACAAACTGCAGAATGCATAAATTACTGAAGTTTGGCACAGTTCTGCAAGACTGAAGATGTGCAAAAATCCAACAATAAAAGGTAAAAAGAATTGAGAGTTTTACAAATATATAAAGTCAGGTTATGCCCAAACATGATTTAACAAACCAAAGACACTTCTTGTGTCGTTTGAGGACATTTACAGGTGCAGTTAATGCCATAATGATGGCTGAGGCAGAGTCAGGGTCCAGTTCTTTTAACTAATTTGATCAGAGCAAAAAATGAAGGTTTTTTTTTTGTAATTTTCTGAACAAAGTGTGACGTGTAATCTAATTTAGAGTCCAGATTGTGTTGTCCTTGCAAGGATCAGCTTTGAAAGTCAGACACTTCACCTCGCCTGAACTAGAAAAAACAATACATTCCCAAACTGGACTCATTTCTCCCTAAAAATGATGCTTTTGAACCAGCAGACCAGGTGTAAAGGCTGCTGGGCTATGTTAGGATACACTTGCTCATTCACTGGTCCCCTATAATGGAACAGAGCCATTGTTAATGTGATTAATTACGCCTGCTTATCTTGCTACAGCTAGCATCGCCTGTGTAAAAAGCTGACCTGAGATATTTCTGCTGCCAGCTCCAGTTGCTGTTTGCTGGCAAAGTTTCCCTGACGGCACAAAAATATTTAAATTACTTCATGAACTTTTAGTTAATGATGTCTATGTCATTATTGTTCTTTTTCTTAATTGAATTCTTCTATGAAATGGACTTTATGCCAGCAACACATTTAGCAAAAGAAGTTGGGACCTCCACAACAAAACACTGAAAAACATGTGCAATTCTAAAACAAAACAAAAAAACAAAAACCCATGCACATGGAGGAGCATCTTCCAGCTAATAAGGTTGCATCAAGTTTGCAACATGATTTCTGGAGAAATCTCTTTTGAAAAGGAATGAGGAAGAAAAAAAAAATACTGGCCATTAGCTTTGGACTTCAGGTGGCACTGCATTACAAACAGACATGACTCTGTAGTGGAAATCACGGCATGGCCTCAAACTCGCTTCTAAAATCTGTTAAAATTAAACTTCACCATGAAAGCCAAATTAAAGCCACTTTACCATGAAATAGAATCATCAAAATCCTTCAGAAATTTTATATTTTTTACATATTTGCAGGGCTGTGTGCCAAAATGTGGTTCTTTTATAGCGCTGATGGAAAGGCTTTAATAGTACCGAGTATCAAAACATGCCTCATCTTTCAGTGCCACATTTCAGTACCCAAGGGATTAACCATGTGATCAAGATCTGATAACGCCACCGGTGATTGGCTGTAACGTCCTGATAAAGGAGGAGGGTTGATATTTAGACATTAAAAGAAATGAATTGACAAAAGAAAGTTCATTTACAGTTATAAACACACGGTGGACTCAGTATATACTGACCTGCAACTTTTTTCCAACTGTTCTTTTGTACTGGAATTTTTTTTTTTAATGTAAGAAAACAGAGTAGAAAAAAAATAAAGCTATAAATTAAGACTCTAAATAATGTGTAATGTAATTTTCTTTTTGTTAAAATAGATATTATAAAACTGGTATAAAAAAAGTATCCTTCGAGAACCGGTATCAAAGTGAAGGTATTGGTATTGGTAAAGGTACAGAAAATTTTTATTTGATACCTAGCCCTACATATTTGTATTACTCCATATCCCAACTATACTTTAAGTTTATTTTCTGTAAAAAAAAGGAAAAATATACTTTAGTGGAGTCCCTGGATTTTCACTCAGTCCTGTTACTCTAACACATCACCCCTCTGGAAAATATGGAATATTCCACAAGTCACATTGTCCACAGGAAGTAGCATCATTCAGATCCTCTGCAGGCCAAAAAGTATGTTCACTCATGTATTTTTCTGTATATTTGATGATGTTTATACTTTGACTGAGGGGGTTCGAATCTCAGCTCAGTCCTGTTACTGAAATTATTTTTTTGTTTATTTTTAAGATACATTTTTTTGTTGAATCCCTGTAATGTGCTAAGTGTCAACAAGCTTTTAGCATAAATGCCATGTGGCTATATTTCATCTACTGGCTAATTCTATGGTTAAAAACTCATTCCTGTTACTTTCAGTTCTGGTACTCAAATGAGGAGTAACAGGACTGAGGACCAGGACCAGGAGCCAGTAGAGTCCTCTAGTCCTCTAGTCAGTTCATTTATAAGTCTGAATATTAGTTCATCTCATGATGATTTTTAGGATTCCAAGCTCCCACAAAGTGCTGCAGAAAAGCAGCAGGAAATAAGCTGACAAACTTTTAAACATGCTTTTTAGACGTGAGTTTTGGTAACAGGACTGAGAAAAATGAAACCATCTTCAGCTCAGGAAGCTTTAAAAATTTTTAATAAAGTTGCCTGAGATGATCCAATTAACATTTTGAGTAGTTCAATAAATGTGTTATCAGATTTAGTTGACAAAAAAAGACAAAAAATTAACTTTATTTTTGGAGAGTTATAACAAGCAGACGGTATCTGACTGCTCTGAACGTAGTCAGGATTGTCAGAGTAATTGTCTTCAGTACTTAGCTTCTGTTGGATGATGAAAAGTCTATTTTTAACAAAGGCTTAAAAAATTCACAGCCACTGCAAGCTGTCTGGTCCAGATTTGCTTCAAGGCAGCACAACACAACATTGTTTCACAGACAACAAACTGGAAACAACAGAAGAGTGACTTGGTGCAGCGGCATACGCTGGATGATATGCTGGAAGGCTGCACACTCTGTTTTTTATGGCTGACTGTGCTTCTACACAGTGGCTGCCTCCTGGTCACTTAAAGAAAAACTCAAGTTTTCAGTTCCAGACGGGATGTCAACACGAGAAACAACAGCAAAGAAAGAAAAAGGACTAAATTTTGCATTGCACAACCCAGAAAGGTTTAGAGATGTCCCCAGTGTAACCATTATCGTCAAAGCTCCTCAGGCGAAAAGCATGTACACGCCTATAAAGATAAAGATCATCCACTGAAATGTTTACCAGCATGTACTCATAACTGAAGAAGAGTGGAACCAAATTAAAGTCATTTAAAGCAGCTATTTGAATTTGAAACATGCCCAGAGGGCAGTATTTTTTCGGTAATGGTCTCTTCCTTATTCAAAAGAAGACTTTACAGGGTTAAACGTGCTGCAGATGGATAACGAAGCAGGATTTTATCACCACAATATTGGTACTAATCAGTTTGAGAGTAGAGCTTGCTAAAGTTTCCTTTGTTCGCATTAAAAATCTAAATAAATACCTTTATTCTGTTCATAGCAATAACTCCTCCAGTAGTACAAAAATTGCATACCCTTAATAAAATGGGTATATCTCTGCAACCACAAGGTCCATTTGTATCATTTTGGTGTCATAGTAAAAGTAAAGTTGTGAGATTTGTTGAGATGTGTTAATATGATAATATGTGATACTGGTAAAGAGTAAATGAAGATAGCATCCAGCAAAAAAAAATTAAAAAATGTAGGTTCGCCTAAAACAAAAAGACATTTTAGGATGAATATCTCTTTGAAAATGATGCAGCTGCAGCTTTAAACCTTTTCTCAGACCATAGTACAACATATGAACATTATCTCTGCAGAGGTTGACTCTGTTAAAGTGAAGGGGAACTAAATTGGAGAGGTTTTAGTGCAGAGTTTAGGCGAGCTCTCTTTTGGCACAGTTTGGCTCCATCTGTGTACAAAACAATAGATTTCATCTGTTTATATCACTACTGGTAATCAATACATCCAAATACAACAGATTTTGGATTTTTGGTGGGGGGTTGGTGGCGTAACGGTAGAGCTGGAAATATAGCGAGTGGGTTGACACAGTGGAGCTGTACGGAGTTTGATATGTCGTGATCATAGTCTGTATAATTAATGGACATAGCCTCCGCGATGTCACCCGTCTGGTTCTGAAACAGATTTTTGAAGCAAAACAGCCGGCGCGGCCATATTGGAAATGAGGCGGGCTTTGAGTCTCCACAGTAACAGTGATAGGGCACCTGTCAGTCACGTGAGCTGAGCTGTGCCTCTGATTGGACAAACTGGCGATCTTAAAATCTTCTAAACTGCAGAGTTAGAAAAACATGTAAACATGTTTATTCCTGCTGTGAAAACGGCTTATTTTTGCTTGGTGTGTTTGTGACTTCCGGTATTTCCAGAGCCAGCCTCAAGCGGACACTCGATGAACTGCAGATTTTAGCACTTCTGCATTGTCTCATATTTTCGGACTCGAGGTTGCTGCTTGGTCGTGATTCATTTAGTTTTTATTTGAGCTGTATTTGTGGCATGTAAAAATGGTTTATACGGTCGTATAGCCCAGGGTCTGCAGCTTAATTTGATATGCAACATCACTATATTCTTTTGCCCAGTGACATCATGGTCCCCCAATTAGGGGAGCCCTTTCAGAACATCCCATGCTCTAACATCAATAGAAGAACAAGTCAACAAGACAACTGCCTTTGATTTGTTTGTACCACATACATCTTTATCCATTTGGCGCCAATACCAACATCAGCGCAGATTGTGGAACAAAGCAATGCATTAGAAAGAATGTCACCTGTCCCACTCTATCGATTTTTCTCCCTACCACCTACATCGTGTGTCACCTCCATTGTTAGGCAGCGAACAGGTCTGACTTGCTCATCAGTTGTGGCCTACAGGTTAATGATAACAGCAGAGGACGCCCCTTCACTTTCATTGTCCAGCGGTCAACATGCTCAGGTTGTGCTCTCTGTCTGCCGCTGTTTGTTTCTGTGCAGTGCCAACCAGATCAAACCACTTCACAGCACACTCAGCGCTCTATTTCTGATGCATCTGCCGAGACTCAAAGGTGGAAAATACTGCCTGTGTTCCATGATTAAGATAAGAACAATGCTATGAAGCTTTGATTCGCACACATTTCTATTCTACCTCTTTCATACCTCTACATAATGTGAATCTTCTTTTATTTTCCCCAGCTGGCTTCAAACCAAGCAGCGTTTTTCTTTCTTTAGATGTGCTCGATTCAGGTAGGAAAAGAAAAAAAAGCTTTTGATCATATTTGTTGTTTGTCTGTGTCTTTGGGCTCTACATTGTCAGGAAGCACAAATGCATCATTTGCAGCAAGCCAGGAAAAGGTCAGACCTGCTACACAGGGCGCTGCCATTCCTGTGTCACAGTGGCAGGTGTTAAAACAGTGGGATCTCTCTCACACACCACTCCGTGCAGGGCTTCACGTTTCATGTTTGGAGGCATAACCACAGAGCTTATGATTGAAAATTGTTATCCAAACTGTGCGTAGCACATTTCCTTATTGACAGTTTCCTAAACATTCACTAAGATCTACATTTCTTGCTTTTTTTCCCCGAAATATCTTCTCCTTTCTGTTTCCTAACATGTTTCTTGAAGCTTCTGCAGGGAGAAAAAAAAAGAACATCAGAAGACGAAGGGAACATAAAACGGTGCTTGTGATCGTAACGGCTCAGAACAGGACTGACGAAACACTGACATACAAATAAAAAAAAACTACTGCTATTATTATTTCCCTCTGGTCTTTAAACAGGGCATTGGTTTATTGCTTATGAATCTCTGCAACTCTCAGAATACTCGCTGGATCATTATTATCGTAATATAAAATACAGGTAACTCCTACTGATGTATGTGACTGCTGCGTTAGCATGTTAATATCTCTCTATATTGGTGTTTCCATTGAAAATCAATACAGAGCACTGCCATAATGAAGTTAGATCCACCACTGTAAGCTCTGAATGCATTAGCATCGATTTGCTTTATAATTTGTACTCAAGGTAGAATCCCTTTACGTTTTAAACTAATGAGCTAGCTTAAGTTAGCTTACATCAGCTTCTTTTGGCTAACCCCTGCCCGAAAACCCTCCAAAAAATCTGCAGCATAAAACTATTTCACTGGACCATATCCACATTTCTCTTTCACTGAATTCAAACCAAACACACCTTTCCGACTAAGCCTACAGGTGTTGACTTCCGACGGCCTTTATCGAGTTCTGGTTGCCACCGCCAGCAAGCTAGCTCAAAGCAACTTGCGTGAAATCATTAATGCTAGACAGGGCTCAGTGTAAACTTTTTTTAAAACATCCACACTATGACTCCACCTCCGGTTTTTGTTCATTTTGTCACTTTCTTGCTTTTAAAAGCCGGTTATTAGTACGAGTATAACAGCTAGGCTAACATCATCAGCTTTGTGGTCTCCATGACGACGGACACAGTGGAGTTTGTTTTCTCTCCCTTCCTCCTCTAATATGCTAGTCTGGCTCAAAGCCCTGAAGGAGCCTTTCTTTCAGAGACCATAGACCGTTATGGTCTTTGCGGGGTCGATACCGATTATTTGCAGTCAAATAAGGCCGATAACAAACATTTGGAGCCGATATTCCTTTGCAGTAACAGGGAAAATATTGGCGTCAAAATTTTGAATAACACAAACTCTAACACTGAACTTTGTTTAAATGCCTTTATGTTTATTATTCAGCTTCCAGGCTCAGCAGCTTGTCTTATAAAGTTAAATGAAAACGTAAACAAATAAGTACCTACCTTAAGTTTTACTATAAATAAATTTTTCCAAAAATTCAATATAACTGAAATGTTATTTTATAATTCACTTATCTTTGTTTTAAGTTCCAACAAAAAAACAAAAAGTGCAGGGAGTTCCCAGGGTCAGCAGCATCTCTTAGAAAATTAACTGAAAATTGAAATCAATAAACAAGCACCATGGCTCTGCGTGTAACCAATCAGACGGTGCTGTGGGTGGGACCATGCTGGAGACAGAGTAGTGACTGCAAACAGAGAGGCACAGCTACATCAGAGCCAAAATAACCCAGTTTTAAATTTGTCTCCGGCTGGCAGTCGGAGTAAAAAAAGGCTGGTGCCGCTGATGTGTGTCAAAATGACGATAATCGGCCCCGGCTGGTCCAACCCTACTTCATTTGACGACAGAGCTGTCAATCAATCGACTGATCATCTTTAATGTCCAATAACTGATTAAAATTTGAACACACCCACTTAAAATATTACGACAAGAATCATTTGAAAAAACAGAAAGAATGTTTAAGAGAAGAAACTTTTTTTATTCCAGTTTTTCATGTTACCGTCTGTTGTAAGCTGGAGGGTGGGCATTGTGACCTATACTGCAGCCAGTCACCAGGGGGAGCTAAAAACTGAGGAGTCCACATTGAAAGCAGTTACTTTATAAGGCCTTTAGGGGGCGTGCATATGTTGCATATACATATATGTTGCAGAATAGGAGAGCCGAGCCAGAGTAAGTAGCTAGCTCATGAAAAAAAAATCATTGGTTTTTTTAAAATTGTGTTTGGTGCACCATTTAAATAGTCTCTACCTGGGAAGCTCTTTACCTGGTGGCCCTCTGGATCTGTTGTCCAACATTTCATACTTCAGCTAATATAAATTAAAAGTTTCCCTCGGGAACATCTTCCAGATTATATGAAAAAGAAGCTAAAGCATGAAAGCATGAATAATATTCCAAATATTAGCAGATTGCTTTTACTTTACTTAAAAATGGAGGAATTATAATTTGGAAAAGAGACAATGAGCAGACAAACTACTACTTTACTAACTATGAATGAACACAGTTATGTTTCCAAGATGGAGCAGAGTGAGCCTGTTAGAGTGTTTTTACTCCAGCAACAGAAAAAAAACTTGAGGTTGTGGAGTGTCTGTGGAGGTGCTGCTCCACATTCACTAAAGAGTGGCACAGGCTGCTGTAGCTTGTTCAGGGACAAAGATGTGGTGACAATATATGACTAATGTGCCTTATTTCCACAAAGGCTGTCTGTGCGCAGGGGCAGAATCGACAGAGGGATGTCACTTAAAGAGCCCATTTGTCGTCAAATCATTGGCCCACTAACACGCAACAAGACAGTGTGTGATGGATGGTTAATTACTGCGGTGATGGATGGCTTCTAGTGCAGAGCTGCAGCAGCTGGTGTTGTGCATCTCTGTGCAAGACTGTGTTTCTGTGCAGAGAGACAGCAGCCAAAAGAAAAAAAAACAAACAAAAAAAAAAAAAACACGCAGCATTCCTAATGAACTTCAAACTAACTTTGTTACACTGATCCTGAATGTTAATTTGAATTTCCAAAGCTGTTAGTGTTTGCATGTGTGCAGCCTTGTATGTGCGTGTGACAAAACGAGGAGAACCCCTGTGAGAGCTTAATTTATCATGCAGAGGCAGCAGCTGTAGCTCTTTCCTCTGACACACACACACTAACACACACTAACAAACACTCAAGGCCAGCGTTTCATCGTCTTTGGATGTCTGGTGTTTTCTTTCACTTGCACTGAATATGCAAGCAGAATTATAAAACTGTCCAACCTTTTTAAGATTTTATGTCATTTTAACGCATCGTATATTTTTTGCATTTAACATAACAACGTACTTAATATTAATTTCAACATTAAAAAAAATGCTCTATCCAAAAGTTTTGTAAAGCAAATTCCACTTTTTAAAGTGATTTATGCGTAATAAAGAAGTTGATCCACTCACATCATGAAAGATGGTGAGCCCCTGTCCGGTGCTGTGCAGCGGCTGCTGTTGCTGCTGAGCCCGGAGATGCTTCTGCTTAGCGGACTGCAGGCACATAGTGATCATCTCCGTACAAGCCAGCATCTTTGAACGCGTCCTCGATCAGAAGGATGACAGCAGACTGGAGAAGGGTGAAGTCAAAGTATCTGTCGAAGTCTGGAGGAGAGGCAGGCGGAAGGTGAGAGAACCGCGCAGGTGAAGCTGAGCAGGCAGGCGGGAGACTGAGGGATGTTCGGTAACTTTGTGATGCACCGCTGAGCAGAGCTTCCCCGCCCCGCTCCGGCTGGAGGCGCTGTGATTGGCTGGTTCATCTAAGCCGTGCAGCTGGATCACACTGTTGAGTTAATGAGAGCCAAACAGCGTCTCTGGAGCCAGATAACCGCGTTTTTATCGCGTCAATACCTGAGCCACACGTAAGAGGTGTGCTATGCTGAACCTGAACCTGTCCACTTTCAAAACCCAGAAATGCTTCTAATGTATGATTGCTTTCAAATGTATGCTTTCTTCTTCTTCTTTTTTTTTTTAAAAAAATATTTATTTATTTATTTATCTATCTATTTATTTATTTATTTGTCCTCTGTACAGCGTCTTTGGGTGTTTAGAAAAGTGCTTTGTAAATAAAATGTATTATTATTATTATTATTATTATTATTATTATTATTATTATTATTATTATTATTGCTGTTGTTGTTGTTGTTTTTGTTGTTGTTTTCTAAGGTCACCTAAAACTAGATAAGTTTGTTAGTTTTAGTGAAAGTTGTTTTATTCCTGAATACTGCTGATTTATTGATTGATGTTGTTTACTTGTTTGTTGTTGTTGTTGTTGTTGTTGTTGTTTTTCCGTCTATGGTTCTGTCTTGGCCAGGACTCCCTTGTAAAGAGATTTTGCACTGCAATGGGGAAACATCTGGTAAAAATAAAGGTTAAAGCTCCTGTGAGGAACTTTTCAGCTGTGTCTATTCTGGCGCCCCCTGTGGATAAAGCAGAGACATTTACTGCTTTTGCTTTTGCTTTTGTCCTCCTTTGCATTTGTACTTTGTGTTAGGCGTCAAATAATTTGAATGTCATGTAATTCACACAAAACCTAGAAAAAGGCTGTTTTTGCAATGTAATGTTAACTACATCTGACACCTGTTCTGCAGCAGGGTTGACTGGTATATAAATTACTAATTTACAAATTATCAGTCTTTTTCCTGGTGTTCTGCTTAGCTTTGGCAGGTCACAAAGAGAAATTACACTAATTTTAGTGTTTTATAATCATATTTAAAAAAACCTACACAGTAGCTTTAAATAAAAAAAGAAGAATTATGAAATAATGTCTCAAAGATAAGAAGAAAAATGATTGTGCAAAACTATCTAACGTGTCCAGTTTTTAAAGGGGCTGCGAGGACAAGCCATCAAAGTGATTGCAGCAACACCTTTTTGCTGGAACCGCACGCACATTGTCGTGATGACATGACTCTTAACAAGGTGTGTGTTTGTTTAGGAAAATGAATGGAGATCAGATCTTCTTTTTAACACTACTTTTCTTTGCTCAAGACAACTTTTTCCTGGATACAATGCGATGAGGTAAGGTATTTATCAACAGTTACACAGCGTCTGTGTTTGAAACATGACAAGTAAACTTTGTCAGATTGTAGTGTAGTTTAGTACTGGCAGCCCGGTGCTCTGAGACGTATCTGTAGGCTAATGTGTAACGTTAGCAAATTCTCGTCATGTTCTACCAGCGCTCATCTACGAAGCAGAGCTAATGTAAGCTCACTCCTAATTTTATTGACAGACTCTGAAGTTTGATCAGATCACTGCAGCATAACTGCTACATGTGGGTTGGAATGAACAATTATCAAAAACAGTTAAGCTTGTGTTTTAGCCTTAAGCTCCTGTTTTAGCCTTTAGCCCATGCTCCATAAATCTCCCATTGAGCTTTCTTCTTCTTCTCTTCTGTCCTTTTTCTGTCTGACAGTTCAGCTCTAGTGTCCACCATCACTACAAAATAAACCAAGAAATCGTTTTCAGCAGAGAAAAACACAGAACTCTCTTCTCAAATGCCAATATGCATAAAAAAAAACATTTTTCTATAGTAAAACTTTAAACGTGTAGTTTAGTATTTAACACCTTACAACCCTTTAGTTCAGATAAAAATGTAGAGTGAACATGACGTGTCGTAAATTTTAATGTTGCCATATTAGATTGTCGTGTGTTTACAACCACTCTTATGTATCTATTTTATGACTGTTAGTGTCTGAAAATCCAAAAGATAAATCAAATATAAACATAGAATTACAAATAAATGTTTATAATTTTTTTTCTGTATAATTTTAAACATTTAATGTATTATTTTACATCTTCCACCTTTTGGTCCAGATTAAAAATGTTAAAATAAATAAATAAATAAATAAATAAATAAATAAATAAATAAGTTAGATTCTCATGCGTTCACATCCAACCCAAGTTACAGCTAAAAAAATCAACAAGTCCATTATTTGACGGACACTGCCCTCTGCTGGATGTTGAGGGTCATTGCTCTTACCTGTCTAAAAGTAAAAGCAATATGTCTGCTCTTAATTTTATGATTAAAGGTAGATTGTAGCTCGCACTTTTATTTCTGTTACTTTTGAATATGACTAGTTTGAATAATACTTCTGAAATTATGAATATTAAGGGGGAATACAATGGAGTGTTCGTATTTAAAAATGAGATAAGTAAGTCTTTTGAAAAATAAATAACTTAAATAGAATGAGTTAAGGTGTTTAAAACGTGTATTTGATGTTGATTTCAGAAACAACGAACGCCGTAATGATAAATAATAAGGGGGCGGGGCCTGAGAGCTTGCGCCGCGTGACCCTTTTGAAAGTTTCGGTTCAGTTTCGCTTTCCTTTCGACCTGTCAGCTTCCCAGGTTGAAGACTTCAAAGTTAATCAACGATTAGGAGAAGAAGACAAGTTCTTTAACCTGCACTTTTTCGAAGTTTTACTTCATATTGGGTTTATAGTCCGTCCTAATATATTCAAGTCATTTTGAGGAAGTGTAGGAGGCGAGAAGGAACGCGACAACACGACCAGCTTGTAGGAGAAGGATTTATCGAACAGCCATTTTTTAAAGAATCTGGATATCCAAAATTAATATTAATGTCACCTTTTGTTTAAAGTGTTTTAATGGCTTCTGAAGTGAGACCCCGGGGCGACCTGAAAGAGGGTGAGTAGGTCAGCTTAGTTTCGATTCTCCAAATAAAGCATGACGTTTGTGTTTGGTATTCAATTCAATATTTCACAGGTAATGGTTTGTAACAGTGAATTATTGTCTGAATAAGTTATAGACGGCCTAAAAGGAGAAACAGTGT
Organism: Labroides dimidiatus; assembly: GCA_030710495.1. NCBI lineage: Eukaryota > Metazoa > Chordata > Actinopteri > Labriformes > Labridae > Labroides > Labroides dimidiatus. The sequence goes on from CM061143.1 coordinate 5,647,512, forward strand.
CATAACACTAAGGCAGTGCCATGTAATGTTAACAGCCCTGACTAAAGTACAGAGAAGTTAAAGTTGTGTTGATAAAAACGTCACTGAACTCTTCTTCTCTTGCTCTCTCGTGTTGCTGACGTGCAGCGGAGGATTTGGCTGCCTCGCTGAGTGAAGCCCTGAGCAGCGGAGATGAACAAGAAGCAGTTAAACTGTGTCAGAGACTGTCACAGCTTTCTGTGCCAGTGTCTGTCAGTGTGAGCAGTCAGGCCTACCCTCAGGACTCCATCAGGTGAGCACCACATAGACACCGTGTGTGTGTGTTTTTTTTTTAGAGTACGGAGTATGATTGTGTCAGTAGAAGGGAATGAAGCAGGGCAACAGTAAAAATGTGTGCATTTGTTGCGGCTAAGTTTCTCTCTGCTGAAAATAAATGCATGTGGGGTGATAATTCTTGTGGCTAACAAAGAAAAAATATATATGAAGCAGTCTGTGTCTCCTGTTTTCTCCTCCACAGGTTGTGGGTCGGTGTTGAGGATGCACAGTCAGAAAATTACATCCCAGTGACAGTTGAGGTCTCTCTGGACATGACAATTGCACAGCTGAAAGAAAAGGTGTGTAAAAGTTATGTGAAACTTTTTGTTTTATTACTCTGTTAACCCTTTAAAAGCTGACCCATCAAAAAAATAATAAAAGTTTTTTTTTTTTTTTAACAGATGTTTATTTACCTCTTTAACAAAATCGACAGAAAATATTACTATATCAATTTGTTTGTGATGTGTTTTTTTTTTTTTTTCCATAAGGTGGTTTTTTTTTTTTTAGTAAAGTTAGAGTAAATATGCATTCTTTAAGTGCAGAAAACACTAATTTTATTATTATTTATTCTTACAGCAACTTCTTGAAAATTAGTAATGATTTTCTTAAAAAAAAAAGGTGTGTGAATTTTTCTTTACTTATTTTTTAAAATCAGTTTTTTTTAATGGAATTATTTATCATATTGAGGAGATAGATGTCTTTGAAACTCATGAAGCAAATATGATCCGTTCAATTCAGCAATAAAGGGTTAAGATATAAAAAAAAAAGTTTCTGAATAATTTTTTCACCTTTTTTATTTTTATTTTATTTGTTTTTACTTTAATCACTGTTTTGATTTCAAACATTGTATTTGACCTGCATTTGCTTGCTTCCTTGAAATAAGATTTTATATCTCAAACTGTATCTCTTTATATTTATAAATATATGTACAATAGAATATACTTCATTGTAATATTATGGGTATATTTGTATATAAACAGTTATATGACTAAATATTATGTAAAATATGCTGTATATGTAAATTAATTAGTATTATATAATGAAGAGGGATGATGTCAAGTTTATACTTTTGCATATAAGCAGCTTATTATATTTTATTTTCCATGTTATGAAGAGCATTTATTTATTGACTCTAAAATATTTAAGTAAATTGTTTGTATTCAATAAGTTTCTACTTCCTCCTTCTCTCTTTTGAGTCTGTAAATCTGCAGCACGTGCAGGATATGGTTGGCAGTTGGGCCTCTGTTTTTTTTTTTTTTTTTTTTACTTCTTTTCCTTTTCCATGTTCAATATAAAATATTCAGTTTAATTTATGTGTTAAATGTTTTTAAAATGATGCCACAGTTCTGTCATTTCCGTTTGCCTTTAGAGACTACACTCAGTGCAGCATGTAATGATCCATACCTCCTTTTTTCACATTCGCAGATCAGCCATGACTTCGGGTTCTCTCCCGCTCTGCAGCGTTGGGTGATCGGGAAGCGTTTGGCTCAGGACCCGGAGACGTTGTACAGTCATGGTTTACGTAAGAGTGGGGACAAGGTTTTTCTTTTCATCCGCTCTGCCCATGCTGCGCGTCTCACGCTGCAGCAAGAGAGACTGGACCAGGAGCAGCATCGCATAGAGGGTCAGTCTTACATGTACACATACACACGGAAGGTCGTTTTCTTTTTTACAACTCACAACAATAAGTCAACTAAGACGTGATGATCTTCTTTCCTCAGGCATCGTGGAGTCGATGCATTCCATGCAGCTTTTAGCCAGAGGTCTCGGTGCAGTTGGTGAAAAGTTGCCTCCTCCTCCAGACGCTGTAGGCCCTCCTCCTCCTCTTCCCCCCAAACCGCCAGCTGTCAAGAAACCTGCGGTGCTTCCCAAGCCTCAGGTCAGGATACCAGAAAAAAAGTCTGCTTTAGTCTCTGTTTACAACCAAGACGGCACACATATGCTGTAACGTACATATGTTTGTGTGTGTGTGTGTGTGTGTAGCTTGGCTGGGCTTGTAAGATGTGTACGTATGTGAACAAACCCACACGCCCAGGTTGTGAGATGTGCGGAGGGGAGCGACCGGCGGATTACGTGGTGCCTCACATCTACCAGCCTGACCAGCAGGAGGTCCTGAGGATTCAGAAGGAAGAGCTCGCTACTCTGCAGTACCAACAGGTCACCAAGTTTCTGAACATCTGAAGTACATAAACACGACTTAGACGTTACTTTCCACTCAGTAAATGTCGAATTTAGCAATGTGTTGATATAAAAAACTTGATACAAGTGGAGAAGTGATGCCTCCCAAAGTGTGTCCCATCTCTCATGTAGAGGACTTGTTTCTTTTTTATATGTGCATCAAATGCTGAGTCGGTAAAGTGTTAATGCCATAGCTGTTGTTCCTCTTTTTTCTGTTTCACTTTCCCTCTCCGGGAACAAGTTTTCGTGATGACTCATCATAATTCATAATGATGAATCGGTCGTTCTTCCTCCCCTCATGACGCAGGCCCAGCAGGAAGAACGTGAGAGGAATTACCTGCACCTGTTAGCAACTGAAGACCAGAGCCTCATCACCAACACTACAGAGACAGACTGTCCCATCTGCTTCTCCACCCTGCAGCCAGAAGAGGGCATCGTGCTCAGAGAGTGTCTGCACACCTTCTGCAGGTCAGAAACAGGAAACAGTATTGATAGCTTCAACACGTGAGGAGGAAAAGAAGATCATATGGCCTTTATTTGAAAAAGTGCAGGCGGCGATAAGCGGGCTGTCTTGTTTTTAATCACAGAGTAAAACACATGACTTCCTGTTGACAGTAGGGGGTGCTGTAGTTTAAGGTAAAACAAAGCAAATAGATGCATTCAGGCTGTGACACTGAACATGCCTGTGCGTTTTGGTCCAGATCCAATATTGTGCAAGAGAGCTACTAAGATTTGCATTTTGCTGAAAAAAAAATTAAAAATCGTCAATTCTGGCTATTGTTTGTGGTCATGCCAATTGAGTTACAAAGAATCCTTTGATAACTTTTAATCCGAAAAAATCTGTCAGACAAGTTCGATTAAATACATAACCTAAAAATCATCCAATTTCTAAACTTCTTGCTCAGAATTCACTATGGTTATAAGAGAATTTTATTTTTTTGTCTTGGCATGATAATTATGCTCACCAAAAATCAGGCCCATAGCCGAAAGTAGCCTGAGGGGCTGCAGTTTTAACTCACTAGGGGGCGCTGTGGAGCATGTATCGGCATGGAAACAGTATAGATGTGCTCAGGCTGTGACACTGAAAGTGTGTGTCCATTTTGGTCTAGATCAAACACTGCACATGCGATCTGTTAAGGTTTTCATATTTCTGAAAAAAATCATCAACTTTGGCGACCTCCCCTGGCCACCCCCGCTGAGTTACAAAAATACATTTAATAACGTATAATCCTTAATGTGTCTAGTATACACTATAAAATTTTCAAGATGATTGGAAAAAAATTCTGGGACAGGTTTGATCAAATACTTACCCTATAAACGGTCAAAATTGGACATTTAACTCCAATTTCTGAACTTCCTATTCGGAATTCACGATGACTGTAAGAGACTTTTTTGTAGGTCTCATCATGATACTTATGCTCACCAAAAATCAGGCCAGTAGCTGAAAGTAGCCCAAGAGGCTGCAGTCTTTACTCACTAGGGGGCGCTGTGGAGCATGTATCGGCATGAAACCAGTATAGATGCGCTCAGGCTGTGACACTGAACATGTGTGTCCCTTTCGGTCTAGATCCAATATTGTATATGAGTGCTATTAAGATTTGCATTTTGCTGAAAAAATCGTCAACTTTGGCGACCTCCCCTGGCCACGCCCACTGAGTTACAAAAAAATCCAGTAATAACTTTTATTCTTTAACGTGTCTAGTATACACAAAATTCTTTCAAGATGATCGGAAAAAACTCAAGGTCAAGTTTGATCAAATACTTACCCATAAACGGTCAAAATCAGACGTTTACCTCAAATTTGCGAACTTTCTGTTTGGAATTCACTATGGTCATGAGAGACTTCTTGCACACTGAAAATTTGACCTGAAGCTGGCCTGACTGATTTTGCAGTGGTTAGGGGGCGCTGTGGAGCATGTATCGGCACGAAAACACTGCAGTCATAAAATTGCATGCGGGGCTGAAGTTTATGTCAAGTGGAAGGCACGCAATTTGGGGTTAAAGTGCATCTTTGCCCCTATTCTTGGGCTCGGGGCCTGAATATTGAATGCATTATTCATATTTATCTTATTATGTGTTTTCTTGTTCAGGGAGTGTCTTAAAGGGACGATAGTGAACAGTCAGGATGCTGAGGTGTCATGTCCAGACAACTGTGACAGCAAGTTACTGGACAGGGAGATCCAAGCGGTGAGTGTAAGACTGAACAACAGGAAAGGAAGCATTTGGAGCTGCTTCATAGTTTGATAATATACTATAGTTTAGTGTTGAACTTCAAATCTGTTTCTGTTCATCATCATTTATAGCTTCACTTATTATTTCCTCTCCATAGTGAGTCCATATTTGGTCATAACCTCGGCTCCAAACCAACTTTTTCATCAAACACTCAAAGTAAAAACTGGATTTAGAACATCAGCAGTTAATATTGATTATTGGTGCTCAAACCTGGTTAACTGAGGTTGGCGAAAGAAGACACAACTGCAGATGGCGCTGGTGTTTCAGTGTAAAGTGTGACCCTGTTAACTGGAGACTCTCAGCCGACCATCACTGACACGTTCGGCTGAGAGTCACCAGTTAGCATGGTCACTCTTTACTCCAAAACACCGGTTGCTCTGTAAGAGTCTGAACTCCGAAAAAGAACAAGAACTCATCTGAATGAATGGAGCTAAACGCTGCTTCCGTTGCCACAATGCGTGCTCATCTTTATGACTGGTGCACGTCACTAGAGTTTAGCTCTGCTCCCTGTCACCATGGAAACCACACAACTGATGATGTCATAAAGGGTTCTGAGGTTATAAATAGGATTGGTGCAGGTTAGAGTTAGGGATCAGCATTTCAACATTCAGCATTTGCTGCAAGGAATTGCGGGTCCTCCCTTTAGTTGAAGAAAAAATACATTCTTCAAGCTTTTGATTATGAAATGCTGAATTCTGAGAACAAAGTCAAAGTTTAAAAAAATAAAGTCTATTAATTTTTAAAAGACATAAACTACCAAAATAAAAATAAAAAATCAGTGCCAATCCAAAAACAAACTTTTCTTGCAACAATTACAAAGTTAACTTTTACCATTGTTACTAAAGTTTCCTCTTCCTCATCGTGCTATCCATTCTGCTTCTGAGTACAGCTGCTCACAGAAGAGGAGCACTTGCGCTTCCTGGAGTTACGCCTAAGCATCGCTGAAAGCCGCTCCGAGCACAGCTTCCACTGTCAAACCCCCAACTGTCGAGGGTGGTGCATCTACGAGGACGAAGTCGACGAGTTCCTCTGTGAACTCTGCAGGGAAACCAACTGCCTTCTCTGCCGGGTACTTTTCTCACTCTTTGATATAATCCATCCAATGAACTGCTGTGAACATGTTGTATAAAAACAGGAGAAAATAATTAAAGGGTTTGTGTGATTTTTTTTAACAGGCCATCCATAAGGACATGAACTGTAAGGACTACCAGGATGACTTACGCATCCGAGCTCAGAACGACGAGGCGGCTCTTCAGACGAAGCAGATGCTGGAGGTACGTTCAGCTGTGTGTGATGATGACTCTGCACAGGACCGACCTTTACTGCTGCAGCCTTTTGTCTGTTGATGGTGTTTGACTGTCAGCTGCTCTGGCTCAGTGATGCCTGAATAAGAGTAAATTGAGAAACAGATGGTGACAGGATTTGACTTTCTGTACTCTCTCATCTCTGGGTTTTTACCTCACATTTGAGGCTAAAAAGAACACTTTCTGCACGTATTGTTTGATGACGACAACTTCTGCCCTGCTAATGTTTGTAAAGTTAGTTCAAAGAGGAGAGACGTCATTATGTGCAAAGAATCAAATATTTTTAAAGTTGAAAGAAGAGTAAAACATAAGCAGACCGTCATGACCTCTTTAAATATTCTGGGCCTGATTTGTTGGAGGATTGTGAAGCTTTTTGTTGGTTAAACTTCAGCAAGTGAGACAACAAGACAAGATGCTTAACCTCTGTGCCTTAATACACATAGAAGTCTTTTCATTAATTTCTTTTAGGGTTGCAAAATTATGGGAATTTTCAAAGTCAGAACTTTTCACAAGAATTTTCGGAAATAAACGTGAATTTTTTTCAGCTGCATTTACCTGGCAATATACATGTTTAAATATTATTAAATATTAAACATTTTGTTATAATCAGAAATGCATGCAAACATGACAAAAGCAGGGTACACACATAAAGATTATTGGGCTGTTTTTGTCCTGATTTTTCTCCTTCTTGACCAAGGCTAGCAAACGCCTGATTGTCTTCTGTCGAATCAGATTACCCAATCAGATTATCCTGTGGTCTGAGGTGTGTTATGAGTGAATTTGTCCCAATAATCGGCTTTGTAACAGGTCAGGGCCGACAATCATAAATATTAAACTTGTTCAATAATTACGACCAAAAATCTTCATGTGTGTGGGGAAAGCCGACGACTCCCGAGTCATGACTCTGTGAGTTGTGACGTGGAATGGAATGTAGCCAATCAGGAGGCGAGCTGACTGAGGAACGAGGAAGCAGATGTTAACAAATCAAGCACGGCTGACCTGACACAGAAAGTTTTTGGGGAAAGTCTGTGTTCCCGCTGGTGCCAGGATTTTTTTCACATTCTTTTCTATTTTTTTGGTTCGGGAATTTTCCGTTAAAAATAGACCCCCATCAGTCCCTCTTCCATGTTGAATTTAGTGTTTACTGGTCATTGCTATCTGTTGCTATGTTTCTTCTTCTACATTTTCGTTAGATTTTGAGATTTCCAAACATCAAAATTTGTAGATTCTTTGAATGTAGAGCCACCACCAATATTTTTCCTGTTTCTTAGGTGTGAGGCTACCTGAAAATGAGTTCTATACACTAATTCCTTTTTTTTTTTATTTTTAAAAGGATAAAATCAGAGAAATTCATTATTTTTTTCTAAAGATTTATAGCTTTTAAATTTTGTCACACTGCATGAAGACATAATTGAGTTCCATCAGTCTGTAGCCATGGTGTCCTGAATCTATAGAGGTGCAGGACTTCACTTAGCTGAGAAAAAATGTGACAGAAGCAAAACACAACCAGAAACTACTCGGGATCCTGAGGGTTCACACTTAAAGAGACTCAAATCAGTTGATTCCTAAAGCAGGAAGAAGGAGAGAGGAAGTGATCTGGATCATTTGAATTCAACATGTTGTCACTGTGTTTTCATACAGAGCATGCTGGAGAACGGGGAGGCCATGAAATGTCCCCGATGTGACGTCATCGTCCAGAAAAAAGACGGCTGCGACTGGATCTGCTGCTTGATGTGCAAGATGGAAATCTGCTGGGTCACCAAACAAGCGCGCTGGGGACCGAATGTAAAAGCAACCACATTTTTTTTTTTTTTTTTTTTTTTTTGGAAAAACATGAAGTCACATGTATGTTTGAGCCGAAGACGTGACGTTTTGTTTGGTTTTGTGTTATTTTCACAGGGTCATGGAGACACCTCTGGGGGCTGTAGATGCAGAGTCAATAATCAGCCATGTCATCCTAACTGTCAGAATTGCCACTGAGGGAAGTACACTAAAACACACTAAAACACACACACACACACACACACACACACACACACACACACACACACACACACACACACACACACAGAGCTGTAAAGGAAGCAGATCTCAGCTTGAGTTTTGGCTGACAGCTTTATGAGCGTCTCGTTTATTTTCGCCTCATTTTCAACACGCTCACAACCATTTTTCTGCGAGTTTATGCCTCGAAATCCCGACAGCTGAAGACTTTAAGTGTCACTGTGAGAAAATAAACCTGAACGTTTCTCTTCAGCTGTACTGAAAGGATCGGGACTGCTTGCCTGGCTCCTGCTTTCATCATTTTACAGTAAAGTGGCATCAACTCTGATCCACACACACACAACAAAAAAAAAAAATTCTCTCTGTTCAAACAGACTTCAGGAATACATGATTTATTTTCCTTTTGTGGCAAATGGATTCAACTGTCATCATTCAATTGTGACCAGTCTGTTAAATGTTTCTCCAACCCATTAAGACTCATATCACGAGGGCTGATTGATAAGTTGTGAGCCTCATATTTAAGGGTTTGACTTTTGGCGGACATATTGCATTATTTTTCAACATAATCCCCTTCAGTACCTGAAAGTGGGTACTAGAAATGGCCATTTTCCATTTTGTAAATAGATGAAAGTCTGATGGAGCGAGATCAGGTGAATAAGGCGGATGCTCAATCAATTCAAAGCCACAATCATTAATGGCAGCCATGGCAACAACAGACTTGTGAACAGGAGCATCGTCCTGGTGGAACAACACACCTTTACTGAGTTTTCTGTGGTGCTTGAGTTTAATATTTTCTCTTAACTGCCTCAGAAATGATGCATAATATGTGCCATTGATTGTTTGTCCCTTCAGCCAGAACAATATCATGGACTTTATTGACCATTTCTGGGGTTGCAGCAGTGACAGGCTTTCCAGGACGGGCGTCATCCCCAAGGCTCTACCTGCCACGCTTTAATTCCACTTGTAAAAGTCTCTTGCCTTGTTTACTTTAGAGAGCTACCTCTTCCACATAAACTGACTAAATGACACCAGTCTGCAGGTACACAGCCTTAAATAGTCAGGGAATAGTAGAGCTGAAAAAGGACAACCCTGCTTTACTTCTTCAATACAGGGCTCACAACTTATCAATCAGCCATCGTTAACACCAAAGAGCTCCAATAACTGGAGCCTGAAAGTCATTCAGAGGATTTGCTGAACTTGCATCATGTAATTACCTTTCTGTTTAGTAGATGTATTATTTGTCGTCAGAGTTGTAGCAGAGAGATATATATTTTCTTTCAGTAGACTAATCAAATTGTGGTGAAGGATGTTTACATTGAACAAACGGGTTTTTCGTGAAGCCGAAGAAGCTGCTCAGCTGCACAGAGCAGAGGACAAATAAAGGTGCTGTATTTTGTAATCTTGTGTGTTATCTTCTTAAAAATGGCTGTAAATGATGAAATAGCACAAATACAAAATATTCTGCGTGTTTAGAATCTATGAAATGTTGGGCGGCTCTTTCATTTCCTTTCTAAGAGACTTTTCCAAACTCTAAAGGCTAAGAGTCAGACACAGAAGGCATTATTTTAACAAGTTGTAATAAAATGTAACCTCTTAGCTTAAAACAATAAAATGTCTATAATGAGGCTACAGTCCTGAAGGGAAAACTGTATTTTTAATGTAAAAATGTAAAATGATCTACTCTTGCTACAGGACTTTAAATTAGGGATGCACCATATATCAGCATTAATGTCGGTGTCGGCCGATGTTCGTTATTTTTTTAACATATCAGTCCAATGAGTAAACTTGGTCAATATCAACAACTGATGTTTATAGCCGTCTTGTTGCTGTTTGTGTTTGTTTCTGGAGGGGGTTGCCATGGATACTGGTAACTTTAAGTTAACTTTGTCAGGATATTATTTTGATTTATGATCCTTTTTGTAATTTATGATCCAGACTTTCTCACAGGAGTTTTGTGAGTTGAGAGTTTAATCACAAACTCGCTACAAGTTGTGAGGGTTGTTAAACAGTAACACTGTTGGTTACTTGTGTTTATGGCAGCCCTGTAACGTTCTTATCTGAAAGTGAAACACCTTTTGAAAACAAAGGAAAACATTCAAAAATTCAGTTTGCAAGATTTTCAGTCTGTACAAAATTTTATCATCTCAGAAACTTTTTTTTAAACATATCGATATCGGTAAATATCGGTAAATATCGGTGAATATCGGTGAATATCGGTAAATATCGGTTATCGACCATAACATAAATATCAGCCTTGGATATTGGTATTGGCCAAAATTTCCATATCAGTGCATCCCTACTTTAAATGGATTAACTGTGTGTGATTCTCATCGGAAAAAAATGCACTTTTATTAAATGACTGGCGACAGACCAACAGAATCTCCCTCTGCAAAAAAGTTAATACATTGTTTATACACCGTATTGACCTGAATATAAGACGACCCTCCTCTTTTCAAAATCAATCTGCAGAAAAAAACCCTCCAATAACCAAAATTTACTTTGTTAAAAGAAACAATTCATCATTAAAAATCTGCGGTTATCGATGTCTGGTTGCCTTGCAACAATATGGCTGACCGCCGCTGCCGGCAAGCTAGCTCAAAAATGCTAGTTAGCTGTTAAAAGCCAGTTATGAAAGCTAGTATGACAGCTAGGCTAACATCGTCAGCTTTGTGGTTTCCATGACAACGAAAACAGAACATTCAACCGGAAGAGCAAAACCGACAACTACTGTGAACCATGGGAGGTCAGAAATAAGGTCGATATATACACTCACTAAGATCTGTAGGGGAGAACGGGGTTGGTTGTTACACTTTTTACTCTAGTGTGAATTCCTCATCATCAAAACATGTTTCAATAATCATTCCTACACTAAACTGAAGCTTAAGGTTTTGGCTTGAAGTGTGTATCCCTCTCATTTTCTAACTCATTGTAACAAACCAGTAAGTAACTACATGGTGTCTGGGATGGTTGTCACACACTATGGGGTTGTTTGTCACAATTTTATTTCGATGGGAAAATCTATTTTTTTAAAGAATCAAGAAGGCAGAACTAAATTTGAAAGTTTAATTTCACTGAAAATTCTACAAATACATAACTTCATGAATCTTAACAAAATGATCGAGGAACATGAACAGGAAACGCATCTTTAGACCAGCCTACTGTATATAACATATACACATATATATGGCAACCAATCCAAACTGGACTTTCTTGCTAGCATCAAGGCTAACAACCATGTAATATCCATTTAGCTAGCTAATAACAATCTAAACTATTCCTTTCCTTCTCATTTTTTTTTAGGTGTAACAGTTGTTTTGTTTACACTTGTTGTGTAAAAGTCTAGAAGAGGATAATTTTCACAATTTGATATGAAAAACACACAAAGTGCTCTCAGCTCAAGTTCACCTGTCTTACTCCAGAGAAAACTGTAGGTGAGCTCTGATCCCAGCTGTAAATGTTCATACCACAGTTGGAGAGACAGCGCCCTCTGGTGGTGAGATATAATGAATGTGACAGCCAACCCGTGTGACAACCAACCCCGTTCTCCCCTATTTAAAATGTAATCCTGATGAGAGCTCTGCTAATGATGTCTTTCGCAAACACACCCTCCTGTCAGTCTCTTGAAAACGTTTGGAGGACCAGTTTTTCTTAATAGTTCGTATTTTTCAGGCGGTCTTTTTGGACACTCCATCTTCAGACATTACACTCCGCATCTCCTTATATTTTGGCTGCCTGACAGTTGTTTAACGTCTCTGCTGCACTGAGCATCATTATCTTGAAATTAGCATCATAACTTCACCACAGTTGTCTGTTAACTTGCCCGACTTTTGATCCTCTTTTCTCTGGACGATCAGCGCTCCTCTCTGTTTCATCCCCTGTCACTTGGTCTCTGCTCTGATTGACGGATCACGGCCCCACTGTTTCCCATTATTTTCAATGGAAAGAAACCTCGTCTTATATTCAGGTCAATACGGTATTGATCGGTGTTGATTAATCAGTGATATGCTATAATCAGCCCACTGATTAATTGCTCGGGCTCTAATAGAACATTTTGACTTGTGATGACTCAGCAGCTTATTATCTTGGTGAGAACCAAACGAGGCTGTTTTTCTCTGCAAAGCTGGAAGCGTTGACTAAGTAGCTCTTCTTATCAGAGGAGTAAGAAGGTGAGAGGGACTGTATGTTTTTCTCCATGGATTGAGTTCAGGCAGGTGTGTTTAGGTTGCACTTGTGAAGGACACAGGACTCTGTGTTCAGTATGATTACAGACTAATGAATGTTGTAACCTGTTAGGAAGTCTTAAGGTTGTTTTTTGTTAAACTCTTATTTTTTGCACTTCTTAGCCCTTTGTATTCCTTTTTTGTTTTTTCTTTAATCTGAAAAATAAAATATTTTGTTCTGGAAGTAGTTTTTTCCCTTCTTATTGTGTCTGAGTACTTTCAGATGGTCTCACAGGGATTTATTTGACATTGTAGAGGGCTGAGGAGAAAAAAAGAACCAGGAGAGAACTCTCTGCTCCAAAGAAAAACCAGTCAATCTCAAGGCATTCCCAGGCCTTCTACCATGTTTCAACAACTGTTACAAACTATCTCTCCGGTTGAAGGTCCCCAGTTTACAGGGTCACTCTTTGATCTGGAACACCGGGAACTGACAGAGACACATTCACATTATCAGGCTCTAAGAAGACCATTGTTTAGGAGTTATTAAACCAAGTACATGACAGCTGGGGCTCATCTTATTGTGGACGGAGGGAAGGAGGGAGAAATAAAAACATTGTGCGTCCTCCACAGCTCTGTTTCCACCAAGCGGTTCAGCCTGGTTCATCTCTGTACGGCACGTTGGGGTCCCAGACATACCGATTCGTACCCAGAAGGTGGAGCTAAAAACACAGCAGTGTGTTGATGGGTTGAATGAATCGACTTCCTGTGCAACAGCGGCAATAAAGAACGCATAACCCCCCCCCATCTTGGATTAAACCAATCCAAACCAACCCCTGATTGAACGTGCATAACCAAGAGGGATCCAAGTACGCTGGAGAATGGCAGAAAAACAACGTATACCCTGATTGCTGGTAACGTAGAGCAAAACAAAAACTATATGCCAAGGGCCAGTTTTGAGTCTTTGGTTTTAAATCACTCACGATCATATGGTCGCGAATCAGCTGCGCTCGTGCATGTGAGCGGGGACGTTGTTTTGTGTTGGAGGGTGGGGGCTAAACGGAGTCCTGAGGAGATGCTACATTCAAATTCATGCTAGTTTTCAGTGACTACCAACCCTCCCTTTAATTTAGATCCTAGTTCCTCAAAAAGCATCTATTTCAGGGGTAAAGTTCCTGCAGTTGAAAATGACCAACTTCAAAAAAACATTTGTATTCTAGTTTATTAGCATTTTCTTGTACAACTTTACATTAGTAAGACAGATTTGTTATAACAAAATAAACGTAAAAGGCAGATAAATCTTTTAGTGCAATGAAAAGAAATGAAAACCACCGAGTGCAGATACATGGTGAATGACAATACTGCTCAACAACCGGGCTCTCAGGCACCTCAGAGTGTGGACATGGTATAAACTCCTTCATTTGATGGCTCGCACATCCTGTATCAGACACATCAGAGGTTCACCAAAAAAGGCAAGAAACCAGTTGGGTTTGATAAAGCGTTGAGTTTTTTCTTTGAAATGATAAGCTTTTAGTTGTGCTGCATGTCGTAAGGTGTCCCATTTGAAGGTTTTAAGTTGAGAAATTACACCAAAAAGATGAGAGGCAACAAAAGTTCAAAAATCTATTAGTGAAGAGCCGAACTAACTACTTGTCGTTTTCCTTTCATCGTATTCGTCTACGATATCGCTTTAACATGATTGGGAAGCCTGGAATGAGCCGGACCGCACCGAGTGACGTGTACAAATAAAGCTGAACTCCGGTTCAAAACAAAAGCCTCCACTGTGCTGGATTCAGAGGGATACAGAAAAACTGGAAACAGTCAGTGCGAACTGGGTCCCCTGCTGTGCAAACATCCCCCCCTCAGCTCTGATTCTCTCTGTAAGCAGACGGTGAGTTTAGTGTTAGTGTTGCTGAAAAACTTGACTTATTAAGGGCCATGAAACACAGACACTATTTCACCCAACAGCTGAGGAAGTTTTAACACCATGAATAAACGTCATGTGGAAGCTGTACTTCAGTCTTAGAGGGGTCTAATCTTCAAATTAAAGGTTAAGGAAACAAAACTCATCTCACGGACTCTACGATGTGCGTTTACTTCAAAAACACTTTGATCAAAACTTCTTAAATCATGAGTCAGAGTAAATATGTTGTTCAGTTTAAACATACTTGGCCCCACAAAGAAGGATTCTGTTTTCTTCACTTGAAAAAGGATTTTTTTTTTAAATCAGACCAATGGAAAAAAGAAAAATCTAAAAAGGTCATAGTCCCTTTTTTAAAAAGTGTCTTTGTTTCATGGCCGTATCACTATTTCTTAAGAAATACAAAGAGGGAACTGTTGCTGTGCCTGTAATTTGGTCTCAGTCCAGGTAACAAATAGATAAACACACACACACATTCGCACTAGCGCTCATAATTGGCAGCAGTTTCAAGTGTAATGATACCAACAAGCTTTCAGCATAAATCTCTGTGAGCAGAACTTGATATCCGATCATCCAAAAACCAAATATAAATAAGCTTTAATAACGACACCATCAGTAATACAGTTTCTGTACTTGAACAGGATGGATTCTTCATTTCAGGACACCAGCAGTTGTAGCTTTTCATTTGGTGCACGTTCTCCAGGAGCCCCTTCGGGACGCATCCTCAAGAGGGAACCCGGAGCGTTATCTCAGTTCAGAGAGAAAACTCCGGACAGTGTCATCGACTGTGGTTTCATTGAATCTAGAGTCAAAGACAGAAGTTCACGGAAACAAGTCCAGCTTGGGAGCCCACTCCAGGGCGGTGTTGACCACAGCCAGAGCGGCTGCCCCCAAAGCCACCGTCAGGCCCATCACAGCCAGCCTGACAAACCGCCGCGCTGCTGAAGGCTGGGCGACAGCCCCCGCTGAGCTCGCTGCCGCGGCGCTCTCCAGTGCCGCCTGCTTCTGTCTGCGGCGTCGACGGAGGACAGAGTCTGGTCTCTGCTGGGTGGAGGCGAGGTCAAAGTCCTTAAAGGTAGAGGACGCCATGCTGAGGAGGAAAAGAGGGACACATACAGAAGATACCCATTACTCAAACTATTAAACCCTTAAAGACCTAGACTGTTTTGGGGTGCCCGACTCTCCTGTTTTTTTGTTTTGCAAATAGGAAAGCTAAAGCTGCTGATGGAGTGAAGTACCCGTCATGTGAGGCAGCCTCTTTAGCCAGTTCAGAAGGAGGGAACTGGACAAAAAGGTCTCCTGCTCTGCTGATGAGGGTCTCATAGGGCAGATCCTGAGGAATCTGAGACAGCAGGTGATGGACCATGGCCATGTCGCATTCGCAATCCAACACCTCCTCTTCTCTGTACAGTACGATCTGCAACAGAGAGGAGTTTGTGACCCATCTCATGAATCAATCGCTCGCAGTAGAGAAAACAAAAATGGAAATCTAGGAGAGCTGATCGTATTCAACTCACCACAGCAGCAAAGTAGATGGGCATCAATGGATGGCACGCCAGGAAGAAGTCGTACAACCGGACCACATGGCGGAAGTCTGACAGGACGTGGCCAAACCAGGTAATGAGCCAACTGAGAGCGAAGACTGTACCCACCTCAGCCCTGAGAACCGAACAATACACAACTTCAAAAGTGAGCTGTGGTGACGAGCTCTCTGCTTCCTGTTTCCTGCTTGTTTCTGCTGCTCTGTCTCCAAAACGAAGGCGTGCAAAGAGATCTGAAAAGAGTCGTTTAAAATTCTGTTCTCAGGGTTTCTTCAAGATTGGACCAATCAAATTTTAGACCATTCTAAGACCATGATGGCCGATATTTAAGACCAAATTCATTGCGCCAGAATAGCACAATATATTTTCATCATCTATTCGCAAAGTTAAACAGGGTTTCTGTATTTCACCAATTTCAACCTATTTTTTACTGTTTTAGACTGTTGTCAATGAAATTTGACACCCATATAACAACATAACTTGCAAAGGGAAGCAATATTTCAAGTGAGCAGTCAGTTTATTCAAAAACTGCCACTTTCAACTATAATACACACTGAATTTTATAGATAGAAGAGCTGTAGATGGCTATATAAAAATTAAGACCCACTCAAGAAATATTTAAGACATTAAATTACTTAATGAATTTTAGACGTTTTTAGACCCCACAGCAACTCTGTGCCCTTTCTTAAATAATAACAGATGTGAACCAACCGTTGGCTCGGCCCCCCGAGCAGCTATCTTCTTGGGCTGTGTCGTAAAGTCCTTACAGAGGAAGTCATAATAGGATCAGTTTGCTGTAAGCCTGCAAATCCTTCTCCCTGACTTAAACCACTGGTCTTTTAAAGTGGGCATGCTGAGGTCTATAACTGATCTTTGCTGTTTTAAAACTATTAAGATCAGTTATAGGTGTGTGATAATACGAGAGAAGAAAGCCAGAAATCCAAAGGACATTCTAGCTGCGTTTCCATTACACACTTTTTTACAAAATAAAAGTGATATTTATGAAGTTTTGATTAAGTACAATCGCGCCTTGCCGGTGTTTCCATTACAGCAAGAACTGTGCACTTGAGTAAAATCTTGTCCTGCAAGATTCAGTTTGGATATCCCAAACAGTTTAAGAGCAGAGGGCGTTAAAATACTGTAACATTTGTCCAGACACTGCAGTGATGAAAGAGACGCGCCAATCCCATCCTGGTATCGGGTATTTGTAGGAAAGGGCCGATCCGTGGTTCTGGTCTAGGCAAGGTTAAATTATGACTAAATTAAACACTATTTTGCCACTTTGTTTACTGTCTGTGGTTACAAACAGTTGTGTACTGGAACGTTCTCTCTGATGCACTCTTTGTTTTTTTCCGCATTACCAGTCTACAGAGTATAAAAGTTTATGATTGAATGTTAATTTTTTTGAGTTCTGAAGCATCGTTTTTACCAAACTGCTGGTAAACATTTCAACACGACTTCAGTCATTCCATACGGACTCATTTTTTGCATTTTACCCAAAACATTACCAGTCTCATCCCACAGTAGAGCATGCAGGTAATTTTAACATTGGTCTCGGATTCAGATCGGTTGGTCAATATCAGTAGAGTTCACATTTAGCTCCTCTGAATAAAACATTTCTGCCCATCAAGCCAACCTCGTCTACGATCTCCTGACAGAGAAGCTACTCTGTCTACAACCTGGGGGTCACGATGATCGGACAAATCAAATAATAAAATCAAGGTCAGCCCGTGGCCTATAGTTCACCTTTCCTTTCTTTGATCTATATCAACAAACAGGATATTGAAAAACAAACAAATTTTTATTTCTTTGTTTTTATTTCAAAAAGGAAAAAAAACAGAAAACGAACCATTTTTCAATTTTTTGTTTTTGATTCATAAATGAATACCAACCGAACGAACGATACGTGGATTTAACTGCATTTACCTGGTCATATACATGTATAAATGTTAAATATATTGTTTTTTTATGGGCAGATACGCATGCAAAAGTGTCTAATACAATATTTTTTAAATCAAGATGATAACACGAAAAGAACAACGAAAATTTTCAAAAAATCAGAGACAAAATTTTCTGAGAATTAAAAAAAAAAAAAAATCATATAGGTTGACGGCAACAAAACCCTGAAAAGTTCCATTAAACCTGAAATTTACTGAAAATTTTCCTCCCATGTGCAACCTGAGTTATGACAAAGAAATAATCCAAACACTAATTTCCGTCCTTTCTTTGCCAAGATTTGGTTGTTTTAACCCTTCTCATGCATCCTTACTACTCGCCATGTTTTATCAAGTGAAAAAAAAATCAGGAGCAGACATTGACGTTAAGATGACCCAGATTTCATAAAACGACCAATGCTTGCACAGTTCAAATACTTCACTTCTCCTGCTACTCTCATGACAGAGACTCATTTTGAACAATATGGCTGCAAAACAAAACAATTCAAAGACAGACATCGTCTTCTATTGAAAAGCAGATACTTGTGAAAACATGTAAAAGGGGTAAAAATGGTAGATTTTTAAGTTTGTCTTACTGTTGCATGAAGTCATGCACCTCAGGATTCACCCTCTCAATGATTGGCATCAAATAGTTGAGAATGTGTTTTGTGTTGTCCATGGTAGGATCCATGAAGTCCCTGGAAAAAAAAAAAAACAGAAGACAAAATAGATGATGATTAGTAAGCTGATGTTGAAGGAGACCGCAGCAGAAGGTAGAAGGATGGGTTATATTCTGGGTTGTGTAAGGAAAAAAGAGAAAGATGAGCTGAAAGTATAATAAGTAACACCTGAGATGATGCGTGGAGAGCTTTTCCACAAGAGCGGTAGCGAGTCGCTCTCCCAGGACCAAAAGGAAGGTGACGACAATGTCATGGTATCCTTGGTAGTAGTGCAGCTGGGGATTACGTTTGAGAACGAGGAGGATGATGTCGATGAGCTCTTCCTGTAGGCCCTCTCTCTGCTCATCTGGCATACCTGAAAAAGTCCCCACAAAATGAAACACCTTTACTTTAATACATAGTCATTAAACACATAGAGGATGTCTAAGTAAGCATTAATGTAAGTGTGAAGGACACTGGTTGTGCAAAGAGAGGCTCAGAAGATAAGGGATTTGAGCCAGACATGAATATTGACTCCTTCACCATCATTGTGCATCTTTTCTGCTGCTTTTATTTACAGTTTATCAACTCTGTTTATTTTCTGCTGCATGCCCAAACTATGGCAACCTCTTTGTAGAGCTCTTTTGGATTCATTTTTCTATGTGCCATGAAGACAGTCGGAAAAAGTCACACCAGAAGCAACTAAAGGCAAAAAGCAACCTCAACTTTTAGCTGTATTTTTAGGCTTGTAGAGGACAATCAGTGGTGATGATTTACTTCATTAAAACATTGCATTCATAAATGAAAAGTGTCAAACACTTTCAGAACTTAAAGCTCTGGTAAGACTTTTTTCTGGAGTTCAGCCTCACATTTGAACAAAGTCTCTTATCTCTGCTGATATTACCCTGTACACGTGTAACGGCTGAAATACACCAGATGTGTCTCCAGTCCGGCTCCACTCCGTCACGGCACCGGATCAGATAAAGATTTCATTCAATTCAATGTGTCAACTCACACTGAATTCCGCAGCTAATGCGCAGCCATCCTATTTTTGCTGGATGCCGGAGCTGTGACGCGTCAATTCAGAGTAGAGAAGATCGAGCGGGACAGGAAGTAGTGCACGGAAACTACTTAGAAGGAGCCTGAGCGCAGCGGACGGATCTTGTGTATTTGAGGCATGAGTCCCGTCTCCTCTGGCTGTCAATAAACAGTCTCATGTATGATTGGGAACCTTTGCACTGGAGAATCTTTAAAATCTGTTTTGTCGCATCCTGATAATTATCAGTAAGTTATCTGACATCTATGACACATCAGCAGTTTCAGACATTAAATACGGCACCACAGAAAACTTGATATCAATCCATGTCTGTTTCATAACAAGCAAAAACTCATCACAGGGGCTCAAAATTTTATAGATTCGACTCGCTGGGACTGGTGCAACAAAACTCGGCTGTGTATTGGCACACTGCTTCACAAAAGACTCAGTCACACAGAGATTTTACTCACCAGGAGGAAACCTCCGAAGGGAGCGCTGGACATCAAGCAACACCTGGTTGTAGTCCTTGTTATTCTCTCGCTCTACCTTTTCTGGACAAGACACGACACCATCAGCGTCATCATACCAGACTGGTACTGTGCAGTAGACAGGTCCCTAATATTCTGTAGAGTTCTTAAGTTTCATATACTATCACACTGATATGTTGCTGATGATCTTTAATCATAAAAGGCACAGGCTGACGCTGCACAGCTACAGCTCACAAGCTATTCCCAGAATGCCCTTGTTAATTGTAACCTACAGGAACGGAGCTGATAGAAGACCCCACTCAAGGTTAGCCTTTGGGAGAGCATGCACCTGCTAAGAGACCGTGTGATATCAGCTGACATGCATAGTGTATGTGCTGATTTGCGTGCTCGCTGATTTGTGATACCTGGCTCTTGATCCAGGATGTTGGGGGGGACGTTGAGGAGCCGAGGCCAGACTTGACATCGTATCTCATCAGTCAGCAGTCCTCCTTCGCTGATAGCCATCCTCCTCAAAGCTGCCACATCCACGGGACTCACACTGAGGGCCTGCGTGATGTCCGCAATTTTCCTCTTTCGTTTGGTGTCCGAGTCTGAGGCACAGGGAACACAGTGTTTAAGTAGCTGGTTAGCCTGTGCTGACTTTCATCCTGCTTGTCAAATATCAGAGTTAGCATTGCTTTCCATACAGATAGCGTTAGTAAACAACATTACTGAAGCCATGGGGGGCAGGTTAGCCACAGCTACAGCGGTCAAATGCTCAGTATTAACACAGTTTGATCACTGAAATGCCAAATTCACGAGAGCCTCTAACTTTGAAAGAAGCCACATATGCCGTTACCTTTTTTCCCATTCACTGGCGACGAAGCACCAGCACTTGGAGAGTTCTTCATAATTTTCCTCTTCTTTATGTATCCGAGTTAAATAATATTACTTTCCATCCTCCTTTGTTTGGCTAACCTCGGTTTAGCCCGCTTTAGCTGTCTAATTAGCAAGGCCAGCTTCATACAAACACGGCTCAGTATTAGCTATTCACTGTTAGCTTATTATCAAGCTACCGCCGCTCAGCCCTGGTTCCAAACCTGCTAAATTTAGCAACGCAGCCATTGTTAGTCAGACGACCGACAAACCGGTTAATAATGTAGAGACGCCATAACGGTGACACCGAGGAAACGGCTACATGTTTACAATGACGGAGGCGACCAACAGCTTCAGCTAGCCTCCCTGCTCAGCCTGAATGATGACGTAGCACGAACATGACGTTAGAGCACGCGGATGGAGGGAGGCGTCCTCTACTAAACAGTAATAAAAAAAAGTTTTGGGCTAATTTATCGTTTCGTAAATACGACATTACACTTATCCATTGCATTTTTAAAAAAGTTAAAGTTAAAGGGTTAAAAGGTAATTTATAAAAGGTTTTTTTTGACAGTCAGAAAAAAATATTTAAAGAGTTAAGTCTGATGATAGGGAGCCCATTATCAGCCGTTAGAACTAAAGGTGACCTTTGACCTTTCCTGTCAGCGCTCCCACAATCTGGAGATCACAGAATCTTTGGCCTCCATTAAAAAAAAAAACACATTTTTGTCTTCTATCTGCATGTATTTTATCTTTAAAATGTTGCTTTTATTTTATTCTCAGGCAGTTGTTTAATTGTTCTAACTTTTATCTTTTGTTATTATATTATTATATATTATACTATTATATTTTTATACTTTTATCTGGTGGTGGTTTTTAGATTTTTCATGATTTGTTCTTTTTTCATATTGTTTTTGTTCTCACTGTAACTCCTTGATTCCAGTTCAAGCACTACTTGGTAAGTTGTTTGCTGAAAAACCAGATATGTAGGCGTGATGTGTGACCTCTGATTAGCTAATCAAAACCACCTGTCATGTCAGTGCACGCTTTCATTTCATGTGACAGATTAGAAACAGTGCAGATACCTACATTTTTATTTTTACTCTAAATTATTTTTTTATAATATCGCCATGTAAGGTGTTTTGAGTGTTTTTAAATACTTGGAATCATATTTCTTCATTTTCTTTTTAAAGGTTACCTTTTAAAAACTTTTTTTTTTTTTTTTTTTTTGAGAGGGGGGGGGGGGTGTTCAGCTTCTCATGTCACGGGGACAGTAATTATTCCACACTTTTCATATCCTACAACAACAGACGAAGGATGCTGAAAACTCTCTTATGTAAGGCATAATTAGGTTTGGCAAAAGATTTAAGTCAGGCGTTTCTTAGTCAGAGTTTGTACCTGTCTAACATTGTCTATAAGGTGTGGCGTTTTCCGATATTTGCTGTGATGAAACGAAACCGAGAGAGTGACTGAGCATATAAAGAGCCGCTTCCTGAACAGTCAGCTGCTGGGTGTTAGCAGCAGCAGCAGCAGCAGGAAGGAGGCAGAGGACGAGTTTGCAGGGAAGCACGGAAGCTAGCAGACTTCGATAATAACATCAAGAAATCTTTATATTCCTGGTAAGTTATCTCCATTTTTTATTTATCTATGTCTGTCTTGGTCTATAAATTATCTTTTTTATGCTGTGTTGAGGGAGAGATGTAAGATAAGAACTACCTAGCTAAATTTTAAACCTCTTGGGGGGGGGGGGGGACAAATAACATTTATCTCGAAATATGAACTCAGTACGAGTGTTTGAGTAAATTTATTTGAATGAATAAGAAATAAAATTATGTCAACAAAAAATTATAATCCGGTTTCAAACAGGAGAGGACGTAAATTAGAAGTCTTTGCAGTTTGTTGCATGAATTTAGCCGTAAAACCTACCCATACCGGTTTTCTCAATTACTCATCCTGCTTCTGGTGAATTGAAACCTAACCCAGCTCTTACCATCTGCATCCACTAGAGGTCGCACTCTTCAACCTCTATCCATGTGTATTAAGATATTTACACTTGCGAAGCAAAAAGTCATCGGGGAAAAGCACGAGAATTTTTTTTAAAAATGCGTTGGATTAAATGTATAAACAGTTAAAATGATGAGTGCACCCAATTCTGCTATTTTTTATTGAGATACAACACAGAAGGGTTGTTTCAGTTTCCTCAGAAACTATAAACAGTGACATAATCCCTTCTTATCTGACTTCTAACAAACCTCTGACCTTCTAAATACTGATGATGCTTACTGATGACATTTTCTTTTATGGATTTATGCAATCATGAAACACTGTTAATTATTTTTTATGTTTTTTTCCCCTTAGAAAAAGTAAGCACATGTGAGCCTATGGACGGCCTATGGAGAGGAGACCCAAATAATGGTAAATATGGAAAAGTGATTGAGTCAAATCTGACTCAAGACTTCCTCTTTGTGCTACACCTGGATGAAACTTTTCCGCTTCGATGGAGTAGCCAAAAGTCAGACTACTAAAGATCAAATAAATGGAAAGAGTGATCCATGATTCAACATCACACAGATAGAGGGTTTGTTTTCTCAGAGAAGTCATGTTGGATTTAATCACAGACCCCTAATGTCAACTACATCATGAGTCTCTAATAGAAACTCAGTGCCTTCTCTCGTCCTGCAGGTGCTCATTACTTCATGCTGCATCCAAGGCTAATCTATTTCCGACTCACTCACAAATATATCTCTTCTATATAAATGTAAAGAAAATCCACAAATAAAAAAAAAATCAATAAATTATTTGTGGATTTTTTAAAAATTTATGTAGAACAATATATACGAGTGTGAGTCTGAAATACATTTGTGAATTTTGAGACTGATCTGACTCCATAGCTGGGACCCCTGAGTACATTGTCTTGTACAATAAATGTTCATATATCAGGGCTCAAGTCTGCGACCTTTTTTTCAGCGTCTGCGAGTCAGAATTTCATCTGTTCGTGTGAGTGCGTATGTTTTAATGCTCCCTCAAACACACGCACTGTATCCTCCACCCGCACGCTGTCCTGTTCTGAGGAGAGAGCGCTGTCGTGTACACACCCGGCGTATTTTTAAAAACAAAATGAGGAGAGAGGAGAAGGAGGAGGTTGGTTGGGAGGGAGAGCCAGCAAAAGGTGACAAATCAGATGGTACTGATGATGAAAAGGACGAGGAGACACCGGCTGAGCAGGATTAGGATCTTTTTTTTTTTTTCCATGTATTTTAAATGTAAATTATCATGTTTGAATGGATCCATATAAAGATAAAGTCTGTATTTTCACACATTTATGGACCATAATAAGAGTGTGGAATTATTCTCATGAAATGTGACACTGCTCTGCAAATAACTTAATTTAAAAAAAACGAACACTGGAGTCTCGACTTCTTTCGGGCTCTAACTGCGGCTCGCTGAGAGCAGCAGCGAAGAGGCGACAGAGCAGACAGAAGGGTGAGAGACCTTGGGTACCTAAGTAAGAATAACTTTAACCAGTATTTTTCTCACACCTGTGGAAATGACCCTAATGTTAGCAACAGGAACGTTTAACATTAATGACGTCAAGTTTCACCTTCACGTGTTTTTTTCAGTTGATGAAATGGTCACGTTTGGAAAAACAAAACAATGATTGTAGGAGCCCAGCCTGACAGATAGATAAACAGTTCTCTGTAAAACGATTTAAACTAAAAGTCTTCACCAGCTGCTTCCTGCTGCAAGGTGTTTCTCACTGTCCTCTCTATGGAGGCCCTACATGGCCAAAATTTAACATATGACCTGTTGACAAACTTCATATTCACTGTAAATACTTTGCAAACATCACACTGTCAATCTTTACTTCATCATTCATCAACATGCATGGTCATGCTGTACCACCCCCCAAAAAAAGGGTGCGACCAAATCATGTGCTGGCCCGACCCAGTCGGAAGCATCAGTGCTACCTGTGGAAAAGTCAGCATAGAGCCTACATTATATGAAATGTGAATCGTGTTCTTTTTTTCCCTTCTCTCCAGGTGAAACTGATGAAAATGGCAATGCTACAGAAGCTGTTTGTAAGAGAAGTAGAGTAAGACATAGGAAAAGCAAGGTGAGGACAGATGGAGGAGGAGAGGGAGGTGGTGGTGATGGCATTTTTGAGACAGGCATGGATGGATGGAGGATGTGTGCAAGTGGGGTGAATGGAATTGGAGGAGGAACTGGTGGTAAGGGGGGAAGTGCAGGTACTGAATGGAGAGGGGCTAAAGGAGGAGGAAGAGGAAGTCAAGAGGGAGGGGCTAAAGCAAAAGGAGGAGGAAGAGGAAGTCAAGAGGGAGGGGCTAAAGCAAAAGGAGGAGGAAGAGGAAGTCAAGAGGGAGGGGCTAAAGCAAAAGGAGGAGGAAGAGGAAGTCAAGAGGGCGGGGCTAAAGCAAAAGGGGGACCAGGCGGTCAAGGGGGTGGAGCTAAAAAGAAAGGAGGAGAAGGTGGGCAAGGATGGCAGAGCAGAGGACAGAGTGTGGATTGGAGGGATAGAAGAGTAGGTGGGAGGAAAGATGGTGGAGGAGACAAGCCAGATAAAAATGGCGAAAGAGCAAAATCTGCAGGCAGGACTGGGCCGCCACGAGGCAACGGCCTGGGCTACAAAACGCTGGAAGAACTCTCTGAAAAAGACCCATCTTTTGTGGCCATCACCCTGTCGACCAAACCGGCTCTGCAAGAGGTCCTGAACGAGACCACGATGAGGAAGGACATGGTCGAGCTCTTCTGCTTGGTTATGGGCAAAGCCTTCAAAGCGAGGACGAACAGAGGAACCCTGCTGCACCTGGCCACTATTGTCAAAGATTCTGGGTTCCTCCGCACCGTCCTGCCCCACTACCTGGTGGGCATGGGGTCAGAGTCCAACCCGGAGCGCAGGGCACGATTCCCTCTGCAACTGGACAACATTGTGACCATTCTGTCTGAGGTAAAAATAGAGAAAAGAGTTGTGCAACAACAGTGGGGTGGGGGGTGGGGGGTGGGGGGGTCCATGTCTTTGCAGCAAATGCTAGAATTTTTGAAATGCTGATCCCTAACCCCACTCATGACATCATCAGCTGTGTGGTTTCCATGGTGATGGATCATTTCCATTCATTTTAATGGGCCAAAAAATTTTTGAAAGTGCTGTATATTTCAAAAAGTACAAGGGTTAGAAATCTGAATCATGCCCGCACGATTCTCCTGAACATGCTGAACATTTTACAATCTGAACGGTAAAAATCTGTGATAATTTTAACAAGGAGTAGCGAGCCAAAAAACATACGTAAAAATAATTTTAATAAAGTCGCGTATTTTTGGTTTTCTTCCTTCAATGTCTTTAAGATCCTCAACACCTTCCCTGCCAGCTCACTCCCCACAGTGACCCTGTCAGTGACACTGATTCAGACCTCCATCAGAACCCTCAAGGCGTCACGAATCGACATGCAGCCTGAACTGGACCAGAAATTGGAGCGTCTCCAGGACCTGGTCAAGCACTTGGAGGAGAAATCCTTTGAGGGGACTCTGCGCTCCGATAAGGATAATTACGCCCTACTGACCAACGGAGGTGATAACCAAGGTAGTATTTTTACAGGTTTGAAGATGGTTATGAGATCTCAATACTTGTGCCTCCCACCAAACCTTTTAGTGATGGAGAAACTTTTTTAAGTGGAAGCTCTGAAATCATACAGTGGTTGAAAATAACATCCCATCACTGTTTTAAAAAATGTTTCTCTCACACAGGCTTTTTTTTTTTTTGCATAATTCATACTATGACATGGAAATCCATTACAGGTCCAGTTAACAGTTTGGTGTACAGATTTCTCCTGTCCAGTGTTAAAAGATTTCAGGATATGGAGACTTTTTTTTAAGGGAACATATCCTTAAATCTGTATGTTTCTTTGCTTGTCTTGTTTCATTTGCAAAGGTTGAGAAATACGGAAAATTAAAAACATGGTGTAAAGTGTAAAATAATAGAACCAGCAGTTTGAATTTGAGTTGGGATTGAGAGAGAAGACTTCATATTGTGAAGCTCTTTGATGTCTTTGTTTCTGACGCGTCCCCCAGGTGAAGAGGACTTGGAAGACTTCCGTACCATACCCATCTACCCGACCTATGAAGAGCTCCATACGGGTGACCGACCCTTCCTCAGACCCAACCTCACCTCTAAGCGCTACGATAGCACCCACGTGTACCTTGACACACACTTCCGGTTGCTGAGAGAGGACTTTGTGCGTCCGCTGCGCGAGGGGATCCAGAAAATCCTCTGGAACCAAAAGGACATGGGAAGGAGTGAAGATGTGCTCAAGAAGAAGCAGTTTGATGACATCAGAGTGTATTTTGACACGAGGCTGATTGTGCCGAAGTGCACGCACACCGGGCTTGCTTATGTGGTGCAGTTTGACGTGACACCGCTTAAGGTCAGCCTCTGTTTGGAGATCTTTGAACATATATTTTTTTTAAATAAAAACAAAACTGTATTTCCAACTATATTTTTGCAGTTTGTGCGCTGGGAGAACACCAAGAGGCTTATCTTTGGATCCCTTGTCTGCCTGTCCTGTGATAACTTTGAAACCTTCTTGTTCGCCACCGTGTCGGACCGTGACCCCAAGGACCTGAGTAAGGGACGGGTCCAGATTGCCTTTACTGAAGAAAGCCGATTCAAGCTGTCAACCGTTCAGGTGGGAAGAAGAAAGTGTGACAATTTGTTGGTTGACGATACGTTTTTTTTGTGAGAATTTCAGTCAAATGTTCTTTTATTTGACAGGATAGTCAGAGCTTTTGAATTTAAATGTGTTTTGAATATTTAGTTTGGCAGCTGGGAATGAGGATTGAAAAATATCAAAACTACCTCCCAGTGTAACTTGAAAAGGTGTAAAAAAAAAAAAAATCACCCTCAAAGACACCACGAACTTTAATATTAGTATTTCTGGTTTTATACGAAGCAGATTTAAAGAAAAACATTTTCTGTGTTGTAGAAAGGTCAGTCCTTCCTGATGGTGGAGACAACAGCCTACTTTGAGGCGTATCGCTACGTTCTCGAGGGCCTGCAGGAACAGGAGGAGGACAGCCTGCCCTTTCAGAGGTAGGAGTGTGTATCCGTCTGCTCGGGGGAGTTTGAGTAAAAAACGATGACCTTGGTGGGGAAATTTCAATCCCACAGCACTTAGAAGAGGAAGTTCAGAGTGAGATATTTTAAGGGAAGTGGGGGTTAGATGGAGCACAAAGAAAGTTCTGCAGTAACACTTTTAATTGGCACAAGTTAATTTGATCACCATGGTATTCCCATAAAGCTGCCGCGCATGGATGAGTTCAAAAGTTGTCTTATTGTCTGCAGTCACAGTGCCCTTTATAGACGGCTCTCAGTAATGTATTTGTATCAGACACTTAGCTGGCCATCTGTCTCTCAGACCTTTCTCGTCTGACTCCCTCAAAGAAAAGATTTCCTTCAGAACTGCACCATGGGAGAAATCCATAATTCTAATAAATTAATCCAACTGTCACTCCTCCTCCTCTTGATTATGATCCGTAACGAGATCTTTCAGAGCTTTTGAGTGATAAATTGAGAAAAGCGTCTATTTAAACACAACATATTTGTTAATGGAATTAAAGAAAAAAAAAAAATCTTAAAATATTTTATTATTAGTGAAAAGTGACAATGTCCTCAGTTTCCCGGTAAGTTGATGTCACAGTTAATGGGCCATTCCACCAAATTGGTGCCATTTTCGTCCTCAGGAAATAAAATGTATAGATCCACCATAAAACTAACTGTAAGCCGAGTGTCCTGAACACTGATCTGATTGCATATTAAATAAAAATAACGTAAAAGATGAATTTAAAGCACCTTTAACACTGGAGAACTAGACTTTACCATCATAAATAATCATTTAAATCCTTCAGAAATGTCATGTTCTTTTACATATTAAGTTAAAATTCAGACTTTAGTGGTGTCCCTGAGTTTTCACTCAGTCCTGTTACCCTAACACGTCACCCCCTCTGAAAAATTTGGAATACACCACAAGTCACATGGTAGCATCATTCAGATCCTCTGCAGGCCAAAAAGTAAGTTGACTCATTTATTTATCTGTATATTCGATGATACTCACACTCTGACCTCGGTCCTGTTTCAGTTCAGTTCATGTGCTAAGTGTGAACATGCTATTAGCATAAACATCATGAGGCTATATTTCATGTGTTTGCTTATCTTCTGCTAAAACTCATTCCTGTTACTTTCAGTTCTGTTACTCAAATGAGAAGTAACCAGGACCAGGAGCCAGTAGAGTCCTCTAGTCCTCTACTCAATTGATTTATTAGTCTGAATATTAGTTAACCTAATGCTGATTTTTAGCATTTTACATTTTAGAGGTTTTTTTTAGAGTTTAACAACTTCAATTGTTGAGATTTCAGATCAGTTTCACTATGTGAATATAGTACTAACAGGAAACCAAGCGACCACAAAGAGCTGCAGAAAAGCAGCAGGAAATAAGCCGACAGACTTTGAAACTTTTTAGACGTCACATGAGTTTTGGTAACAGGACTGAGAAAAATGAAACCATCTTCAGCTTAGGAGGCTCCTGAGATGTGCCAATACACATTCTGAGTAGTTTAATGTCTATATTATCAGAGTTAGAGTTGAAAATGGCCCGTATGTAATTCTGACAGAAAAAAAGTTGCTGAATAAATCTGCTAAAAATAAATTTGGACCAGCAGATTCTGTTTCTGTTAATCGTAAATTAACTTATTTACCCTCCATACTGAATTCTGAGTTTTCTACTGGGTCATTAATATAAACCTGATAAACTGAAACACCAGTGACATCTGTGGCTACAAGTTATAAACCAATACCAAACAACCTCCGTTAAAGTGTGACTGTTTACTGGTGACTGTCAGGTGACAATTTTGGCTGAAGGGCACCATTTAGCACGGTCACGCTTAACTCTATAACACCAGTCGCTCTGAAACCGTCGTGATCCTGACAGAACTCTGTAGAACTTGAGTCCACACTGGAGTATCGTTTCTGACAGCCGACCGTGAAACAATCCGACATTTTTCTGCTGCTTCCTGTTTTCATCCAGAGTTTAAAGAACGCTAACTCGTCTGAATGAATGGGTTTTAATGCTGCTTCCCTTGCCAAAATCAGTTGAATCATTGCTTCACCAATGTTAAATGATGTTTATAGTGTGGTGCCACCTAGAGGAAAATAGAAGACACATCAGTGAATGCTTGAACAATGCATATCCACCAAGTCACCCAAATACTTTCTATCCAGGTTCCAAAAACAAGATGATGATGTCGTAGTTGCTTCATCCATTTCTTTTAATAATCCTTGGTTTTTTTTTGTTTTTGTTTTTTTTAAACGTGAAGCTCCTTCATGTCTTTTGCAGTTTGTGTGTATAAGTTGTATCTTTTCTTCCTGTGACCTGTTTTTATCAAATCCAAAATGTTCCCAGGTACATCGTGAATTGCAGCCCAGATGTGGAACCTCCAGTTTATCTGCGGAGACAAGACATTTATAACCTGGAAGCCGTCGCTCACCCGAAACATAAACAGAGAATACAGCCCTTTCATAGCCTGGACCCAATGGCTTGGCCAAAAATGGAGGAGCTGGGGCTGGATGAGTCTCAGATGAGAGCCTTCCAGCTGGCCCTCACCAAGGAGCTGGCAATCATACAGGGACCTCCTGGCACTGGTAAGACATTGAAAAGGCATTCTAGGAATTATAACTACAGTCAGTCGTAAAACAAAGTGTAAAGTGTATTTCACAGGTTGTTTAGAAAAGAGATCTGAAGACTCTAAGGGTTTAACTTTTCCATTTTATTTTCAAAAACTTTAAACACTAAAATATGACTCAGTGTTTATTTCATATTTGTCTGTTTTCTTCATCGTAACGTAGTTTGATTTGTTTTCTCAGGGAAAACCCACGTTGGGCTCAAAATTGCTCAGGCTCTGTTGACCAATGAGGAGTTGTGGAGACCCAGGGATGATAGAGTTCCCATGTTGGTTGTGTGCTACACAAACCATGCCCTGGATCAGTTCCTGGAGGGTGAGCAGATCTATTTTTAGTATTACATAATATTTGAAAAGTTCCATAAAGGTTTGTTTTCAGGCTTACATATTTGCTTCTGTATGGAAGAGGATAAGGTCAGTTTGTTTTTATCATTATTTTGAGGAAAAAAAAAACAGAATTCTGACTTTTTCTCAGAAAAATTAAAGGCACAAGCGACGTTAAGCGGGCCCTCCCTCCCATGTGCCTGTCAAGACTTGTACAGGCTGCCACATGTGCAGCAAGATCTGCATTTGTCTGTGTTTTGGTCCATATCAAATATTGTATATGTGAGCTATTAAGATTTGCATTTTTCCCCAAAAAAATCGTCAACTTTGGCGGGTGTTTAAGGCCACGCTCATTGAGTTACAAAAATTTCTTTGGTAAATTTTAATCATCAATTTGTCCAGTACACACACACAAAAAATGTTTTAAGATGATCCAAAAAAAAAAAAACTGTGGGACAAGCTCGATCAAATATGGAAGGTATAACTCCAATTTCTTAACTTCCTGTTCAGAATTCACAGTAGATACAGTCGGCTTCGTGTCACAGTCGTGTCATAGTTATGGGCGGGGAATCTTGAGGGGGAAAACAATCCTTTCCCCCTCGTCCACAGCATTGTAAACATCAAATCAGAGTTTGACGCTAATTACCAAACTTGTATACACGGATTCATTGGAGCCAGTTCAAAAGGCTAGATACTAAAAAAAATACTCAGGTAGGTTTAGATTCTTGTCCGTAAGTTATTAAAGAGTGGACAAATGATCCCACTGAATGTCCTGATGTGTCATTCTGACACCTTCTGCTACCTGGTTGAATCACCTGGTAAGTGGCAAAATCACGTTTGATGATGAATTAAACCTCACATCATTTCAACGTCTGACAAGGAAATTAACACGTTTTAGTGAATTTGTGCTCCACACAACGGTTGTTATTGCTCAATAGCCCCCATGAGCTGCCTTTATATAGCTTATTGATAACCTGGTATATCACACAGGGATTTACACACACAGCAGCCTGAAGAACTATTGGTCGATGGAGGAACAGAACTTTTTTTTATAAGTGGTTTTGTTGGAGTTGTGCTTCATCACAAAATACCTGCCTGGGATACCTACCTGTTCAGGTGTGATGATCTTAAAAATAGCAACTGAACGTTCATGTAAAATATAAAACAGTCTAACATTGATTGAACAAGATGTAGATACTGTTATCGTACCTGTAATGAAGTGCTGACTATAGACGTACATGTTTTGATTTTGGATCCCCAAGGGGATCAAACTCATCCTCCTGCCAGATCGCTTGAAGCCACTGCGTTCTTCCCCTCGGCTCTGTGCTTTGGTTTGGTAAAATCTAAAACTTAAGATCGGCACCAACAGCTCCCTCTGCATTGTGGAAAGCGGTTTGTTTTCCCCCTCAGTGCGAACTGGATATGATGTTTTGTGGTCGTTCTACTTAATGCCGTATCTATGGTCGAAAGAGACTTTTTTTTTTTTTTTGTAGGTCTTGGTGTGATACACCAAAAATCAGGCCTGTAGCTGAAAGTAGCCCAAGGGGCTGCAGTTTTAACTCACTAGGGGGCGCTGTGGCTCACATATCTGCATCCAAACACTGGATTCATCAATTTTTCACCATGACTGAATTTTGTGGGTTGGTCTGTTCGCGTTTATTTCAATTTGGAGTTAAAGAAACAATGGAAGAAAAATTATAATCACTTGGGTTTCAAGAGGGCCTTCCCTGCACCTGTGGTTGGCAGGCTTGGGCCTGAATTAGACCTTGGGTTTTTTTTTTTCCCCCAGTGGCCCTAATCCTCTTCTGTACTTCTGCATCAAAGGTATTTACAAGTTTCTGAAAAGAGACATCGTGAGAGTCGGAGGCCGCAGCAGCAGCGAGATCCTGAAAAAGTTCAATCTCAGAGAGCTGATCCGCTCGCGCGACAAACCAGCAACACCCTATCAGCTGCGCTTTGCACAGCGTGAGGTGAGGGCATCGGGTTCCACTTTTATTCACAAAAATATAGAATCTGTATGTTGTTGGGTTTTTTTTTTTTTTTTACAACTGAATAGCTGTGTTATTAATCTCATTTGTAATCAGATTTATGATGAGCTGGAAGAGGAGGAGAAGAAGATACAAGCTCAGACTGCGAAGATGGAGTGTTGTCTGAAAGGCGTCCTGCATGAAACCTTCCTCCAGGAGTACATTTTACTCAGACACTGGACCGGCCTGTATCAACATATTGTGAGTCACAGTAAATAAATAAAACATATAATCCATGTTTAAATCAGCACAGAGCTGCACCACGGATGGATTAGAAGTCTGATTTGTTTATGTGCATGTTTTACAGGCTTATAACGGCTTTATGGTGGCGGGCGAGACGAGGCCCAGTCTGCTGATGGAGTGGTTGGGTTTGGGTGCCATCGCCATCCAGCAGAGGGAGACAGAGTATGCAAAAGGATTTGAAGGTGAGGGTTTGTCTGCTGCAGTTGCTCCACTGAAACTGTGTGGGTGGCTCTTTTAACTTCCTCTGCTGTGACAGAAAATGTCCTCTGAAAAGTGAGAGCTACTTTTGCAATAAGCCCCGTCTTTGCATTTCTCACACCGCTGAATGAAATATTCCTCATGCTTATTCCTACTCATAGATGCCGCACCAGAGGGAGCGATGTGGTCGCAGCAGGAGGAGGACCTCATTGATATCGCAGAGGAAGCAGACATGATCCTGGCGGACCGGATTATTGAAGACCACATTGGCCCCAGAGTTGGCAGACAGGAGGCCGACATGCAGAAGGCTATCAGAGTGGCGGAAGAAATGATGCTTGCTATGAACCTGGGGGACGCTGATATCCAGGTGGAGCAGCAGGGACTGAACGAGGGAGTTTGGGAGGTAATTATGATAGTTTTGAGATTCAAACACTCAACTCTTCAAACTTTTATTAAAAGCTATGATTAATTGGATGAGGTGAGTGGGTTGCTGTCTGGTGATAAGATCTACAGATGTTGCACCGGGCAGTTTTCTTCTTCTGTAAAACCATCTTACAGAAAATGACTTTTCCTTCTCACAAAGCAATTTAAGATTTAAATTATTGGAAATATTGACAGTTCCGTACTTGATACCAGTTCTTTTCCTTCCTGCAGTCTTCGTTTCTTGGCACATTACTGCCACCACCTGTCAGTTAGTGAAATAGCCCAAAGCAAGTGGCAGGATGGAGTCCAACATCACCTGCTTTAAAAAGTGCAAGCAAATCCATCTCACTATAAGTTAATCTGCAAAAGGCCTTTTTGTCTTTGCTAAAAGGAATACAATTTTTGAAATATGTGTGAGAAATGTCTGGTTTTCTCATTTGAAGTGGGAGGTAGGGTTGCAAAATTCTGGGAATTTTCAAAGTTGGAAACTTTTCATGGGAATTTTCAGGAAATAAGAGGAATAATAAATTTTCTTCTCTGTTCTTGTGGAAGAGCTGACCACCAAAGCATCTCAAATTAAAGAGCCATTGACAACTGGAGCCAGTGTGAGGATTTATTCCACCAAAAACAAGGTTTCTGTTTCAAATAACAATTAAAATCATGAATTAACAATGGTAAAGAAAATACATCCAAAACAGCTTACATGTGCAAAGGAAGCATGGCCTGGAGGTGGATGGTTCAGAGAGAGACGTCTAAATGAGTGTACAGGTCTTTAAATGCAGGTTGATGGCATACCTGTGTTCATGACACACCTGTCAGCAGTTATCCCAGAATGCATGACATAATTCACAACAAGGAATAGCTGCATTTACCTGGTCATATACATGTAAAAATATTAAACATTTTGTTTTGTTATAAGCAGACATGCAAACATGTCTAATGCAAAAATTTAAAATTAATTTTCAGCTGTTTTTTTCCTCACGGAGTCTAACTCAAAGTCAAAGGTTACATGTATCTTTATCGTCCCCCACAGGAAAATTTTTGCAGCTCAAGACATACAGATACAAAAAACAACACTGATGATAATTTGAAAAACCAAGTGCATAAATACATGGAGCCCACTGGGAGTATTCCAGCAACAGGATAAAGAAGATTAAAAAAGATAAAGTGCCAGTGCCAAGAGGCAAAGTATTCAGCGGCTATTTAATAGACCAATAACAGCTGGTACAAATGAGGCCTGATACCTTTTAGTCTTCGTCATAGGCAGCCTGTACCGCCTGCCTGAGGGTAGAAGACTAAACTCTGCATAGAGAGGGATGATCAGGGCTCTGCAGGAGAGAAGTCGCCTTTCTAACCAGCTGCCTGCTGTAGGGGTCACTCGGCTGGACTTGACTCCTCCCTGTGATCTTGATGGCCACCTTGACCAGGCTATCTAGTCTGTTTCTAGTGACTAGCATCAGATTGCCATGCCAGACAGTAATACAGAACATTAAAACCAACCAACTGTCATAAATACAGGCATAAACATCGATCATAAGCAAACATACATGCAAATATGCCTGATATAACATTTATTAAAGGCACTAATTTGTTTTTAGAACTGTATCTATTGTTTAACAGTAGACAATTAGCCATATAAGCAGTCCGCTATCCACTTTTTTATGGACAAATAAACAGAAAGGTAGCTGAAAGCTGATATTCATAAACCAAGCTAGCAAGCTAGCAACATAGGCTGTGTGTTTAACTTAAGATCAGGAACTGACCGAAATAGTTTTCTTTCTAGCTAGTTAAGTTAGTGGAGCTAACATTTAGCTAGCTGTCATTACAATTCATTTATTAACCAATGTTAGCTTAGATTACTTAAGTCTGACGGTTGGTAGAGCTAACAGAAAACTGGCTAGCTAACTAACTTGGTCAGGACACTCTTGTAAAAGATTTTTAATATCAATGAGGCTTTTTCTGGTTAAATAAAATTTTAAATAAGATAAAATAAAAAACTGGCTAGCTAACTGGCTAGCTAACTGGCTAGCTAGCCTCTAAAAATTATACACATTTTGATGAGCATTTGTTAGTTTAACTTACATGTGTACATTACTTAAAGTTAAACCATACCATCAAATCTCAGTACTGTCATCAGAACTCACCTTGACAGGACTTCCAAGACTCCAAATCCAGAAATATGGTCTCAGTGGAAATGCTGTAGGCTAGTGAAGCAGTGATTGATGATGATCAAATGTGCTTGGAATAGTTTGCACACAGTTGAATTTGCATTCCGTCATGTTGTTTCGACCAAAATTATTTTTGAAGACCTCATTCATGTTGATTTAAAAAAAAAAAAAAAAAAAAAATTCCAGAAATTTTCCACCGCTTTGCAACCCAAGTGGGAGGTCATCAGGGATACAAATTTGATGATTGCTGTCTAAAACACAGAAATAGCTCAGATTTTATATTGCCTATAAATAAAACCCTTGAAAATAGAAGTTGACCTTGTTCTGATCCATCCAGATCCAACCAGAGGAGAAGAGAAGAATAAGGAATAACATAAAGAGAGAGCTGGGGGAGACTTCCACCATGACAGACAGGGAAGAGAGAGCTGTCATGGACATTTGGACCCTTAGCATG
The DNA here is from genome assembly GCA_030710495.1 of Labroides dimidiatus. Classification (NCBI taxonomy): domain Eukaryota; kingdom Metazoa; phylum Chordata; class Actinopteri; order Labriformes; family Labridae; genus Labroides; species Labroides dimidiatus. The sequence goes on from CM061143.1 coordinate 5,683,690, forward strand.
CGAGACAGATGGAGACTCTATCGGTAGGTCCACACCTGTGACGCATCTTTCTAAACGACTGTCTTCTTTAGTTCCTTCCCCCTTTTCTAATACCTCCCTCGCTCCTCCTTTTTCATTACCCAAGCACCCCCCCCTCCCCCCCCCAGTACAAATTCTTTACTCCCAGTGTGTATATTAAGTCAAGTAATCACCAGGAAAATGCTTCCCGGAGGATCTTCTCACCTCACTGAGCGAGGATGACGAAACATGCTTGACAGCGAGGACTCCAGTTTCGTTTTCCTAATTGTTCAGAGTAAACTTTAAGAAGAAGCAGCAATTAATAATAAAGATGATGTAAACAGTCACAGTGGTGTTACTATTGTTGGTTTATTTTGTGTCTGTAGGTTGTGGGTGGCACGCTACAGGGAGGAACTGGGCAACAAAGTCCTGGAGTTTGAACAGAACTATCAGAACATCGTGGACCGACTGGCTGAAGTAAAAAGACACGAGAGCCTCTGTGTGCTGCGGAAAGCCAAGGTACCCTATCATCTAATGTCAAAAAGAGTTTAAAGAGAGGTTTTCAAACTGAGAGAAGATAAAACTGAATAAACTGGGCGGATGTTTGAGCTAGATTGACCCGTAAGAACAGGCAGAATGGTAGAACTTATCATAAAACCAGAAAAAAAGATGTGATATTAAAGTAATAAATGCGTGCATCAGGTTGTCGGGATGACGACAACGGGGGCGGCCAAGTTCCGAAAACTCCTGCAGGAAGTGCGCCCACATCTGGTCATTGTTGAAGAAGCTGCAGAGGTTCTGGAAGCCCACACGATCACCACGCTGAGCGAGGCCTGCCAACACCTCATCCTCATCGGGGACCACCAGCAGGTAAAAAAAGTCACACGGACGAAAGATTGCAGCTAGTTGAGAAACACCTGCAGAAAGATGTGAAGGAAAGGTTAGCAAGACCTTTGTTTGGCTTTCTAACCTGCTGTATGTCAAGCTTACTCACCTGAAGCACCTGAGTATGTCTCTTATGCACTGCTGTCATTTTAATTCTTTCAAAAGATGTAAAAATCAGTCCTAACGTCGACTTGTTTTCGGCAGTGCACTACAAACGAACAGTGGGCCGTTAGCATAGCTAGCCGCCTGGCTCACTCTCTCGGGATCGCATTTAAACTGAATAAATATCAAATTATGTGGAGTGGAATAACAAACTTTACACTCTGTTGCAGTGACATCTTATTAAATCCAGCCTTATCATTTGTGCACTGCTTTATTTTAATAAGCCTTCAAGCTCTTGATTGAAATGACCTCATTTGCAACCCTAAGTAGAAAAAAAAAAGTAAATGACAACCTGTCACGAGGGGTTTTGTGCATTCGTGCGGATGGTTGGTGAGATTTTTGTGAGTAATCTTGAGAGAACTGGGGAAAAGCATCCTTCACATGCCAGCCAGTACAAGAGCTCAAGCTAGAGAAAAGTGAGGAGTGATATGCTGGACATCAGACTATTGAACAACTTGTCAGGGCTTGCCAAGGACATATGGCCAGGCAGCCTGTCTAGCAATCTGCGGAGTGTTATCACAACCACACGCAATTTCATCACACGTTTCAATATTCTGTCCTCGCTGTGCAACTTCTGCCCGCTCCTTTATAATATTTGCTTGTTGCACCGTTTATGCATGAATTTATGCATGCATTTGACTGTACAAACAACCCTGTCTGAGTTACAGTTGTACACAAAGTTTTAGCAAGTACAAGATTGGAATTTCAAATGGAGTTTGACTTGAAGATTGCATTTATTGTAGCCTGAGCTGGGGGATCAATGATCATTTTCTTACACCAGGTACATCAGATTAATATGAAAGTAATTCACCACTGTGCCCGAGGCTCTCTTCTCTGATTTATACAAGCGGGTGCAAACATGGCATGACAACAAGTGCAAAATGAAAGTTCCTAGGTTTCTTTAATTCAAATTTCTGGATGATAAACAAGTGCAGGTTTTTAAAAAACCAACAAGACGAGACATTCTGATGGTGCACATACAGCTCAGTCTGTTTCATTGCTTGGAACACAAGTCTGTAAAGTCAAACTACTAACAAATGGCTTCAGAGTTTTGTTTGAGTGAAACCCAGACTTGAGTGTGTGCATGTAATGGAGGTGGATGGATCACACTTCCCTGGTAAAATAAGCTTTGGCTTTGTTGTGCCGCTCATTAATCACAGGTTTGGTGTTGAATCGAGCAGAACACAATGCTTCACATTTATACTAGAATCGGTCTTGCCTCCCCCACACCCCTCCCACATACATGCACAATCACACTCTGTCCTCTAGCTAAAGCGGGTTTGCAGACACTCACAGACACTCACACAAGCAAAACGGTAAAAAAAAAAACTTGGGATTGCAGAAAAATGAAGTTAGAGATGCTCTGCATGCAGGAACGTTATTAAACTGAGGAGCTGGTATATTTTAGCGAGCTTCCCTGTGTAGTTAAAAAAAAAAGTTAACTTTTTGGTTAATGAGTTTGTAAGTGATTGGTGCTTTCCCAGATGGGATTTGTTAAGCTAACATCTTGTGCTAGCTTAAACCTTAACGCCGGCTCACAGACTCACAAGATCCGTGTCCGTTCCTCTGAGTATTGACTGCGTGCTCTCTCAGCTGTCGACTTATACCGGCTTGTTCATGCTAGACAGCTGGTGTCACTTCCCACCCCCAGGAATGACGGCCAGAATGCACTGGATACGTCTCTGTTCCATCTGGGCATTGGATCTGATTGGTTTCAGTTCCAACCCAGGCAGGTTGGAGCCCTCAGGGTCAGAGATGTAAGACGGAGCATTGCTGCATCAGTTTTGCACAGGGCAGATCGAGCGGGACAGGAAGTCGGGCACTGTAGCTACAATTTAAACATCAAGGGATTTTCAAAACAAAATGAACCACGTCAACAACAAATAATTTTTAAATACAATACTACTACAACAACGAACCCACATGGTGAGTGGCCCAGAGGCCAGAGTTAACAGGTTTGAGAATTTAGAGCCCAACACTCATCATGTTGGTTTGTTGTTTCAGTCCAACCAGATATGTGGGCTGATTGATAAGTTGTGAGCCTCATATTTAAGGGTTTGACTCTAGTGGACATATTGCGGTATTTTTCAGTATCTTTACGCTTTTGCCAGCGATGTTTAAGGGCCTCAATGCCACTTTTAAAGAAGTCCTTTTCTTGACCGTTCAGACAGTCCTCCACTGCATGTATGACGTCATCATCTGACCCAAAGTGGGTACAGGAAATGGCCTTTTTCCATTTTGAAAATAGATGAAAGTCTGATGGAGTAAGATCAGGTGAATGAAGCAGATGCTCAATCAATTCAAAGCCACAATCATTAATGGCAGCCATGGCAACAACAGACTTGTGAACAGGAGCATCGTCCTGGTGGAACAACACACCTTTACTGGGTTTTCTGCAGTGCTTGAGTTTAATATTTCTCTTAACTGCCTAAGGAGTGATGCATAATATGTGTCACTGATTGTTTGTCCCTTCAGTCAGAACAATATCATGGACTTTGTTGACCATTTCTGGGGTTGCAGCAGTGACAGGCCTTCCAGGGCGGGCATCATCCCCAAGGCTCTGCCTGCCACGCTTAAATTCCACCACCCACCTTTTCACTGTAGCATATGAAGGGGCATCATTCCCTAGTGTTGCTACCATATCAGTATGGAGATCCTTAGGTGATCTCTGCTCTTTCAGAGATTTTGTCCATTTTGCAAAAGTCTCTTGCCTTGTTTACTTTAGAGAGCTACCTCTTCAATATAAACTGACCATATGACACCAGTCTTCAGGTACACAGCCTTAAATAGTCAGGGAATAGTAGAGCTGATAAAGGACATCCCTGCTTCACTTCTTCAATAGAAGGCTCATAACTTATCAATCAACCCTTGTATTTTAATATGAACGTCATTACTCCAGCATCCGGCCAAATAGAAGTCTTGTGTATCTGATCCGGACGGCTCCACCCTACAGGTTCAGAGACACAGGTGGAACGCAACGAAGGGGAGCCCACACAAGTTAACATATTGACTTGAATTGAAACCTATCAGATCTCGTGCCATAAGACGAACTGGATTATGATCTAATGTGATTTGGCTGTGACAGTGTTGGATAACAGACTCTGTAGACCCTGGCATGCAAAACCAATCATTTGGAGCTTGTAGTCGCAATTTTAAAAATGCATGATGAAAAAAAATCTTCCTCTCTTTAAATGTTTTCTTTTCACATTCCTGGCTATCATTCTTCAATTTTTCATCAACAAAATAACAAAGTATACTCAAGTGTTTGGAGCGTTTAATTAGCATTTGTGTTTCCCTTAGCTGCGCCCAAGTGCCACAGTCTACGACCTCGCCAAGAACTTCAACCTGGAGTTGTCCATGTTTGAGAGGCTGGTGAATATGGAACTCCCTTATGTCAGACTCAACTACCAGGTTTGTGTTTATCATGGTGTCTCGATCAATGATTTATCAAAGCCAGCGCGTTTATCCTGTGTGTATGCCTGCCAGTGAATGTATGCTTCTGTGTTCATATGACTACTCGTGTTTATTTGTGTTGTTTTTTTATATTTCAGCATCGTATGAAGCCAGATATTGCCCGTCTTCTGACCCCACACATCTACTCAGAGCTGGAAAACCACCCCTCTGTGCTGATATATGAAAACATCAAGGTGTGTATTGTATTTTCCTTCCTGCTGTCTCTTCTTCACACTTGTGTTAGGCCTCCTAGTCTGGAAGGACAAAAAATATCTGCTTTCCTCCTTGTATCGTGTGAAATATTTGAGCCAAAGTAAGCCAAGGTGTAAAGAAAGTCATGTTAAATTAAAAAGGATGTATAAACAAATGTGTTTTCTTAAACACTGTCTTCCAGGGTGTTGATACCAGTTTGTTCTTTGTGGAGCACAACCACCTTGAAGAAGAGATCAAAGATGGAAAAAGCCATAAGAACAAGCATGAGGCTGAGTTTGTGGTCGCTCTTTGTCGCTATTTCCTCCATCAGGACTACAAACCAGAGCAAATTACCATCCTCACTACCTACACTGGCCAGCTCCAGTGTCTGCGCAACATAATGCCTGCGAGTGAGTTCAAAGGGGTCAAAGTTCATGTGGTGGACAAGTACCAGGGTGAAGAGAATGACATTGTCCTGCTGTCTCTGGTTCGAAGCAACCCTCAGGGAAAAGCAGGCTTTCTGAACATTCCCAATCGCGTCTGTGTAGCCTTGTCCCGTGCTAAGAAAGGCCTGTTCTGCATTTGCAACAGTGCAATGCTGGGAAAAGTCAAGCTGTGGAGCAACATTTTCAGCACCTTGAAGGAAAACGGCCAAATTGGCGATGCACTGACACTGCGCTGTCAGAATCATCCGGATAGAGAGATAAAGGCTTCTTGTGCCAAAGATTTCCAAAAAGCTCCTGAAGGGGGGTGCACCCTGCCCTGTGAGTTTCGACTGAATTGTGGCCACGTATGCACAAGAGTCTGCCACCCCTACGACCCTGAGCACAAGAACTACAAGTGTATGAAACCCTGTCCCAAGCTTTTATGTCAACTGGGACACAGGTGCCCATTGGTGTGCTCCAAAAAATGCCCAGAGCAATGTTCAGTGAAGGTTGAGAAGATCATTCCCAAGTGTCAACACACACAAATGGTCCCCTGTCACCAGGACCCGGCGACATTCATCTGCAGGAATCCCTGTGAGAAGCTCCTTAATTGTGGGCATGCATGTGACATGTGGTGTGGGGTCCCATGCACTAGTAAGTGCAAAGTGAAGGTCCCCTTAGTGCTCAGATGTGGCCACAGCAAGCAAGACTGCTGCTTTTACAAAACGGGGCCTGAGGTGCCTGGCTGCAATGCTCCTTGTAGACATGAGCTAAAATGTGGCCATGCCTGTCCAGGAACATGTGACAAGTGTCATCAGGGAAGGTTCCACCGCCCTTGTTCACACCAGTGTGACCGTATCCTGATCTGCTCCCACAAGTGCAAGGAGCCTTGCACCCGGGATTGCCCCCCGTGTAAGAGACCTTGTGAGAACCGCTGCATCCACAGCAAGTGTAATAAGCGATGTGGGCAGCCATGTGCTCCATGCAATGAGCCTTGTGATTGGCAGTGCCCTCACCAAAGCTGCACCAAGCTTTGCCATGAGCCATGTGACCGTCTGCCTTGCACCAAACCCTGTGAAGAGACCCTGAGCTGTGGTCATCCATGCATAGGTCTGTGCGGAGACAAATGTCCCAGCAAATGTCGCGTCTGTGATCACGACGAGGTCACTGAGATTTTCTTTGGCATGGAGGATGACCCTGAGGCCTGCTTCATTCAGCTAGAGGACTGTGGACACATCATTGAATACAGTGCCATGGACACGTACATGGGGATGGATGACAACCAGCAGGCAGATAACGGAGAGGAGGTGGTGATAAAACTGAAGGAATGTCCCAAGTGTCGAGCTCCAATCCGCAAGAATCTACGTTATGGATCTCACATCAACAAGCGCCTGGCTGAGATAGAGATGGTGAAAGCGAAGATAAATGGAGATCAGGGTGATTTAAAAGAGCACAAGAAGGCTCTTAAGAAGCGGTGGAAAGAAAACCTGTCAACTTATGATTCTATCGGGGATAAGGCATATCTAAGCATCGAGGCAAGCCTTGGTAGAGATGGTCTCACAGCAAATGATTTGTGGTCTCTGGAGACCAGGATGGACTTCCATCAAAAAATTGCAAAACTACAGAAGGTCCGGAGAATGGAGAAAATTCTCTTTACTGAAAGCATCGACGTGGAAATGGATATCGAGGAGTTCTCATACTGGCTCCACGACATTCATCACAAACTCACAGAGCAGCAGGTCTTTGATTTGCAGAGAGAGCTACAGAGAATCACCCTCAAGACTGAAATTAACGTCCGATGTGAGAAAGCTCTGGGAAGAGGACAAAGTGACAAAATCAAATCAGAGGTGGCAGCAATAAAAGAAGTTCTGGAAAAGAACGGGCAGTTCACCGAGCAAGACGAAGACAGAGTCAAAGAAATCATGAAGCAGCTAAACCAAAAGTTTCCCGTCACCGGCTTGATGATCAGCGAGGACGAGAGGAAAATGATCGTGTCAGCTATGAAGATGCGCCAAGGACACTGGTACAAATGTCCAAACGGCCACGTCTACATCATCACCGAGTGCGGAGGGGCCATGGAGAGTCGACGCTGCCCTGATTGTGATGAGACCATTGGCGGGGCCAGTCACGCGCTGGCAAGTGGCAACCAAGTGGCCTCTGAGATGGACGGGGCGCAACACGCCGCTTGGTCCGAACACAACAACCTTCGCAACTTTCAAGAATTCAACATTTGAGAGAGTTTCATACCTACACTGACCTAACTGCATTTCATTTTATTGTAACTACCACTTTGATTTATGCTGGACCAGTAGTGATCTCTATGAAAGTCTGTATCCCAAAGTACTTTTTCACTGAAACCCTTTTATTGAAAACAGACTGGAGCAGTTCTAACAATCTGTGGCACTTTGTATTTGGTATTATCCTTTCAATAATTTAGCATTTTTGACTTGTTTGTGCAGCATTCTTCCTCTGTTTTATGGCTGTGTTGCAGTTTTGTTCTGAGCAATGTTTTGAAGCATGTAGCAAGATGATTAACCAGTCAGGATGGGTGTTTTGTTGTTTGTTTTAATCAGAAAATAATAATTCAAACCTTTTAAGTGTTGAAGACTCTTTGTGTATGTGTAACATTTCTTCCTGCCTGAACAACAGGTGGCAGTAAAACTCTGTCAAAGAATCCACAGAGAAATTACCTCGTTTCTAACTTGTTTGAACAAAATAAAAAGCCTGTGCACTTGTGACTGAACTCTTCTCGTCTTATTTCAACAATGTCAGGAATGCATCAGTGTGAGAACTGTTTAATATATGAAGTCAGTATTTGTATTTGGGCCTTTATCAGTATGGGAGCATAAGGAGGGGTTTCGACACAAGCATGAAAAGACGAGAGAGAATCATAAGTCACTTTAGGAGCTTCTGTCTTTTAGGAAAACTCATTTTTTATAGAAGGAATTCTGCACACTGTCAGAGAAGTTTAAATTATTATTTTTCTGACTTTTAGACTGGAGTTAGTCATCTGTGTCAGGCCGTCATTGGCTGGCGAATGAAATAAACCTGAAATAGCGCCGATCCTTAGACCAACAATCACTTGATGAATGTGTCCCTGTCAAAGAACCTGCTTCAGTGCAAAGTACTGCCTGCAGGGAGCGGGTGCAGAGAAATGCAAAAGTAGACCATCAGGATGCGCATTCAAAACTTAAAAAGGTGCCAGTCTTTGAGTATTTATAGGATTCAAGCAGCAGAAAGAGGAAGCTGGACAAGAGAACGCACTGTAGGCAAATGTTAATACCCCACACTGTCGGCCCGGTCGTCTATTGTATCAGGTGGCTTTAAATGTTTTACTGTCTGAGGGAAAACTGCTCTGGCCCTGCTATAAAAGCTACCTCTCTGCAATCCTCAAACAACAGATGCACACACATGCAGCAGTATGTGGTCTGATCACTGTCTCTAACAGAACACATAAGCCTGTGTGGGTGGGAGTTGCATTGTGGAAACAAGGGGGAGCTGACACACCGTGCAGAGAAATAACTGTAGGGAAAGTAAAACATCATGAAATGAGAATTCAATTTCGAAGTGCCATCTGCAATTTTGCACAGCAAGACTTACTGCATTGATCTGATCTTCCACGATGAGGAAGCAGAAAGTGATTTGTGGGAAACATGGCGAAGTCTGACACACGCTGTGCTTTAAGTGGGCTGGTACGCTCCAGTACTCGCTACTGCCACTTCTAAATTTAACCCTTTGGTGTAGTGGGACTTCTCAGCAGCTGCCAGCAGCCTTTCCTGTCCTCTCCGTCCATGTGCAGGCATCCGTTTGTGGAGTGAACTTGACACCTGTGAAGGTTTTTTGCAGGAAATGTTTTTGACTTTTAGAGCCACTGTTCTCTCTTTTACATTTTCGTCTCTGTTGTCTGGTGGAAATGTAGTGAATTCATTCCATTCATTCCACTCTGCATTCATTCCATTAAGAGTGAATTCAAGGTTTATGGTTATTGTGAGATTTTCTTTTTTACTCTAAAGAAAGAACAGAGTTTGAAGTTGAATGGCTGTACATGGTTATTTATATTTCTCCCTCTGGTTTCACTTCTGGTACAGAAGTACAGGGAAAAAAGTTTCTGTATAATCCCCGTATTGTTTGGAAAAAGTTAACAAGTTGTTTATATTGACTGTAATGAACTTTGTGGAGGTAAATACTTAGCTGTGAGATGGGCATCACCTTTTTTATGTCAATGTCAACTTTAATGAAACTGTTATTAATATGTTAAAGCAATAAATAAAGTATTAAGCGCCGCCTACGTGTTGGCTGTGGAAACACAAATAGGATTGAGCTCAACTGATCCGACCCGTGCCAAACCGTACTGATCCATGATGGACTGCTATGTGGAAACCAAGGGGCAACATCCGGTAGAGAAAAATGAAGCCTATGCAGAAGTGCTAAAAGTTGATTTTCATCGAGAATCCGCTAGAGGCTGGCTGCAGAAAGACCAGAAGTCACGTACGCATCAAGCCAAAACAAACCCACAACTTTTACAGCATTAAAAAACATATTTACAGCCTGGTTAAAAAAACGGCTTGGGTCTGAAGTGCTAATTTGGCTATTTGCATGCGGTGTGCAGGGGTTGAATTTTTTTTTCTAATTTACTGGTTTGTTAGATGTTAGGATTACGAGTACGTTCAATCAGACGCTCAGCTCAGCTCACGTGACTGATGGGCGCCCTATAGCTGTAAAAAAGGAAGCTTTAAGTCTGCGTCATATCCAAGATGGCCCTGCCCAATGATTGGCTTCATATGACTGTATCAGGAACAGATGGCTGACGTCGAAGAGACCACCGTAATTTCCCATACTTTAAACCCTGCGGCCTATAGAACGGTGCGGATCTCACAGGTTACAGGTTCTGTACTATTGCACTAAATGGTAACACTTGAATAATTAATGTAAAAAGGCAACATGTTTGTTGAAATGTTAATAAAATGGAAGCTTCCCCCAAACAGCTAGCTCTTTCCCGACAACATTAAAACACCTGCGGCTTATAGTCCAGTGCGGCTTGTATATGTACACATTTGTTTTTTCTCCATAAATTTAGCTGGTGCGGCTAATATTATACTCAGGTGCGCTTTATAGTCTGGAAATTACGGTACGTCCATATTTTATACAGTCTATGGTGGAAACATGGCTTTATTGTATTGTATTGTTACTTAAATTCTCCATCTGTTGAACTCTTTGCATATTAACAACTGAAATATTAAGATGTATTCATGGTTTGTTTTGGACATTTAATTAAGCTTAAAAAAAATCCATCTGCAGTAGTTCCACTTCCTGAAAGTGAAAACTAGCGTAGCATACTCCAAAACAGATCAGGCAGAACAGTCTGTCCACGCAAAGCAGTACACAATGCCTTAAACTGTTTTTTTTTTTTTGCATACTGCAGATTTTGCTCCTTTTCACATACTAAGTACTAAATTTTCACCAAATCAGTGGGCACTGCTCGTACAGTAATGGGTTTGGATAACACTCTGTGTGTTTTCTCCATTCTCTGTCGGTTCTTTGTGTCTGTTTTTTTGTATCTTCTCTTTGTCTTGTTTTTTTCTGTGTCTCATTGTTTTCTCTTTGTGTTTTTAGCTTCATGATTTTTTTTTTTTTTTGGATTGCATGTCAGACTATTCAGAAAGTAAGTTTTTTATGCCTTTTATTATAAGCTTTCATTACTAAATCCTCCAGTTTTCTGAGCATGGGCCTCCTTTGGAACGTTATCATGTTGTCGATAAAATAGGACATGGAATTATGTGAGACTAGATGTTATTCTACTCCTGCTCTGTGAAAGGCTGAATAAGGATTCATCTTTCATTTTTTTTAAATGTCAGATATGTAATGTCAGCTTTAAATAGATCAATAGTTAAAATGTGGTATACAAACTTGTAACAAGAATTCCTGGCCTGTATCAACATTGCTCTGCACCATACTGTGAAGCTTTAGAGTAAGAAGCATCTACGAGGAGGTTCGGCTTTTTGTTGCACACCGGCAAAGAGGAAACCAAACTCATTGTGATGTTTTGTCACTGCTTTCTTACATAAAGTCCTTGAAAGTATCTGTTGGATAAAGACTGAAAGATTCAGTTCATTCAGACGAAGCACAGAGATGTGTCGGAGTGAGCTCTCATGGAAGAAGTGTCTTATGTATAAAACCTCTTCTTTTTTCATGCTTTGTGTAAAAAAATAATAGTGAGTTTGGCATTGGTTAGGATGTTGTACTAAGAGTCAGGGTGTTAATGTGAGGGATAAAGGAAAGAGTTGGTTAAAGCAGAAGTTGAGGTTTGTGGATGTTGTTTTCCTGCCACGTCTTTACATGATCTCGCCACTTTTCTGCATTTTTCACTCAATGCAGCTCAAGTCTATAGTTTGAACTTCAACCTATGTCTGAATGTTAATGTTTCTTATTTGTCAGAACATGCAGCCATTGTGTAAGCTGCAAGGGTAATGGGTTTGTACTATCAGAAAATTGCTCATGAAAGATCCCCTAGAGGCTTTTCATTGGTAAAGCTGGTCGAGGTCCAAGGTTCCTACACAAAGCAGAAATATCTTTGTGACTGCATTCAGAATCACTTGAACGAGGGGAAAAAAAGCACAAAGCAGTAAAAGCGTAGCTTTAAGTATCAAGTCTTACCTTTGAGCATCCTCATGTACAATGAGCAGAGTCTGAATGATAAATAAATGGTTGTTTGCATGCTTCCACACCAAGGTGATGAGGTGTCCTACACAGTGAGCTGAGTGATTCCAGTGAACTGTAGAGGATGTCAACACAAAGCTGTGGTATAAAACTACACAAGCAACACAATGTCCCTAAGAGTCAAGTAAAATTCACCAATTTTCAGTCGTTGTGAGAATTTTTCAACAGAAAAAAAAAGAGTTTAAAAAATCAGTTGAAATACCCGATACCAGGATTTTGGATCAGTCCACCCCTATTGTTTTTTACTATAGATCAATGTGTGATAAGCAAGATGGCGGCACCTTTTACAGCAGTAACAGGTGGATCCACGCTGTCCATCCTCTATACAGTCAATGATCACAGCCACCACAAGAAACATTAAAATATCTGGATGAAACGACAACAGTGTCCAACGAGTCTGTCCTCATCGGTCACAGAAGTTCAGAGGTTAAAGAGGTTTGTTTACTAAATAGTGTTATATTTTAAAGCGTGGACAAAAATGATTCTATATGAGTTTACACAGAGTTTTGGTAACCACATTATTATTGATTTTTTTTTTTATTTAAAGTCCCTGTGAGGACTTTCTAAGTGATCTTAAATAAAAGTGTCACTTCTAGATATCTGCCTGATCCTAATCCACAACTTAGAATGAGATTATGATCACCAATATAAGTTATTTCTAAATGCTATTTCTTAGCTTCCTGATCGGGTCGGACAGAACTGGATTGATTTACAGCACTTTAAAAGCTCTATGACAACACCACGCCGGCTGACGAAGTTTAGTGGTGAGATGAGAGCTCTGTGTTTTTGTCTGCTGCAAACTATTTCTGGGATTCATTTTATAGTGATGGTGGAGACTGGAGCTGAACTGTCAGACATAAAAAGGACAGAACAGATGAAGAAAGCTAAATGGGAGAGTGAAAGAGCATGAGCTAAAGGCTAAACCACAAGCTAAAAGCTAAAACATGGGCTAAATGCTAGAACACAGGCTAAACATTAAACAAAACTAAAGGCTTAAACACAAGCTAAAGGCCAAAAATACAGGTTAAAGACTAAAATATGGGCTAAAGGCTAGAACACAAGCTAAACGCTAAAACACAAGCTAAATGTTAAACCACAAACTAAAGGCTAAAACACAAGCTAAAGGCAAAAATACAGGCTAAAAACTAAAACACGGGCTAAAGGCTAGAACACAAGCTAAAGGCTAAAACACAGGCTAAAGGCTGGAACACGGGCTAAAGGTTAAAACACAGGCTAAAGGCTGGAACACAAGCTAAACCCTAAAACACAAGCTAAATGTTACACCACAAACTAAAGGCTAAAACACAAGCTAAAGGCAAAAATACAGGCTAAAAACTAAAACACGGGCTAAAGGCTAGAACACAAGCTAAAGGTTAAAACACAGGCTAAAGGCTGGAACACAGGCTAAAGCTAAAATGTGGGCTTAAAGCTAAAACATGGGTTAAAGGCTGAAACACTAGCTAAAAGCTTAAACACGGGTTAAACTGTTTGTGATAATGTTCATTCCAACCCACATGCAGCAGTTATTCTGCAGTGATCTGATCAAACTTGAGAGTCTGTTAATAAAAGGAAGAGTGATGTTACGTTAGCTCTGATTGGTAGATGAGCAGGACATGAGGATTCGCTAACGTTACATGTTATGGATATGTCTCAGAGCCCTGGTTACTAAACTACGGTACAAATTTACAAAGTTTGCTTGTTGTCACGTTTCAAACAACAGCGCTTTGTACCTGTTGATAAATACCTGAACTCGTTGCTTTGTATCCAGTAAAAAGTTTTCTTGAACAAAGAAAAGTAGGGTTAAAAAGATCTGCTCTTCATTCATTTTTCAAAACAAACGCGCCTTGTTAAGAGTCATGTCATCACGACAGTGTGGGCTTGACTCGAACCAAAGGTGCAGTCCACTTCAAACAGTCCTCACAGCCTCTTTAACATGCACAAAGATAATTTTGAAAACTTCATAGCCTTAGATCAAACAAAGTCCCCCCTGAGCTCTCTGACGTCTCCCTTGGGAGCTGCTGACACAAGGTTGGAAACCACTGCCATAGATAACCATTGAGTATGACTATTTAGAGGTGTTTCTAAACATTTAATCACAGTTCTACATCTTCTGGCCTCTTCTGTTATAATTATATTATAAAAATGAGAATTAAGTACCAGATTCTTTGACATGTTGACGTAAGTCTTGATTTTCACCTCTCTGGTTCCTTTGTATTGCTAATAGTTCCTCCAAAAAGACAGTTTATTAGGTGTCACCCTACCTCTCCTTTTCCTCACCCGCCCCTCTGGCTCTAATTTACCTTCAAATTTGTCAGCTGCCTCAGGTGTGAGTTTCTGACTGAGCGGATCACTGGGTCTTTTCTCCCTGCAGTCCACACTGGCAGACTCACTTAGCCTCAACTGGCCATCCGTCCCTGGCCTCGATTTCCCACAGATACTTTGGGCTCCTCTTAACATGCTGGTCACTTCACACTGGATTTGACTGATCTCCCCCATCTACTGGACCGGGGATACAGAGAAGAGCCAGAGAGAGAGAGAGAGAGAGAGAGAGAGGTAGAAAGAGATACAGGCCTGCTACCACATGTTCATATAGACAGAAGAAAAGAGAGAAAGATAAACAGGCAGACTGGCTGGGAGAGGGGATGTGCTGGACTGATTGACTGATCTGCTTTCAGTCCACCGGAGACTCTGCTGATACAGGGAAGAACAGAGACACAGAGATGATATGGAGGCAGAATGAGCCAGATTCGATATGAAGTGAATGCAATGGTGGGATTGAAGCTCCTCTCCCCTGGACCAGTGCGATTGTGAATGGGAGAGAGAGACACGGGCAGGCAAACAAGAAGAGGAAGAAAAAAACAGCAAATGGGAGAAAAATGTGAATAGAGATCAGAAAATCAAAATAAACTAAAAGTGAGGCTGACATATTTCAGCTGATACAGCTTTCACACTCAGATCTACGTCAAACTTCTTACTTTGTCATCCTCAGCTTTAGTTGTGATGGTTCAGAAAGAACATTTTGACAAGAAAAAGAGTGTGTCTTTTTCTGGTATTATCTTTTCTTTCTTTCTTTCACTTTAATGGTTTTTCATTTTTATTTGCGACTAACTGATTCCATCTACAGCACAGCATCTGTTGCAAATCGTGGTGCATCTTTTTACGACATAATGTGATTTCTACAATTCACCGACCTCAGCCTGCTCAGCTTCCTTTGCATTTGAGTGAAATACATGAGTTTTTGCACTCAGCTTTTCACGGCGTCTGATTGGTTTTTGAGCTGCAGAGGTTCACTGCATTTTGCAGAGTCGTAGCCATGATTAGACAGAAAGATTTTTCTCTCAAGTTCTGTCAAATTAGGGATTTGCTCCTGTGTTTGAACAAACTGCAAAACTGAGGCTCCTGTTTGCTAAATTAATTAGTTATTCAGTTGCCAATTTATCTTGTTTCTCCAACCTTCAAACCACCAAACAATAGCCAAAGACAGATGAAGCTGTTTGGCATTGGCAGAGAAGATTTGGCAAATTTTTCATGGGTGCAACCCACAAACTGAGCTCTGCTGCCCATCCAACTAACACATGTTCCTAACAAATGTGTCATAATCTAAAAAAAGAAATAAACAGACTTTACAATGGTATTAGAATTCTATTTATTTATTTGTTTAATTTAACCTTTATTGTATTGGGTATAATCCAAATGAGATAAAAAAGAAAATCTATTTTACAAGGGAGTCCTCAGTTCAAAATGGGGTTGCCATAAAAACTGCTCCCCCTGGTGGCTGGCTGCAGTATAGGTCCGAAAGTCTGCATCTCTGTTCATTCCAGATGGGCTGTGGTTAAAATTTAAAAAATTAATACACCTCAAAGAAATATTGCTCTCATCTGTATGCTGTGGTGATATTTAGATATTACTGGCCTGCATTGTGTTCAGGTCCTCTTTTTTTCCTGGAAGTTTTATGTTTTTACGTCTCGTTTAACGATGATTGACAACTGCCATTTTTATGAAGTTTATCGGGAATAATAAAATACAGGAAGGAGAGTTCAGAAGAGATTAGACTGTCTAAAGATATATATATATATATATATATATATATATATATATATATATATATATATATATATATATATATATATATATATATACATATATATATATATATATATATATATATATATATATATATATATATATCTGTCACTCTACTCCAATCAGATTTTTTCATAGTCTCTACTGTGCAGACTCTGGCTGCATAATGTTACATGGTCAATTATCAGTCAGTTAAAAACAAGACAATCACTTCATTTGTCAGCCCATCAATCATTGAAACACATACACTATAAGGTAAGATACTGATTCCAGTTATGTCAGACAGACATACGTGAGTATTTAAAAAGTGACTTGCATAAATGTGTGATAGCACAGATACCCCCAAGTGGTAATTTAAATGTAACTTAAGAAACAGCAACTTGATAAACCACCAGTGGTCAAAAATATGATCTGGACAGCAAAACGGTAAAAACTTGTAAAAATGCAAAACGAGAAACCAGAAATTGTCTTTCCACTTCTTCTGAAGAGAATACTTGATCCTGATATAATAATCATGAAGTATCAAGTTATCTTGTGGGGACACGTTAACCCGTTACTTCATGATACGAAGACGTAGTGCCTCTAAGACGTTCAACTTGTTCCTACAGGTTAATAAACTGTGTGCACAACAAGTGATTATCTTGTGTGTACAGATTGTTCCTACATGATAATTATAATGAAAGCTTAAGTTTTTATCTTGAAGGGAAAAGTTAGTTATCTTGTCCTCATGATATAATTACTTAGTGGGGATAAGTTATTTACCTTGTGCGCACAGTATTAACTGGTTCCTGCATGATAATTATACAAAAAGCATAAGGTTTTATCTTGAGGGAAGAAGTTAATTTTCTTATTAATAGATACAGTTACCTTATCAGGACATGTTACCTTCTGCACAGAAGATATGACCTGCATTTCTTATCTTTTGCGCACAAGATTGGTTGTTCCCACATGATTGTAATGTATTGAGAGCAGGTTTTCTTCTGTGTTAAAGTTACTCATCATCCATTCATCAATCTTCCACTGTTTAACTGGGTATGGGTTGCAGGGAGAGCAATGTCATCAGCTAAAACCAGTGGCCTCTGTTCCCAGCCACCTCCACAAGCTTCTCTGGGGGATACAGAAGCATTCCCAGGTTAGCTGAGAGATATCATCTCCCCATCATGTCCAGGGGTCTCCTTCCAATTGGGCATGCCTGAAACACCTCCCCAGGGAGGCATCAGGGAGGCATCCTCACCTGATCCCCAAACCACCTCTTCTGACTCTTCTCGATGTGAAGGAGTAGCAGTTCTACTCTGAGTCTCTCCCGGATGTCTGTGCTCTGAACCCTATCTCTAAAGCTGAGCCCAGACACCCTGTGGAGAAAGCTCATTTCATCAAAGTCAAAGTCAAAGTCAACTTTATTGTCAAATATGCTATACATGCTCAACATACAGCATAGATGAAATTCAGTCCTCTCAAACCCACGGTGCAACACAGTAATAAAATTACAATAACTAAACTAAACTAATAAAGACTACCTTAAATACTACAGTTAACAATATAGGTGTGTGCATGGGCAGAGTCTGTGGCCCAGAGTCAATGGTGGGGGCAGAACAGGGAGGGAGAATCCTGACTGCCTGGTGGAAAAAACTGTCTTTGAGCCTGCTGGTTTTGGCCCGGAGACTCTGCAGTCTCCTTCCCGACGGCAGCAGGTTAAAGAGACTGTGGGATGGGTGGGTGGAGTCACCTGCAATCCTTGTGGCTTTGCGGGTGAGGCGGATGTTGTAAATGTCCTGTAGGGAGGGAAGAGAGACACCGATGATCTTCTCAGCTGCTTTCGCAGTGCGCTGCAGGGTCTGGCGGCAGGAGATGGTGCAGGCGCCGTACCACACGGTGATGCAGCTGGTCAGGATGCTCTCAATGGTGCCTCTATAAAAAGAGAACATAATGGGGGTCGGGGCTCTCGCTCTTCTCAGTTTCTGCAGGAAGTAGAGTCGCTGTTGAGCTTTCTTGGCCAGAGATGCGGTGTTGATGTTCCAGGACAGGAACTTGGCGTTGCTCACCCACTCCACTGCCGTACCGTTGATGGTTGCACTGCTTGTATTCGCGATCTTGTCCTTTCGATCACTACCCACAGCTCGTGATCATAGTTGAGGGTTGGAACGTAGATTGACTGGTAAATTCAGAGCCTTGCCTTCTGACTCAACTCCCTCTCTTCACCACAACAGACCAGTATAGCACCCACATCGCTGCTAACACAGCCTCGATCCGTCTGTCAATCTCTTGCTCCGTTTGCCCCTGACTCGTGAACAAGACCCAGTCCGCCACCCAGAGTGGGCAGTCCACCCTAGCCTCAGACTTAGAGGTGCTGATCTTCATCCCAGCTGCTTTACACTCAGCAGCAAACTGGCTTAATCATCATATTACAAGAAGTAAGTACCTGGTGGGAAATGGTTATTAAGTTGTAGACACAATATTATCTAAGTAAGCTAGAAAAGGCTTCAGACATACTTGAACCTGCTCGTATGTCACACACCCCTTGGTTTAAGTGGTGCCTAATTGCAGCATAGGAAGTAGATTAATAACTTCTTACCTCGGCCATATCGCGAGAAGCATGCCAGTTAACTTCTCATGGGGAATGTGTCATCACATCAAAAACTTGATTAAAGCTCTGGGAAAAGCACCGACCCTGATCACATTTTTGTCAGTCTTCCAAACTGATTTAGATGTAAATTCTTTTTTTTTTTTTCCATTCCAACTCCTCCGGTCCTCGTGGTGTCTTGTACTGGAAGAGAAGCGTTGGGTTTAAGGCAAAAAAAAAAAAGCGTTTCTGCACAGGTAAGCATGTTCAGTTTGCAAGTGTTTGAATCTAAACTCATTTGAATAACTGTGTGAAAGCCAATTTGGTTTTAATTGAGCTCTGCTCTTCTGAACACCTGCAACTAGATTAGTGACTGACATTAAGCTGTTTTGCTGCGTTGGGCCTCCAAGTGCTGCTCCTCCTGCTTTATAACTCTGGATTTACCTCCAAATTTTTAATACGACACCATATGTGCGTTGCAGAATGTGCAATGAGTTTGGCTCGCTGTTTCACGGAGCAGCAGTGAAATATGGCAGTGAAAAGGAAATAATACCCGAGCTAATCCATTTTACTCCCGCATGCCTGAGTGCTGTGACAAAGGTGGTTTATTACCATTACCATCAGTGTATGATTATCAATATGCATTAGGGCATCTCACCTTGCTGCGAAGCCCCAACAGGCCATGACAGACCTAAAACAAACTGTTTCTGCTCCATCTGGGGAAAACAAAGATGCACGCCCCCCCCGGTGCCAGCACACAGCTGAATCTGCCACAGAAGTTAAATGTTGTTGGTATTTCTGTGAGCCCAACCACCCCCTCCCCAAACACACACACACACACACACACACACACACACACACACACACACACACACACACACACACACACACACACACACACACTGTCCTGCCTGTTGTAAGCTTTTTGTAAGCCTGTGTGGCCCAATGATTTGTGCACCACCAAACCCATTGATCCACCTCTGCTCAGAACTACGGTGTTACTGCTGGCGAGCCACCCTGCTGTAATGCCGAGGGAGTGATATACACCGGCACAGCAAAGCCCCGAACGCCCTCTGTTGACCTTTTTCCTTGGGACAAAAACACAAACACACACTACACAGTCTGCGGCGCTGCTGTGTGTCTGTAAACCATTCTTCTCCCGACTGTGCCGCGTGTTTAAAACGCAATCAAAAGTGGCACCGCTAATTTCAGAATCAGAAATGATAAAATAAGTGATAAGATAAACAATAAGATAAGCAATAAAATAAAGATAAATAAATAAATAAATAAATAAATAAATAATAAAAATAAATAATAATACAAATAAAAAATATAATTATTAATAAATAAATTAAATTAAATAAATAAATAAAATAAAAATACAATTTAGCTGCTATTTATCTCTGCTGCAATTCTCATAACAGTTATATCAGCCATTGGTTTGTCTTCTGATCTCGCGCTGACTAAGCTCATAGTCCGATTTCTGAAGCTGCATGTAAACGAACTGAATGAGGAGAGTTTGCAATGACTGAATCTGCTCTGCAGAACTCGCAGCAGGGCCCCACCCTCACCTCTTGCTCTCGCAGCGGTGCGTTGGCGCGTCTTACGAGAACAAGTGCGGGAGCCTTTCAAAATGAAGAGAACCTTTCCATCAGGCAGTGCGGAAAAAAACACAAACAAAAAAACAAGGTAAACATAAGTGAAAGTTGTAAGCAGCGCAGATACGAGCCTCCAGAAGCTGATTCAGTTTGGAACAGCTCAGTCTGTCCTGATCCTGTTGAGTCTTGCAGTTCAGGACACCTGCACTCAACCTGTTAACTAAGTTAGTGTCAGCTCATAAATTATATAAATTATTGGGCTGCATTGTGTTCAGGTCCTCTTTTTTCTGAAATGTTTCTTTTTCATCAGTTATTAGAGGTTAAAAACAGGGTTTTACGTCTCGTTTAACGATGATTGACAGCCGCTGTTCTTGCGTAGTTTTTCCGGGAAGAATAAAATACGTCAGGAAGGAGAGTTAAAAAGAGATTAGACTGTTGAAAGAAAAACCAACCTTTTTTTTATGTCTCCCACTTCCACTCAGATTATCCCAGAGTCACTTGTAAGTCTCTATTGCGCAGACTCTGGCTGCACAATGGCGGCTCCTGTGACGGAGGTTTTGTTGGATAAAAGGCGGAGCCACGCTGTCCATTCTATATACAGTCTATGGATCAGCCTGTGGCCTGTTTCCCACATGTTGATCTCCACTCTCGCCCTTGTTCCTACTCTATCCACTGTCCTCTCCTGTCTCATTAAAAGGCATGACACCGCCCCCCCCCAAACTAAAAACAAAATAATAAAAATAAAGAAATAATAATAATTTAAAATAATAATAATAATAAATTAATAAAATGGAAAAAAATCTATATATAAGTACATAAAAATCATAATAAGCATAAAATAAAATTAGAAATGAAAAATGAAAACCTACATTAAAAAACTGTATTTATTCTTAAATCCTTCGTGTGAAAGTTAAAACTCTTACAGAGACGAGCGATACGGATGTGATTACTGCTTGAGTAAACCTTAACTTGCATGAATGCTCCTGGTTGTTTTTCACACTTTTATGCTTTGCTTGGTTCATTGGAATATGGCACGTCCAAAAAAAAAAAAGGGGGTTAATCTTGTTGCTCTAATTCCTCCTTTTATGAACAAACCCACTTAATTACATGTTTTCATTTCCTTCATAAAACGAGATGTTAATGGGTAAAGTCATTGTGCAAACCTTAATGCTGTTTGTTGATAATCCAAAGCAGCAGATGCACCCCCCCCTCCTTCCCCACCCCCCTCTATGTGAGCTACTGAGGAAGCAAAAGGAGCACCAGATGCCTGCAGTTAAATGTCTCTTTAGTCACTTCTGAGCAGCAGACATCTTTATGTATCACGCTTAAACCACCGTAGGTTAATTTACTGGTGTGCTGATTATTTAGAAACGCCATGAAGAATTCCATCATCCAAGCAGAGGTGTTTCAGGAGCACGGTCTGTTGATATTTGTTAACTGTGGACAATGTGGGAAGCCATGTTAATGAGGCGTCACGCCAGGCGCCGGGGTGTAAGACGACAGACCCTGAACTTCAGAGTACTGTTAAAACAAGGCGAGGAGAAGTGGATCAGAGCGCAGGGACTCAGAAGTCACCTTTTTTTTTAACACACACTGACTTAATTCATGTGTACTCTTCTCTGTCTAATTGTACACTTGTCCTTGGTGAGAGAGACTGCCGCTCTTGCGTTCCCTCTTTCGATCTTGTTTCTTTGTAAAGAGTTGTTTCACAAGTGTTTCCTAACGAGGCAGCAGACAAGGATACGATTTTACAGCACTTAACATTCTTCTGTAAGAGGAAAGTATAAAGGACGGCTTAGAATAGCTCCAAAAGGTGGAGGGAATGCAAGGTGAAATGGAATTGATTCTGCAAGCCTGTTACAGGAAAGACATTAAGAGAAGTCTAAGAGTTGTAAAGTAATGAATGGTTGTTTCAGTTTGAAGACATCTACACAGAAAGGAGCCAGAAGCTGCTTCAAGTGCTCCTTTAATTTTCATACCTTGAAGCAGTCCATGCTTCTGCAGTCCTCAACCTTTATTTGAAGTTTCCTCCCCCCCTTTCTCTCTGTTTCCTGGATAAACTGAGCTGAAATGCTCAGAGCGCTGGACGAGCAGCGAGAATGAATTTGGACAGCTGTGAAGCCACAGATAGTCACATAGTGCCACGACAGCAAATCGGGATCCAGGAGTCAGGCTGTTTAAAAGCCCTCAGTCAGAGCTTTTGGTGACAGGACCGCACAGCGTGCTGACAGAGACCAGGCACTCACCTGATCACCACTGAAACACCATCTGATAGCGCTCAGGTGACACTCAGCACACATTTAGACTGCCAACTAAACCGTGGCTTTCAGGGAGCACACTGGACAGAGCAGAAAAAACATTTATACAACCACGAAGAGTCAAAACTTCATGTCTGTTGGCACAATTTGATCTGTTATTTATATCATACAATATATCATGATGTCATTCAGCCAAATCCAATCAGGGTTGGTATCAACACTCTGCTTTTAACTTGTTCAAACAACATGCTAGATGTTTGTTTAAAGGTGTTGTTTGCATTTCTGTTGGTGTCACAGTATTTTATGACATTTCTACCATTTTTAACCAATTAAACAATTAGTCCTATTAAACTCTCACATAGTGTAACCACAAAAGCATGACGAGTGTTAAACAATACTGATGAAATAAGTTATTTGTTATGAAATATCATCTCAATGTACATTTAAAATATTTCATTTCCAAACTTGATGCCGTAGACATCAATGTTTTTGCTGCGTCTTTGGTTCAGTTGCTTTGAAATCATTTTAAATTTCATATTTTTACAGTGTTGTAGACTGATAAAATCATAGTCATTGTAATTTTTTGTGCATCAGTTTTTTTTTTTTGTTGTTTTATGAGGAACATTGGTTACACCAATTTTCATTTTTTAGTTTCACGAACTGACCACGTCTCTCACCCACAAACCAAAGTACGAACAAGTGTATGTTTTTTTTTATAATTTTGTTAATGTCTCTATTAAGATGGGGGGGGGGGGGGGGGGCAGGTCCTGAATCTACAGTCATTTTTTTTCATCCTCTATCCACAATAACATCAAACAGAGCTGTGATGGACTTGGTTTAATGACTTCTAATCAATGCTCTTCATTGAGACTGATGGTGTGAATGTTTCTCTGTCAGCTCCTGATGTTCCAGTTTAAAGAGTGACCCTGGAGCGCAGACGGCCTTGTGATCCAGGTCGCACTCCTTTACATTACATTCAACGTGTTATAAACATAGTCTGTATTATTAATGGACGTAGTCTCTGTGATGTCACCCATCTATTCCTGAAAGGGATTGTTGAAGCAAAACAGCCAGCGAGGCCATATTGGAAATGAGGCGGGCTGTGATAGGGCGCCTGGCAGTCACATATGCTGAGCTGTGCCTCTGATTGGACGAACTGGTGATGTTAATATCTTCTAAACTGCAGAGTTAGAGAAAATTTCACTCCCCCTGTACAGTGCACGCTGTCAGTGAAATAAGCGATTCAGACGGGAGACATTCTTTGTACCAGGCTGTAAGTATGCTTCTTTTGGCCGTGAAAATGGCTTTTATTGGCTTGGTGTTTACGTGACTTCCGGTACTTCCGAAGCCAGCAGACTTTAGCACGTCTGCATTGTCTCATATTTTCAGACTGGAGGTTGCTGCTTGGTTATACATCTACTTATGGACCAAAAACGCTATAGAAAACAAAGTGCTAGCTTGATGCTAACGTATATGGGAAATTGCTTGATATGTTAGTGTTTCGCATACTTCTGTATAACTTTGGTTTTAAAGCAGAACTTTAACTTCCATCACAGCAATATATCACAGTTATTCTTTGTGAACGATACTGAAACCTCTAAACGTCAAAATACTAGCAGGCAAATGTTTTCAAACAGGAAGAGAAAAGACGTTCAGGCTCAGCATACTATAACTACAGCAAGCTCAAGGTTCCAAACAACTCAAAGCATTGCTATAACCACTTCAAGACACTAGATGGCCTACTTCAGTCAATAACATATAACAAAACGCGTTGATTTTTTACTTATTTTTAGTTATTTACGGCTTGATAACGTTGGATTGATAAGCGGAATCAATATGGGCATTGGTATCAATAAAATCTTTCTATTCCCATCCCCAGTCTTGACAGAAACTCTGAAAGCTTTTTTGATGTTTATAATGTTTTTAAAATGTTAAGTTCGAGGCTACACTGAAAAGACTTTCGTAAGTTGCATATTTCCTCTGATTGTGTTTGCCGGGTCATTGCTGGCTCTGTTTAGATAATGCAAACTGGTTAAATCCATTACGCTGCCTTGAAAATTCACACAGGCCAAACGAACGTGCAACCCTGCAGCTACGACTTGGAGCACGTTCAAGTACCACTATGCATAACAAACACACTTCAAGAATGCAACAAACCATTGATAAACAAAATCTCAATTTTCCACCTGCTTCCTCTTGACCGCTCATGCATCCCTGGAAGGGGAAAGAACGCCGGGCAGCCGCGGCGGGAGAACACATTCCTCCTTCCTTCTGCAATTACATTTGCTTGCCTAAAGCCGTACGCACACATTAATCTAGCTCTTGGCTGAACCAATCACAGAGTTGATTTTTCAGGAAGAATAAGGGCAGTGGCATCATCAGAGTCGTAGGAATGACTAAAAATGAGCAAAATGACTTTGTTCTGACCTGCGTGTACTTGAGGTTAATTGTGATGTGCTCAGAGAAGAGGGCTGGGTTTTATTTGAGTCCAGAAGGAGCTGCAGATGAGTGTGAAGTACTTTTTGTACCACCTAGACAGCACTGTAATTTTCTTTCATCTTCATTTTTCACTCAGGAGGGAGGAGCCCTTCGTGTCCTCTGGTACAGAACACAAGCGCATTTAAGTCCTTCTGAAATTCTGAATCCAGCACTTCACACTCTGTCCTGTTTCCTGATCATCTTGATAAATTGCGAACACTGCTCGCTCCCGTGGAAGTCGGAATATGTAGGGAAGTTATTTTCAGTTAAGATGAATAAAAACTGGGTGAATTATTCATAAAATCAACATGACCGTGCCTCTGTTTGCTGAGATTCAGCCCCGTCATCCTGACAACCATAAACAACAACAACCTGCGTTGTAGCTTATGAACAGTGACGTCTTTCTAATTGGCTCACCGCTGTCCATCCTGATTTACAAGTGTATCGGAGCTGCTTTCTTAGACCATAAACATTACAAACAATTGGACATGCTGCTTGCCCTCCGGCTTGTTCACAATTACTTCAGTTCAATCTCCTGTCTGTGTGCCCACTTGTGCGTCAGTGTAGGTTTATTTGTGAGAGAGGGGGAAAAAAAGGGAACAAATCAAGAGGATTCATTGATGGAGGCAAATAACAAAGCAGATTTTTTTTATTTATTTGTTTATTTTCTTTTACATCTGTTGAAGCGTGGAAGGACTGAAGTGTTTTAAAGTTGGAGAATGAAAACCTTTGAATTCCTTCAACATGTTCACGCTGAAGAAATCAGGGTTAGGAGTTCAAAGGCTGTTTTCATGAGTATTACTTCAGAGCTGTGTTCCATTCTGCAAAATTCTGTACAAAGTTTGATAAAAACCGCAAATAGTGTCAAGAGCACTGCATACTACATGGGCAACAAGATGGTGAGGAGCTAACCGTGGCTCTTTGATGACTAAAACATGACCGGACGTTTGTGAGTTTTCAATGACGAGACGAGACTGGACGAAAATGCGTGTAATCTGTCTGTCCTGGAAGTATCAGCAATGCTGCTGCATCCTAACCTTGTTTGGCCCATCACTTGGTCACAACACACATTCTGCACAACAGACCCCTTCACAACCTACGTCATCAGAAAGATGCGCATGCATTTTGGCAACGGAAGCTGCGTTCGGACGAGTTATCGTTCTTTAAACATACTTCCTCATGGAGTCAACTTCTACTGAGTTCAGAGCGTTACAGAGCAAGCGGTGTTTTGGAGTAAAGAGTGACGATGCTAACTGGTGACTCTCAGCCGAACATGTCAGTGATGGTCGGCTGAGAGTCTCCAGTTAACAGGGTCACACTTTACTCTTAAACACCAGCGCCGTCTGCAGCTGTGTTATTAAATGTGTCTTCTTTATCCAACCTCAGTTAACCAGGTTTGAGCACCAATAATCAATATTAACTGCTGATATTCTAAATCCAGTTTTTACTTTGAGTGTTTGATGAAAAAGTTGGTTTGGAGCCGAGGTTATGACCAAATATGGACTCACTATGGAGAGGAAATAATAAGTGAAGCTATAAATGATGATGAACAGAAACAGATTTGAAGTTCAGCGTTAAACTATGGTATATTATCAAACTATGAATCAGTCTGATTATTAATCTGAAAATATAAAAGCATTAATATTCTGATAGATTTGGAGCAGTTCTCTGTCTGGACGTAGTTTTCTGGATCCTTTATTATGACCCAGGTCTCAGACTCAGCTCTCTGTGAGCTCTTTTTGGTTTGGGAGGGTTTCTGCTTTACTGACACAGTTCATGTTTTTATATTTTCACAGTCTGGTACGTGTCCATAGATAATACAATCATCAGTGACTTGTGTGTTTAAACTTCTCTCTGGGGTACACGCTGGATTTCTCCACTAAAAAAAACTGTGTTCACTGAACGTCTATCTGCAAAAGCAATAAGGTTAACTGCTGTTTTATGAACTGCAACGGTTGAAACAACTATTTTCCAACCATTTTTCAAAGATTGATACTTTCTTTTCTTTGATTAAAACAGTAAAACTAGACTGGAACCCTTTTGAGTTTTCGTCGACCAAAACTGGACTAAAACTATTTAGTATTTTCTGCCAAAAGACAAAGACTAAAACAAAGATAGCTGCCAAAAGCAACACTGCACTCCTCTGTTTCTGAAGCAGAGCTTTGAAACGTTGAACTTGGCCTAACTTCAGGCAGACAAGATCGGCAGAAAAGATTCAACAAATTTCAAATAAAATTTTACTGAAGTCTGCTGCTGCTCATTTCACAAATGCATGTTTCCAACAAATGTGGCACCATTTAAAGCAGCGGTCCCCAAACTACGGCCTCCGGCTCGCCTCCACATTTGGCACGGCCCCCTGAACAGTACCAGAGACGTATTATGATTTTTTTTTTTTTCAGTCTGGCCACGCAATCGAGACTAATACACACATAGAACATGACATTCTGTTCCACCCGTCTGCAGTCTGTGCCCCTATCAGTGTTATTTATTTTATTAATAGTGTCATTATTTATTTCCTGACTTTTTTTCTGTGAAGATCCCGGAAAGGGTTATTAACATTTGGTTATGTGTGGCTTTCTGGAAAACAGAAATTGTAAATTGCAGGCACCCCTGCGATCGTCACACTTTTTCTGTTACAAACATCAGAGAAGGGAAAAGTTCTGTGGCCCTCACAGGAAAAAGTTTGGAGACCCCTGATTTAAAGGTAAATAAACAGACTTCCTAATAGATTGAAGGAAATATTAAGCTGTATTAACTATATTTTTCTGCGTCAATCAATGATGATTGTGCTCATTGCAGTCATGTATTATTGGATATGTAATCCGCTTTTGCAGAATTATACTTTTACAAGTTTGTTTTTGTACGTTTCTACTTTTGCAGGCTTATACTGAGACACAGAGGGATTATATGAGGAAACCCTGAGAGGTCAGCCTGACATTTAACCGTGTACTTAATTTTGTAAACCAGGAAGATGCTGGGAGAGCTATGCGGGAGGAAAGCACCCAACTCAAGGCCAAACAGCTGTAAGATCTCCCACTGTCCCAGCTACAGACTGATATGTGGTGTATATTGAGTTTGCCTGTGTGTGAGATGTGCTTGGGGAGTGGTGTGAAAGAAAAAATAACAACTCCTTTTCAGGAAACCAGCTGATGATGTGTGTGTGCGATGAAGAGCGAGGAAGATGATGCAACCAACACCCCAAAGAAGAAAGCCCCCAAGAGTTAGAAACCAATGTCTAAGATAGGAGGAGCTTTTAACTATTTAAGGGTTCGAGGGACATTAGCCGAGCATTCTGATGCGGTCAGACCTCACACTTGTCTGTTGTTAGGGCGAGCTAATTCAGAGACTCTGTTCACACATTTCTTGATGCATTCTAATCAATAAATTCGGCACAGACTGAGAACTTGGCCGTCTGCTTCTACTTCTTCCATCCACATCGTCATGTGTTCATCGCTGGAAAATGGCAAAAGGTAAACAGGAGTCAGATTCTCTACTTTAAGACAAATTAATATTTTACAGGATGATGAAGGGTGGCCATCTCCAACAGGATCTAATGCCAGGAAGCATAGTTGCAACAACGAATTAATCTACCAAACACAAATTTCTTTACTTCTTCTGCTAAGTTTGGATTAATTGATAATTTGGTAGGGGAGAAGAGAAAGACAATTAAAGTCTGTCGGCTGGTTTCAAACCTGGGCCACCCAGCTCGAGGCCAACGTCTGTATATGGAGCACCAGTTTTAACCACAGAGCTAAAGTGGTTCCCCTCCAGCAAAGCAAAGCTTAACTAAATATTATTCCTCCTTTGTTTAATCTGCTTTGCTCTGGAGTCCTGCTATGGTTCCATTCAGCCGTAACGACCCCTCGCTGAACAATGTATTTAGCTTATTACCCAGATTCATTCTCTCATTATTAAAAATTTGCTGCAAAGTCTTTATTTCCTCTGCAAAAAAGGAAGCACAGTCTGGACCACGTCCTTAGAAACTGTAGACTGTCTAAAATGAGCTCACTCAGCATGTGTGTGTTTCTCACATTAAATTGAATGTGTCCACCGGCGGTGAAGTAAGGTGAAAGAAACGGCATGACTCACTGCAGCAGCCGATGATTTCCTGCTCATCCCAGTAAAAAAAAAACGGTTTCAGTTTATAAGTTGTGTGAATTATCTTTGTGAAACTAAGATTTATGCAACTGTTAATGGCCAACATTATCTGATATAAGATGATTATACGGTTTGA
The DNA here is from genome assembly GCA_030710495.1 of Labroides dimidiatus. Lineage (NCBI taxonomy): Eukaryota > Metazoa > Chordata > Actinopteri > Labriformes > Labridae > Labroides > Labroides dimidiatus. Next base: position 5,712,732 of record CM061143.1, read on the forward strand.
AAGTCGTGTAAGTTGCATCTTTGTGAAATGAGAAGCTTTACACACTTTTATAAAACCGCTATTTCATTGTATAAATGACGTCTAAGGCTGGATGTCAAAAAAAAAATTCTAAGTTAAATGATGAAGAAACTGACATCCTTGTCATTGGCTCCCAGCACATGGTAAATGACCTGCTGTCATCCTCTGGTATCTTGTTTTCTAATGTGAAAGCTGTCGCAAAAGTTTTAGGTGTTTGAATGGCATACAGCTAAACTTGTCAATCAATCAATTCATAACAAACGTTATCAAGACGCTTTCCAAAAGCGTTAACAGGTCTAGACCTGTAAATGATTATAAATTTTATTAACAGAGACCCAACATCAAGACAAGATAAGAAGTCTGATCTCATCTTAACCCACCATGAGAACAGACCTTTGCAGCATTTAGCAAGTTACAATGGAGAGGAAAAACTTCCCTTTAACAGGCAGAAACCTCGGACAGAACCAGACTCATGTTAGACAGACATCTGAGGAGACTGTGTTTGGATTAGAGAAAGAGAGAAAGAGACACAGACACAGAGAGGCACAAACACTGAGTCCATATTTCTGTGTTGTACTGATGATGACGGTGAAACTGTAATAAGTCGTAGCAGCTGGAGTCTGGCAGGTCCATGGCAGCAGGCCGTCCACAGCAACAACCCAAAGGAACCTAACAGACAAACTCAGAGACTCCCAGAGAGATCCATGGTTAATAACTTTAATGGGACATTAAGATTAGAAGTTAGACTGACAGATAGAGGAGAGAGGGAAACAGGAGCCCCCCTGACAGTCTAAACCTGTAGCAGACTAACTAAGAGCTGGTTCAGACCTGATCCAGATCTAACTATAAGCTTTATCAGAAAGGAAAGTTTTAAGTCTACTCCTAAAAGTAAAGAGGGTGTCTGCTCCCCGAACCTCAACCGGTAAATGATTCCAGAGAAGAGGAGCCTGATAACGAAAGGCTCGACCTCCCAGACTACTTTTAGAGACCCTAAGTATGATGAGCAGGCCTGCATGCTGGGAACGCAGCGATCTAGATGGAAAATGTGGCACGATAAGCTCTTTAAGATAGGATGGCCCGGTTTTGTAAGTGAGAAGAAGAATTTTAAATTCTATTCTCAACTCTTGTTTTTAATCAGTTGAGAAACATTGCTAAAATTAGATCCATTTTAATTTTTAAGAACACAAAGATACTTTTACATGCTTTTATATCCCCCTGGGTTATTGTTACAGTCTTTTTACCTGCCTGAGCCAGAGAGTCACCAATCGTCTACAGTTAGAGGAAAACTCTGCTGCCAGGTTTTTAACCAAAACCGGGAAGTGTGAGCACATTACCCTGATTTTATCCTCCTTACACTGGCTCCTCGGCTCTCGGCTGAAAACCAGGGAGACGAGGCATTTGCAGTCTGTGCTCTGAGGCTCTGGGACAGTCTGCCCGATGAAACCAGGTCTGCCCAGTCAGGAGCCCCTTTTAAGTCACCTTAAAATTAATGTCGTTATTTTCTATTATTTTGAATTTTGTTTTACCTCATTGTCTTACTATTACATTTATTTTTATCTGATCTTGTTTTCCTGCCTGATTTTACTGGATTTAATTGCTTAGTTGGCTGAGCTGCCTGTAAAGCACTTTGTAACTTTGTTTTGAAAAGTCTTATATAAATAATAATAATAATAATAATAATAATAATAATAATAATAATAATAATAATAATAATAATAATGTACAGTATAGACCTCTCCGCTGTTTGTGAACAATTATGGTTGTGCCCACATTTCGGCAATGGAAATGTTGTGGAGTACAGTGGCTAGTCAAGTGATGTGAGAGTGTTAACCATCAAAAAACACATTTTTCATGTAAATTACACCAATTTGATGGATGGTAAATGACTCACTTGTTATTTCCTCCCCATAGTGAGTCCATATTTGGTCATAACCTCGGCTCCAAACCAACTTTTTCATCAAACACTCAAAGTAAAAACTGGATTTAGAATATCAGCAGTTAATATTGATTATTTGTGCTTAAACCTGGTTCACTGAGGTTGGATAAAGAAGACACATTTAATAACACAGCTGCAGACGGCGCTGGTGTTTCAGTGTAAAGTGTGACCCTGTTAACTGGAGACTCTCAGTCGACCATCACTGACATGTTCAGCTGAGAGTCACCAGTTAGCACGGTCACTCTTTACTACGGTTGCTATGTAACGCTCCGTAGGAGTTGACTCCATGGTTTAGTATCGTTTCTGACAACCGACCACGGAACAACCGGACATTTTTATGCTGCTGACAGCTTGAATTTAGTGTTTAAAGAACAAGAACTCATCTGAATGACTGGAGCTAAACACTGTTTCAGCTGCCAAAATGCTCATGCATTTTTATGATGACATCAACTCAGAACAGGTCTGTATATCCTGTATATAGCAAGGTTATTATTTCATATATCAGCTGAAATATTGGTAATCGGCCAATATGTCAGAAATCAGCCAATGTATCAATTCTCTTTTTTATTTAAGCCCCCTAACATCGGCATCAGCCCCAAAATTCCCATATCACTCAGGCTCTGGTTGCTTTCTTGTTTATTTCTCTGTCAGTATTTTATTATATTCTTATATTTAAACTCTGTTTTTTTCATTGAACCTATTTTTTTTTCTTATAATGTCGGAAGAGAAGAACAACATTTCGATTTTTCTGTATGCCCTCATTCATGTGGCAAACTTACAATAAAAACCTTTGAATCTTTGAAGGTTAGGGCAGAGCATTGGAACTGGTTTGTTTTTCAAAGCATCAGTCTGATATCTAAAAGTAACAGACTTCAGAAAGATGGAACCAACCAATCGGAAGTGATTATCCAGCACAGCTGTTTGATAATCTGTCTGTTCTTTTGATCTTCTTACTCGACACACCCAGTAGGTCTCATGCTGTTAAAACAAGTCCCTGGTGAGTCACATCCACCGTAAAGTAATAACAGACAATTCCACTGACTCAGCACACACCCACTGAAGCAGTGAAAAAAAGAAAGTTGAGCAGTGCAACAGATTAAAAAAAAAAAAAATCCTGTGCCCAGTCCGAGAGGGGAAGTTTTCCATTTTATTTTTCATTTTCATTATCTGTCTGGAGAAAGTATAAATGCCAGGAGGATTAGAGAAATTACATGGGTTCTCGCCTCTCCTGGCCCACTGCTTATCCTCCTCTCTGCTCACCTCTCTCTTTCTCACTCCGTCTTTTTTCCATCCGTTGCTCCTTTACCTACTCGGCTTCGCTCTCTCTCTCCGTTTACCCACCATCTCTCACACTCCAATGTCCTTTTCTCTCATCTCTCCCTACATCTATCTCTCAATGTCATAGCTGCGCTGTCGCCTTCCTCACCTCTCTCCCCCGTGACAGCCTCGCATTTCTATTTCCCACCTCTGCCTCTATCTTTGTTTTCTTTAGCCGTGCCGCTGCTTCCCCTCTCCTTTTCCGTGAGTGTTTCGCTCTCACCATCCCGCTGGCACTCCCCATGCGGCTCTTTCCGGATCAGCATGACTGAGCCCGGCCCCCATGGGTCCTACTGGCCGGCCAGTTCTCAGTGAAAAGAAGTGTCTTAAGCAGCCCCCCCCCCCCTAATCCTTAAGATCTATTACAGATAGGAGGGCTGACACAGGCGACAGAGATTAGCGAGGGCAGATACTGACTGTATTGATTGGCCTTCTCATCCTGAGGCCAGCCCAGCAGCTTGCTCGTGTAATAGCACGTAGTAATGAAATTCAGCCAGTGCGTCAGAGCCAGCAGCTCTAAATGCATAAAGACCGGGCCGAGGTAAGCTGGGGATTCTGTGGAGCCATGCAGAGAGGCAGAGAGGGCTGCGGATAGAGTGCCTGCTGGTGTGCTGCATAAGTGGAGGTTAGCATCCCCGCTTCACCTCCCTAAATATGCACTGGATCACAGTAGCCCACATTTGCTGGGAGGGAAAACCACTCTGTTTTTGGACCCCAAGGAGATTTATTTATTTATTTATTATTATTATTTTTATGTAATGTCATGAACTTGTGTTTTAGTGAGCCGTTTGTTTGGGGATTTTTGTTTGGCAGCTACGTTGACTTGGTTGGGGAGCCAAAAACAGGAAAACCAGCTGGACCACTTACTTTACAGTCCATTACTGGAGGTTACAAGGCCAAATTCATTTTGTGCTTAGCTCAAATAAAAGACGTGCCAGATTTTTTCACTGCTTGGTAGATGTTTGAAGTCCATGAGCCCATGGCTCATTGAGGCCAGTCCTCATCTGTTAAACTGAGTATGAAACACCAATTAAACTGGAGTTTCATTTAATACATATTGATGAAGGTAGGGGTTAGAATTAAGCAATTTTTAATTTAACTGCAGGTTTTCGCTCTCCTGTTAAAAGAAAGTTGAGTAGGAACACACAGTTCACTGCATACCATGAGCTGATGCACAACAAAGGAGTCCAGAGACTACACATAATAGCTTCAATTATATACCATGGATAATAGTGTCGTATCAGCATCACTAACTGAGCACTCTTCCCCATCCAAGCTAAACAAAATCCGCACTTCTAAATACAAATAGTCTGAATTTGAAAAACAACATGCTGCTGTTAGCCTGTGCAGTTGTATTCCCATGTTTTCCCACCATGGTCGATTTCGAGCCCAGAGCGACTGGTCCGGGTCTTGTTGTGGTAGAAAAACGGAGACACCGAGTAAACAAACTCTTGCCAGGAACTGCAGCTTTGACAGGCAGTTTTTTGTTTGAAGATTTAAGGGTGGGTTTCTGCCAGAAAAGTTCGAGCAATGTTGTTGCTGGTATAGCAACTTTGTGGCTATTTAGCACCATCCAACATTCGTGACGGATGTGTCTTTGGTCGTTCATTCAGCAAGCCAAAAGAACTGAAAAAGACATTTATCTATCTTGGTGTTTAATGAGACACAACCTTGAAAGTAAATGTAGGTTTGTTGTTTAAAAGTGGTTTAAGTGTAAAAACTTTTCTCTAAAAACACCTGTTTGGAACATTCCACAGGTGAACAGGTTCATTGGAAACAGGTGAGCGTCATTGATTGGGTATAAAAGGAGCATCCCGAAAGGCTCAGTAGTTCACAAGCAAGGATGGGGCGAGGTTCACCACTTTGTAACAACTGAGCAAATTGTCCAACAGTTTAAGAACAATGTTTCTCAACATACAATTACAAAGAATTGATGGATTTGATCATCTACAGTCCATAATATCATCAAAAGATTCAGAGAATCTGGAGAAATCTCTGCACATAAGCAGCAAGGCTGAAAACCAACATTGAATGCCCGTGACCTTTGACCCCTCAGGCAGCACTGCATTAAAAACCAACATCATTGTGTAAAGGATATTACCACGTGGGCTCAGGAAGACTTCAGAAAACCATTGTCAGTTAACACAGTTCATCACTACATCTACAAGTGCAAGTTCAAACTCTACCATGCAAAGACAAAGACATATATCAACAACACCCAGAAACACCGCCGGCTTCTCTGGACCCGAGCTCATCTGAGATGGACTGATGCAAAGTGGAAAAGTGTGCTGTGGTCTGACGAGTCCACATTTCAGATTGTTTTTGGAAATCATGGACGTGGTGTCCTCCAGGCCAAAGAGGAAAAGGACAATCTGGATTGTTATCAGGTCAAAGTCTCAAAGCCAGCATCTGTGATGGTATGGGGTTGTGTTAGTGCCCATGGCATGGCTAACTTGACCATCTGTGAAGGCTCCATTAATGCTGAAAGGTACATACAGGTTTTGGAGCAACATTTGCTGCCATCCAAGCCACGTCTTTTTCAGGGACGTCCCTGCTTATTTCAGCAAGACAATGACAAGACACATTCTGCACGTGTTACAACAGTGTGGCTTCGTAGTAAAAGAGTGCAGGTACTAGACCGGCCTGCCTGCAGTCTAGACCTGTCTCCCATTGAAAATGTGTGGATCATTATAATGGGGACCCGAACTGTTGATCAACTGAAGTTGTACATCAAGCAAGAATGGTAAAGAATTCCACCTCCAAAGCTTCAACAGTTTCTGTCCTCAGGAAAGGTGATGGAACTCAGTGGAAAACATGAGCCTGTCCCAGCTTTTTAGGAACGTTTCAGGCATCAAATTCAAAAATTTGCAAAATACAAAGTTTATCATTTTGAATAACAAATATCTTGTCTTTGTAGTGTCTTCAACTGAATATAGGTTAAACAGGATTTGAAAATCATTGTATTCTGTTTTTATCTATGTTTTACGAAATGGCCTTATTTCACTGGAATTGGGGTTGTTGGATAGTAACTTTCACAACAGCCCAAAATAACCCTGAAAGTCAAAACATGTTTATTTCAGCTTTGTTTCTTGTCGTATGTGACTTACTTGACATGATGCGCACTAATGGACAGCAGATCCCTGACTATCAGTGTGTGCGTGTCTGACGGTGCAGTATGGTATAGAGCTGATGCACGGATCCTCTCTGATGCTCTACAGTTCCATGCGAGAGGTGAATCACAGTTTGGTTCTTTTATTTGGAAACTTAGTCTTGCATTGGGCTTTTTGAGACAGAAAAGTAGAACAAAACTGACAGATCCCTGAGAGAACAAATGTACATTCAAGATTCAAACAACTCGCAGTTTTCAGTGCCTTCAGTCTGCCCTCTTTGTCTCTTTTTCTCTCTCTCTTTCTTAGCAGTACAATCCTCATACTTTTTATTTGTTTGCAATAAATATACACGACTCTCGCTCCACTGGTACTTATAGTGGAGCTACTTATGGTTACAAAAAGTGTCCTGATTTGTGTCCTCACCAGTCAGTGGACTGTTTTAAGTGTCTGCAGAGGTCGGGGTTGATTTTTGTGTTTCATTATTAAACATTTGTACACATCGTGTGTCTCGCAGAGCTAGCGCGAGTCTTTGTTAGAGTTGCTTCAGCCTCTTCTTCTTCTCCCCAGCTTTCCGTGTGAGGAAGGAGTAACAACCCCTTCTGTCCCCTGGGTTTAGCTTGATGCAATGGATTGCCTGCAACACGCTATAGCTACAAGGCCTCTGCTAATCACACTATTGATCCTGTAATTCTACCCATTTGAAACTCTTTACCTTGGTGGGCGGTATCAATGAATAAAGTCTGAGTCTCTGTTTCTTCCCTCGTTTGCTGAGGCACCTAGCGTCTCTGGGGAGGTGATTGAGACCCGTGTGCCTCCTTCACATCACAGCCTCGTTCTGCTTTTAGTATTCAGACTCCGCAGGAAAGAGGGAGAACAAACGCAAATTGGAGAGCAGCTGATCGACCTCCTTCCCTTTGACTGCTTCTTTGTGGAACTGTTGGGTTGCACTGCGCCGTGTTGTGCTGTTTTGGTCCTCTTATTTTTTGCAAGTGATGACTGTCACATCGGCGCAAAGGACTGGGATGCAAGAGTGGAGAGGCCTTGAAATGTGAACTCTCACTGCATCGCAATAGACCCACTGTTGGCCTGGATTTGGAGACATCTTTGATATGTTGTGCGTCAGTTCACAAGCTGGATCCAGCAAGAACAAAAACACACATCTGAAGCGCCGTCAGCTGATTACACAACGTCCCAGAGCAGTTAGTCAGTCGGTAATCATATCCCCGGATCAGATGAAGTGCGGCACACCTCCTTGACAATAATTACGCTTCAGTACATGTGGAGCAAACTCAGCAATGCATCCCCTACTTCGAAAAAATCAGGCTGAAATTTACGACATCACCCTGTGAGTGCTCCCTGCAATAACACAGATGGCTCCAAGCAGCTAATGGTGGGTTCAATTTTTCCCATCACCCCGCACAATATAATCGACGCTTTTCGCTGTAGATCTGCAACGAGATGAGCTTGAAGTCTCACAGGCTTAATGTGATGTTTTGTAATGCCTTTTAATCAGGTGATCGGCATAAGAGAGACAGGAAGAGAGAGAGGGGGGTATATATTGCATCAAGTGGTGTCAAATGGCTTTTTTCCTATATTGTGTGCACACAGATGCAAGCCTAAACGTGGGCTTTTATTCTGAAAAAGACCCGACGAAGCAGTGAGGGAGACTCCTGACAAAAAGAGGGAGGAGAGAGCGACAGAGATTACCATCTGAGGATTAAAGAAATAAGAATAACAAAGAAGAAAGCATGGAGAAAAGGATTTTCATAGAGTGCGTTTCTTGAATGGATTTGCAGGGAGGGAAACCTTATCTGATGGATTTGCGAGAGTGTATCAGCAGTTCTGGGAATATGTAGGTGAGCTCCATGTAATGTTGACGTCGGGATAAAGGTATTACATGAAATGAGCTAAAGTACTGTAGGCAGAAAAGAGCAGATTAAGCGGTGTAATTTGGGAGAGAATTGGTGTCGCTGGAAATGTGGTTTCCTCTCTCACCCGGAAAGTATGAGCTGAGAAAAAGAAGAGGTTTTAGATAAAGTAGCTCAGCCAGAATGTGACAGATAAGAGAACATGGGATGTACAGTGTCCCAGCTTCTTTAGAAGATAATTGTGGTACAACTTGTGTCTCATGTTCCCAGCTTTGGACGGTTCAGATAACAACGCACTTACCAAAGCAGCGGCTTCTTTCAGAAGTGCTCCCATGATTGTCCAGTTAACACAAGTTAGTGGTAAAACTGGATTACCTTCTCTGAGGTTTAATAAGTGTGTCATTCTTTCCCACAATTTGTTTGTTGGACTTTTTTTTTGCAAATAGGCCTAAAAATCTAACAGCTTGGGTTCAGAAACAACAACAAACTTCCAAAAACAAATGCTGATTCATCCTAACTTTCAGACAACCTGAAAGAGAAAAGAGGGCGGAGCTTAGGTGACTTTTAGCCTCCTTGGTAACTTCAACAGTGTTTCCACCTACCTATGCAGCTTGTGATGATAGAAAAATGACTTTTTTGGTGCAGAAATCAGTTTATGAACTACATTGAAAACATGTTTATATTTTCTCCCTTGAAGACCATTTTTTTGAATGGCTGTGTATGTGGTTTTCGGCGCTTCTGCAGTCAGCCTCAAGTGGACATTGGAGGAACTGCAGTTTTGATTTTAAGTCCTAAGAAAGTAATCTGATTATCTCTGAATGTCTCAAACTTCTTCTTTAGTCCAGTTCATCTCTTGTTAATTGGGATAAATGATACTAGAAGAATATTGGCAGTTTTATTTCTGATGATGCAATATTTGTCTTTCCTGTATTGCATTTCATGAGATGGAAAAACAATGAAACAAAAAAACCCAAACAAAAATAAACAACAAACCAAAATTAAACAATAACAAGCAAAATAAAAACAAACAAAATAAAACAAAAACAAACAAAAAATCAAACAAAAACAAACAAAACCAAAACTAAAACAAACAAAAACAAACAAAACCAAAACTAAAACAAACAAAAACAAAACAAAAACAGAATAAAACAAAACAAAAAAACAAAATAAAACAAAAACAAACAAAATAAAACAAAAACAAACAAAATAAAAACAAAACAAACAAAATAAAAACAAAACAAACAAAAAAAAACAATCAAAAATAAAACAAAATAAAAACAAAACAAACAAAAATAAAACAAACAAAAACAAAGCAAACAAAACCATAACTAAAACAAACAAAAATAAAACAAAAACAAACAAAATAAAACAAACAAAACAAAATAAAAACAAACAAAAACAAACCAAAAATGAAACAAACAAAAACAAAACAAAAATACCAACCAGAAACAAAACAAAAAACAAACAAAAACAAAAATGTAACAAACAAAAAACAAAAATAAAACAAACAAAAATGAACAAAAACAAACATAAACAAAACAAAAACAAAACAAAAACAACAACAACTACAAAGGAATTTCAATCGGATACACTGATGCTCATAAAGTTGGAACATTTCTTTTTACCTCCCCTCATGAAATGATTGTGATTGTGTCCATGTTCAACTGTGATGGTCAAATGTTAATCTGTACTTACCTCGAAAAGAAAAAGAAAACTGTCCGCTCAGCCTCATTCTGCTGCTGAAAGTTAAACCAGACATAATTTGTAAATGTTATCTGCAATTTCAGAAACACTTGTGCCGTTTTTCTCTCTTGAATCTTTTGATTACATTTTGCCAACTGGAGGCCGTTTACCTTCTGTCTCCTGACTCACATCTTGGCCCATCTGAGCTTTTTTGTAGCAGTGTTGTTTCCTTTCCAGATTTTTTACTGCAACAGCACCATCAAAGACAAACAAGCAAGGCCAAAAGTACAAAAAAACCCGAGCCAAATTATGACTAAATATCAAACAGAGAGTAAAAGAGAGAGCCAGAGCTCAAAGGAGGGGGAGATTTGTGAGATCATGTGTCAATGTGGATGTTAGATTCAGACATTTGCTCATGCAGGTGGGAGCAAAGCAGTGGGATCACACCTGCTTTCCAAGGTCAAGTGATTTTACACCCTCTTTCATGGATGCACGCCAAGCCAACTGTAACGGCACCTTCTGCTCTTTTGACAGTTTGTTTTTGACGGACTGGAATTCCACCGTGACATTTGTGCGCTGCTTTCTACCCAGCCTTCAGCAGACTTTTTCATCCATGCAGCTATTATTAACTCCAGAAATGCGTGGCCCTCTGGATGGCGAGGGATTGCCATTGTTCAGCCTCTCGCTCTGTGGTTCATGTGCCGCTTCCTTTTCATTACGGTCCAAAGAGATAATGCTACTCAAACAAACCCTAACCGCCCCAACCCCTTCATTTGCCGTCATCATTATAGAAACTACTGATTGTTCTGCTGAGGTCCCGACTCCCCCTCTTTCTCTGTTATAAGAGGCGCTCTTTGCACTCAGCCACAGGCCATTAAAGTTGTCCCACAGCAATAAGCCTTTGTCTGTGTGACCAAACAGTTGATGCTTGATAAGCGTAATCCTGGCCTGTGTTTTAGTCCCTTGAATGCTGCTGTGTGGGCTGCAAGGCCCTTCACAAAGCAGCTAGCACTAAATTGCTCACTCTTGCTTGCCTTTTGTCTCTGGATTTGTGAAACACTTTGAGCCGCTTTGCAGTTCTGAGGGCAGCGTCCTCTGTGGGATGGAGTTTACTGAGGATGCGGCGTTTGTGGCTGCAGTGACCACACGTGGTCAGAAATGTGTCCAGCTCCAGTTGGTTTGCTCATAGAGAAGAAATAAACGAACCGCTGTTACATTTCACATCACTGAAAAATAAATAAAGGGGTTCCTGAGCTTAGGTTTGTCACCGCAGCATACATCAAGATGACAGGCATGGTTTGTTTCCAGTTTTGTATGCTTGTCAAAAAGTGAGCTGGCAGCTAATTTGTTGTTGATTTAAACTGAGTGGAGACTGAATCATGGAGCGAATTCAAATCTACTCAGCACAGTTTTTAGAATTTAAATAAGTCATCCAGTTCTATGAAGAACTCTTTAATTTGATGGATAAACTACATCTGATGTATTTATTTTCTGAACTGAAGGTGAAGATTTTATATCAAAGCTGAACTGAACCGCTCAGTTTTTAACTCATGAACATGAGCGAGGTTCACTCCTGGGGCAGCGAGCAGCCGCTCACAATCCCAGAGGTGCAGAGACATGACGAGCACCGTTGCGGCAACAGAAGTCAGCTCAGGTTCTGACAGGGACCGGGAGGAGGGAGCACATCTCTCCAGTGTTGGCGTCTCTACACTGGTTACCTATGAAGTCTAGAATAGGACTTAAAATTCTTCTTCTGTCGCGGGGTTCTCTTCCCAGACTCAAAGAAAATGTGGAAAACACAGGCGTAGTTGGAGAAAATGAGTTTGGTGTTGTTTAATTTGGCTGCCGGCCACCCGAGTGCAAAGAGAACTATTTACAAATTTACAAAAATATGTCGGTGTGGTTTGAATTCCACATTAATCCATAGACCCACATGACAAAAAAGGCAAAAACAAGCAAGAAAAAAAAAACAGTACAGTTCAGTAATTACAAAAACAGAGATGGTACCTGCTGAGTAACCTGGCTCAAACTGCCCAGAGAGCTCAAAATGGCCCTCTTTTAAAGGTATTAGCCCCTCCCACTGGGCGTTAGACATTACATAGTTTTTACAAAACCACAATATTCTTGTATTCAGGCCTTCTTAACCTAGTTATCCCTAAAGGCATTCCAATGAATAATTTAAACATTTCTACTGACATTTTCTTTACCTCAATCAAGCGCTGAAACAATTTAAAACAAGCAGAAACATTAAATACATTCGGTTACATGGACACTTTTGGTCACCATACACCACTATGGACGCAACCTTGGACAGGTAAGTAAACCAGACAGTGTGTGCATAAGATGTTAGAGCTTAAAGTGTGCACCCTCAAAAGCTCTGAACGGAGAGGGAAGGAGAGATATTGGTATGTTGACCAGGTGAATGAAATGCTGTTTGGAACGGGAAATGTTTGATGTGTGTGTGTGCGCACTCCCTGCGGTTAGTGACGGTGCTGCTCCGTCACACTGACTTACAAAGCTCTTAAAGGCATCCTATCTGAAAGAGCTCGTTGTGCCGTATTATCCGTCTAGATCGCTGCTTTCCCAGCATGCAGGCCTGCTCGTCGTACCTAGGGTCTCTAAAAGTAGTCTGGGAGGTCGAGCCTTTAGTTATCAGGCTCCTCTTCTCTGGAATCATTTATCGGTTGAGGTTCAGGGGAGCAGACACCCTCTCTACTTTTAGGAGTAGACTTAAAACTTTCCTTTTTCATAAAGCTCATAGTTAATGCTGGATCAGGTCTGAACCAGCTCTTAGTTTTGCTGCTATAGGTTTAGACCAGGGGTCTCAAAGTCAACTTACCAAGGAGCTGCTTGAGGTAGTGTCTGGGTGAGGCTGGGCTGCATCAAGTGTTCCACAAAAAAAGGGCTTCAAGTATTCTTTTCACACAGATAGGTGCTGCCAAAAAGGCACATGATCCAAACACCGAGAAAAACCGTACAGCACCAGGTGACAGGATATATTTTGCCTCCACTCGGTGACACAAACATGTTACAAGTAACCATTGTTTATTCGTGTTGCTATCATGAGCCTGAGCTATGGTAGCCCACAAGTGTTAAAAAATATAAAACGACTAGATGCATGGAAGGAAAAAACACGCGGGCCGCACTAACACAAAGCTTTGATTTCAGACAGGGGGCCACAAAATATTGTTCTGGGGGCCGCAAGTGGCCCACGGGCCGCGAGTTTGAGACCCCTGGTTTAGACTGTTGGGGGGGAACTGACACACAAGGATACTGTTTACCTCTTTCCTCTATCTGTCAGTCTAACTTCAAATCTTAATGTCCCATTCAAGTTATTAACCATAGATCTATCCAGGTGGGTGTCTGATAAAATTTGATGTGGTTGATCCAGCGTCCTTAATTTTGGTACGGCAGACTTTGCAGTCAGCGCTTCTTCTGTTGGTGTCGTCATGTTTGAAGTTTTTATAACCAAATGTAGTTACAAAGGGTGCAGCAGAAGCTGCGGGTGTGTTGGTGGTGATAGTGTCATCTGAGGTACTAACGCATGGGGCTGTGAGCCGCGCACCTAATGTGTAATATGGTTACCATGGTTACCATGTCTAAAAGGGTATGAGGGAATGACATTAAGCTCGTCAGATGTTTCAGAGTTTCCCCAATGTTAGTCCCAAAACACAAGTCTGAGTTGAGTCTGGTCTTTTGAGAACAAGTCCAAGTCAAGTCTGAAGTCTCTCTGTGTGCGACTTGAGTCCGAGTTGCAAGCAAAGCATAGACGGCTCTACTGGAAAAGAAATCTTGAAGTGAAAAAAAATTAACGTGAACTGGTTCATTTTAATTGGAGTGAACTGAACTTTGAGCTAGCTCCTCTTTCTGTGTGAGCTGGCACAACACTGGAACTGACTGACGTTAATATGCCCCTTTAAAACTGATAAAATCAAACTGCACCATCAAGTTTTGCATTGTACATTTAAACTTTGACCCGCAGGTCAGAGTTCTCTGTGCAGCAAAGCGCTGAACACAGGGGAAAAAAAACACACACACACGCTCCGTCCATTTCTGCAACAGTTTTCTCCCTGCAGGCTGCGAACCTGCACTCATGAGCAGAGAAGTGTTGCATGCGAGGTGCCATGAAAGTGCTCGCACAGATAATGTAATGTGTGCACGGCTGTTCACTCTGCGTGCACAGCTCTTACACTGTACAGCCTTGTGTGTGAAATTCGTTCTCGGTTTGGCGTGACACTGCAGCCACATCGTCCTACTTCAGAGACGGTCTTCGCAGGGATTTTAACACCTCTTTTTCACTGCTTTTACCCCAAGCAACTGTACGGCCATCCACGTCCTACTAGCTTTAGCCACAATCCCATTAATTGTCTTAGCTCTCAGAGGAGACACAGCCTAGTTGGATTAATTTGCCTTCAGTATGCAAAGCAGGCCCAGTGTAACAGGAATCCAATACCAAGAGGCCTGATGAGTGATTACAAAAAACATTTCACCGCCAGCTCAAAGACGATCAAGAAATGATCTCGCTGCGTTGTTCTTTGTTCCACTTCTGTCATTTGTGTCGGCACAAATCGACACTCGTCAGTCTGCTTTGAAAAAAGCTGAAGTGATGAAAACGCCTCGTTTTCGTCTCCGTCTGAGATGCCAGCTCATGTCAGCATGCTCAGCTATCACTCACTTCCCATTTATGCAGACCTGAGTCCAGGCTAATGCTTCCTATATGTCCCCCCCGGGCTCCCATACATCAGCCCTGCTCCCATGGGAGAAGTTCATGGAGGGAGGGTAATTCATTACTGAAAAGCATGAAGAGGTGAGGTGAGGTAGGGGTTCTCATAAGACATATTTCTCTTAGACCAGGGGTTCCCAAACTTTACCCCCGAACAGCATTAGCTTCTGGCCGGGAACCCCCTTTGCTTCAAAGTATGAAAGAAACATTAACTTTTAAAATACTTTTTTCTTACTTTATTCACTTTTCGACAACTATTAGATTTGTTTGGCATAAAAAATTATTAAAAACGTGTTTTAGCTCTGTATATTCCCAATGAATAATAAACTTTTCAACAAACTGGTGACAGATAAGATCAAAACAAAACAAATCAAACTTCTCTCATATTTTCATATTTTTGAATTTTCATTGGCCATGAGTTTTTAGTTTTTTTTTGCAGCAGAATCCTCCAAGGCAGGGGTTTTGGTCTGCTCCCTCTGTCTTTTTCCTGTCAAAACCTTTCCTTTTTGTGCTAGCTAGCTACAAGCGATGTTGATAACTGGTGGAAGTTGGAGCTTTCTCACAAGGTGCATTTAGGTACAATCAGAAACTTGAGAATTGGGAGATTACGGCAGTTTACGTGTTGTTCGTTCAGAAAAAATTGTGATATAAAAAGAAAAACAAAATAGAAAAACAAAAATAATCTCCAATTTTCTGAGGACCCCCTAGTGCCCCCTGGCGGCCCCCACTTAGACATCAGCGTGGGCTTCTTTGCCAAAATGTACGGTGGTCAAATGTAACCTTGTGTAAAAAAGATGATCAAAAATACAACACAAACTAAGTGACTTGTAAAGACATTTGATTGTAGTTTCACTCTTGGTCATTTTCAGAAAATACTCAATTTTTATTTTAATTTGGTCACGATTTCTCAGTTTTATGCTTGTAAAGACGTCTCGTCCCTGTCACAGATTTTTTTTATTTTAATACCTACAAACTGAGCTGCTGCCTTGCCCCCACTGGGCTGGTCAGATCAAGGTCTGGTTTTCATGCCGACCCTGCACTACCCTCACAGTCATGAGATGGACTCCTGAGGCTGGTGAGGCTCTGAGGGACTGCTTTGAATGCACAGATTGGAGCGAGCTGGTGGAAACAGATTAGAGCAGCAGTGACATGGACAGACTTTATTTTACGTTGTTTTTTTTTTTATGTGATTTTTATAATTCCATCTACCAGTCAGTCTTGTCCACAGGTCACTCTTTTCTACTTTTTCACAGTACAGGCTGCTGATTCTGATGGGAAACTATTTTTTTTTTCTGACGCCAGCTGCCAGCAGTCACATTTTTAGGCTTTTGACGAGCTAATTAGCTAAGCTAGTTTTGTTCCTGCTTTAGACTGGAAAATGACTTCAAATTGGTGCACAGGGTGAAAATCATCCAATGCAAATGACAAAGGTGGTGCTGAGAATTTGTATCCGAACACTGACTGCAGACATGAGATTGGTCTAAAAGAAAACCAATGCCGATGATGTAACTGGCTGTCCTCCTTCACAGATTCAACTGTTCAGTCTCGTCGTTATTTGCTGGAAAATTTCTGAACAAAAATTTCATTTAGTTATGAAAAATTTGTGCATCAATGAACACTTATCATATTTTTGTAGACAGAGTTAACACTTAGTCAGATTTTTATTTTTTTGAACCGAGATGTTTTTTGACCCTTTTAACAAAATCCAAAAAAAAAAAAAAAAAAAACAACAAAAAAAAAGAAAAAAACATTGCTTTATTATTTTTATTTTACTTTTAAATCATTATGATATATTTTGTATCAAATAATACTGAATAGTTTCGGCAATGTTTTTAGTAAATATGAATTCATTCAATGCTGAAAACACTTGAAAAAAAAAAGTTACAATTTAGACGTAATTCTTACAACAACTTCTTAAAAATTAGTAATGATTTTCTTAAAAAAAAACCTGCAGATGATTGAGAGCATCTACTTTGATAAGGGCCAAAATACAACTTCAGCAGCCTGTAGTTAAATGATAATCCTCAAGGGAGTAGAATACATTTAAAAAAAATCAAAAACAGTTTTTTAATGAAAATATTTACAATGTTGATGAGATAGAGGTCTTTGATATGTCCGACAGTAAAGGGTTTCTATAACAGTTATTAGTTATATTTCAAGTAGTTGGTAAATGTGAAAGATTAACATATTTTTTAAATATTTTTTTTATTAATAAATGTGTAATACAAGCTAAATTGGTTGGGAAAATGGCCACTGTAGATGCCATAATGCTTGTAAGCTACACGAATATCATCAGATGTTTAATTTAATTCATTCTTAACCAGTTCATCATTCATTTCTATAACACAGTTAATACGTTTAGAGTTAAAAAAAAACAAACAAACAAAAAAAACAACAAACAAAACATCAAAAAAACAAACAAACAGAAAAGATAGGGAAAGGAGATGCAAAGAAAAAAACAATCTGCAGAACTAAACCTGTTGGTTGGATGTCTTTTTGTTTTTTTTTCCGAGCAAACACGTCTTCAGTGGAAAATAAAACACACGGCTGGAACATTCATACTCCACACAGAGCACCACACTTCCACCAGTTAACAAACCCTGTGTCCCGTGATCAATGAGTTTGTGCTACAAATTCTACCACAGAAACAGCCTGCGCAATACAAAAGTACCTCATACATCTGCAGAACGCCTCCAATAACTGGATGCTATGAATAATGTACAGCGTACAGTGTACAATAAATAAGCAATGAGTTTCTTTTGACCGGTCCCTCGCGTCTCTCAACTATCCTTGGACATTGCGAAAGGTTGCACATTCATCAAAGCGGGCGGCGGAACAAGAAAGGTCAAGGTTGATGTTTTTCTTCTTTGTTCTGGACCTATCAGACACGTAACGGAAACAAATACCTGGATAAACAGTGCATGATGGGAAATCAGCTGTCTTCAGCAGTGACTGGATAACAGCCGTACTTGTGGGTGTGAAAATGGACTGCAGATGTTTCACCGTGTTTACAAACAGTGTTAAACTGCAGACAAAGACATGAGGACGGGTAAGTGACATCACTCCAGGAGAAAGTCAGACAACAATGATGCTTAACACACGTTTATATTTATAGTTCAGTGGGTGTGCAGGCTGAAGCTAAACTATTTACTGAACCACACTGAGGAAAAGCAGCACAGTAGTCACACAGAGCTGTTTCCTCCTTTCATCACCTGCTTACTTGTTTTTTTCCCCCTTGATTTATCCGCAACCAATTCAGCTGCTTTTATCACATCTTTAAAAGAACAAATAAACCTCATGTGGTCAGAGAATTTCCATCACAGCTTGCACTTTCATGAAGAAGCTCGATTGTTGATTTCTCGTGAGCTGATGACAACAAAACAGTTTAATTGGAAACACTTTGGCAGGTTTTGTAAAGATGATAAAAGATTGTTTTTAATGAGTTTCTTCCAGAGATCCAGAGATGTGTGTTTTTACCCAACTAATGATGAGGTCCCACCAATTTCCCTTGTCGGCCCCAGAATCACTAAATGAATCCATTATACTTTCATTACTCTTGGCCCTAGACTCTCTCTCTCTCTCTCTCTCTCTCTCTCTCTCTATCTATCTATCTATCTATCTATCTATTTAGCTATCTAGCTATCGCGTATGCGTCAAAGACAGAACGGCAGACGAGACAGGTGAAAGTACAGCGGCAGTTTTGAGTGAAAAATAAAGTTTAAAAAAATATTAAAACGACGACGTCGATTATTAAATAAGTCGCTGACGAATTTAATCGTCGATGTCATTGTGACCAGTCGACTAATCTTGGCAGCCCTACTAGCTATAGATATACCTGTGAGCAGTATTCTGTTAGTTGTATTTTTTAATCAATAATAACACTTTTTTTCAAACAGCACTAGTATCTTGCAGTTTGTATCAGTTTGTATCAAATTGTAGTGGGATGGTGGTTAAACACTGAGCGTGGCACGCCACAGCCTCACCTAGAATAATTTTCACCAGCCGCCACTGATGTGGGCGCTAATCTGCAAAGGCCACCTGAAGTCTCTGCAATTGTGAATAAAGTTGTCTTTTTAATATCCCCAAACTACGACTGTTTTTCTTTTCTTTTCTTTTTTAAAATGTTTAATATATATATATATATATATGTGTGTGTGTGTATATATATATATATTGTTACGACCGGCTCGGATGCCGCAACAAAGACTGGAGATGCGCACGCATAAGTCAAAGTTTTAACACACTTTATTAAGTTAAATCTTAAAGAAGGATGAAGAATTAGGGTGAGAATCAGTGGTGTGTGTAAATGTATGGCTGCAGTGAATCATGTGAAGTGTATGTTGTCTGTGCAGAACCAAAGATCAGATAAATGTGAAAAGAACAAAAAGGCTGCTGCGTCGACCACGGAGGGAGAGGGAGAGAGAGACCTGGCGTCCGGCTAGGCGGGTCTAAATAACGCCTGTGCGCCAGCCAGGTGCACCTGGTTACCAATCAGCTACCTGGTTGTCAATCAGGATCTGAAAAAGGAACAAAAACAACAACAACCAGTACCCACGAAACAGAGCAGGACCCAAAGGCCTCCCCCAAGGCCGTAACACCCCCCCCCATAAAGTCAGGGTCCCGAAGGGAACCCTGGCACTCAATTTAACAGCTGCCTACATATTAAACCGACTATATAATTAACTAAAGAAAAGAGAAAACACCTCACCGCATATGCGCCCCTCCAGGCCCCCCAGTTCCCCACTCCATCCTCAGCAACTGGTAGGCCTTTCCTGAAGCTAAATTTAAGAGTACAGAGGGAGAGCAAGAGGTAGAAAGGACACAGTAGAGGTCAGATTAACAATACAAAACTACAAACAAGGAGCCCGTGACAACGCGTCCGCCACCACATTGTCCCGGCCCTTGATGTGGCGAATGTCCAAACTGTAAGACTGTAACATCAGAGCCCAACGAATCAGTCGCTGATTAGGACACTGCAAAGAGTTCAAAAAAGTGAGAGGATTGTGGTCTGTGAAAACCACCACAGGTCCAGACCCAACATACACACTAAAGTGCTGCAAAGCTAGAATCAAAGCTAGCGTTTCTTTTTCGATGACCGAATAGTTAAGCTGATGTCTATTAAATTTTCGTGAGAAGAAACAGACTGGCTTATCTACTCCTAAGTCATCACACTGTAACAAAACTGCTCCAGCACCAACATGACTGGCATCGACCTCGATTTTAAAACCTCTGTCCCATCGAGGCGCAGACAAAACGGGAGCATCACAAATAAGCGCTTTTACATTTTCAAAAGCAGTTTGACACTCCGACGACCAGACATACTTCACCTTATTCTTTAACAGATTGGTAAGGGGAGCAACCACAGTGGAAAAATTCCTGCAGAAACAGCGATAGAACCCCACTAGTCCCAAAAACCGCATCAGTTCTTTCTTAGTTTGCGGTGGAGCATAACCGTCAATTGCTTGAACTTTCACACGCAAAGGACAAACCTTGCCTTGCCCTACGACACGACCCAAATATGAAACTGTAGCTCTCGCAAAGTCACATTTAGCCAGATTAATGGTCAAACATGCGTGAGCCAAGCGGGCAAAGAGCTTCTCAATGCGGTCCAAATGTACATCCCACTCATCAGAATAGACAACCACATCATCGAGGTACACCGAGCAACCTTCCAAGTCTCCAACAACCTTGTTCATCAAGCGCTGGAATGTTGCTGGTGCATTCCTCAAACCGAACGGCATCACCTGATACGAATACAAACCTGTGGGTGTAACAAATGCAGAAATTTCCCGCGCTCTCTCTGACAAAGGAACCTGCCAGTAACCTTTCAAAAGATCAAACTTACTGACGAATTTAGCCGATCCCACTTGGTCAACGCAGTCTTCCATCCTAGGCAGAGGAAAACAATCTGGTTTCGTGACATTATTAACTTTTCGAAAGTCAGTACAGAATCTGGGCGTGTTATCCGATTTCGGAACAAGCAAACAAGGTGAAGCCCAACTGGAACCTGATGGCTCCGCAATATTATTTTCCAGCATGTATTTCACCTCAGCATCAAGAAAAACTCGCTTCTCTGGATGGACACGATAAAACCTCTGTTTAATAGGCTTAGAATCTCCAATGTCTATGTCATGCTCTATGACATGTGTGCGAGTAGGTGTATCACCAAACAAACAAGGAAAACGATCAATCAAATCAGCCAACTGACTGCGTTTGGAAGCATCCAGATGTCCGAGCAAACTGTCCAAATTCCTTAGCCACTCAGAATTTTTAAGCCTACCATACAAGATGGCCTCATCAGGGCCTGACACATCATCCACCCCTTGCTCTGCTACAGCAACAGGGGGTGCAGACACTGACAAACAGGCAGGATGAAGCTCCGATAACTGCTCCTGAGCAGCTAACACGCCAGCACGAGCATGATACGGCTTCAGCAGGTTAACATGACAGAGCTGAGTGGAGGACCTTCGATTAGGGGTAGCAATTACATAATTCTGATCCGAAACCTTCTTCAACACAGAATACGGTCCAGAAAATTTTGCCTGAAATGGAGATGTTACAATGGGCAACAATGCAAGCACCTGATCTCCAGGGAGAAAAACACGATCCTCAACCTTTCGGTCATAAAGTTTTTTCATCTTGCACTGTGCAGAAGACAACTTTCCACTAGCTACCTCTTGTGCTCTATACAGCCTGTACCGAAAACCATTAACATAGTCCAAAAGATTCTGTGGTTCTACCTCCTTCCAAGTATCCCACAAAAGTGCCAATGGACCCCGCACCTTATGCCCAAACACCAGATCATTGGGGCTGAAACCTGTGCTCTCCTGTACAACTTCTCTAGCCGCTAAAAGTAGCCAAGGCAAACCATCCTCCCAGTCCCCCTTCATCTGAACACAGTATGCACGCAACATGGATTTAAGTGTCTGGTGGAACCGTTCCAGAACACTTTGACTCTGAGCGTGATACGCCGAAGCCTGATTGTGCTGAATGCGCAATCGCTTCAAAATCTGTGAAAACAACCGAGATGAAAAGTTAGACCCTTGGTCGGACTGCACAATTCTGGGAACACCAAAAATAGATATAAATTGTGAAAGGGCACGCACCACCGACCTAGCAGTGATCGTGCGCAGAGGGTACGCAGCTGGATACCTTGTGCTCTGACACATCACAGTTAACAAATATTTAGCCCCTGACCGAGAAGGAGGCAAAGGCCCCACACAGTCAATTATCAAATGTTCAAAAGGCTGGCCTATGGCTGGTATCGGACACAGTGGCGCAGGCTTCAAGCTCTGGTTTGGCTTACTGGTGAGCTGACATGTATGGCATGATTTAATGTACTCTGAAATATCTTTTCTCAACTTGGGCCAGAAAAAATACCTCAAGATACGATCATATGTTTTCCGGACACCCAAGTGACCTGACTCATCATGGGAAACCTGCAATACCAACCTGCGAAACTTAGAAGGCACTACCACCTGATAAACCGGGTCTCCAACAAAATCCTCCGTCTGTGGCACCCACTTTCTCAGCAACACATCATTTTCCACAAAATAACACTGGGCATGGTTTTTCACCTCGCCAACAGGAAGAGCCACTTCCAGCAAACCCTCCAGAGACTCATCAGCCTGTTGCTCCTTCACCAAGTCACTGTGGGAAACAGACCAGGGAACATTAGGACACATGACATCATTATGCTCTTCAGTCTCAACTTTTACCTTGGATTTTGACTGATTTTGGTCTAGGGGTATGATTCTCGCTTGGGGTGCGAGAGGTCCCGGGTTCAAATCCTGGACGAGCCCCCACTTTTGTTACGACCGGCTCGGATGCCGCAACAAAGACTGGAGATGCGCACGCATAAGTCAAAGTTTTAACACACTTTATTAAGTTAAATCTTAAAGAAGGATGAAGAATTAGGGTGAGAATCAGTGGTGTGTGTAAATGTATGGCTGCAGTGAATCATGTGAAGTGTATGTTGTCTGTGCAGAACCAAAGATCAGATAAATGTGAAAAGAACAAAAAGGCTGCTGCGTCGACCACGGAGGGAGAAGGAGAGAGAGACCTGGCGTCCGGCTAGGCGGGTCTAAATAACGCCTGTGCGCCAGCCAGGTGCACCTGGTTACCAATCAGCTACCTGGTTGTCAATCAGGATCTGAAAAAGGAACAAAAACAACAACAACCAGTACCCACGAAACAGAGCAGGACCCAAAGGCCTCCCCCAAGGCCGTAACAATATATATATATATATATATGAGTTAACCCTTTGAACCCTACAACTGATTATTTAGGTCTCTGCTCGAAAATTGCACACCCATAATGAAATGGTTTTATATCTCTGCAACCACAAGGTCTACTTTAATAATTTTGGTGTCATAGTAAAGGCGAAAAATAATATTAATATGATTATATGTATTACTGGAAAAGTGTAAATGAAGATGGCACCCAGAAAAAAATAAGAATAAAAATAAAAATCAAGCCTGCCTAAAAATAAGAAGACATTTTAGGATGAATATCTCTTTGAAAATGGTGCAGCTACAGCTCTAAATCTTTATTAGACCATAGTACAAAATATGAACATTATCTCTGCAAAGGTTGACTCTGATAAAGTGAAGGAGAACAAAATTAGAGAGGTTAGAGAGAGAGAGAGAGTTCAGGTGAGCTCTCTTTTGGCACAGTTTGGCTCCATCTGTGTACACTGTTATAGATTTCATTTGTTTATCACTAATGGTGATCAATACATCCAAGTACAACAGTTTCATATTGTTATATCTATCTATATATTGCAGTTTTTAAACTTATAATTGGTGAAGTGCTTTTTGTGTTTGTGATTCGTTGGTCTCTCTCTCTCTCTCTGTGATACTTTGCTGTAGAGAGCTTTGGCAAGTGGGTTGACACAGTGGAGTGTTGTTTTTCTGACATGTAAAAAAGGGTTAAAACACGTGTAGCCAACATTTTGCTATTTAATTTGATGTGCAACGTCACTATTCATTCATGAGTGGTGCATTAATTCACGCTGTGTTTGCAGAGTGACGTTAGAGTCCCCCGCCTGGGGGACTTTAGGTTTTAACTGCATTTTGACACAATCTGAGAACTAATAAGAAGAACAAAACAGGATCAGAAAAGAAGCGAGAAAACCACACGATTAAATTTTCTAAACACAAATATCACGACTGAAAACATACTGTATCTGTTTTTCACACAAAGGCGATTAACTCATTATACTCTGCGCACGTTTCAGTTGATTCTCACTGAAAACAAATATGGCTGTCTAGTTAAATTGCAGGCAATGTGGCTTAATCGTCTGCCAAACATCTCTTATTCATCACAATGGCAGCACAGCCTCACAGGTCTTTGGTGCCTGGCAGAGCAGCCCTGTAATTTAGTGAAAATATAACTCATTGGATACAACAGCAATGTCATGTTTTCTGCCTGCTTTTTTTTTTCCTCTTTTTTTCATGTCAGACACCCTCCAGTGTATCTCCGACTTTCAGGCCCCTCTTTATACACACAAAGACTGTAACCTCGGAGACCTCACCAACGTGATTTGCATCATCTTTTCCGCTCGAGTGTCTCTTCCCTTTAAGGTGTTTCTCCTTAAAATGTCATGGCTGCAGAGTCTCAGGATGCTGGGTCTCAGATGGTTGCACTCTGGAGCATTACAGAATAAATCTGAGCCCAGCCATTCAGAAAGACCACAACACACACACACACACACACACACACAACCCAGACCGACACGGTGTGTTTTTTAATGAGCGTGTTTTAAAAGTAAAGTGAATTCAAAAACATTAACGGTTTCACTAATTTAAATTTTAAAAAAAAGTTCTCTTGACTTTGTGGGCTGACCTTTGGACCGCTGCTTCAAAAGAAGTATCACATGTAGCATACAAATGGTACGTTTATTAAATCCAGACCGCTTCCTGCTCACTTCATGTACACATTGTATTTAAAATGATCGCCTTCAACGACAGCTTTATATTTACATATTTAATACTTACAGTTTATCAGAGCAGAAACCATCTGTTCATGGTTTACGTCTCTCACCTCCAGCTGTTTCCACTCTTGGACACTGACGGTGCAGAATTTCAGAAAGATCCATAGCCTCAATAATCAGTAGCTGCACAGTTTCCACAGTAAATCATCAACCAGTCGTCCATTCGGAGCGTTAAGCCTTTAGTGTCCGACAAAATAGCTCCTGCCCAAATGAAGAGTTTCAGGTCTCTGTCAGACCAACAGAGCATGAGGATGTAAACGAGATGTAGCAACATCTGCCATGTAATGGAGGCTGTAATTCAAAACGCAGAACACCAGACATTTTTAATGTGAACGGTCCCCCTGTTAGGATGCTCGCTGAGCCCGACAGTGAAACAAGCACACTGTATTAACTGAAACTGTGGAGACGTTAACTGCCGGACTGGCTATCAGCTGGAAAATCCAGTAGTCTAATAGACAAAGTCACATCCTGCAGGGTTCAGTATCTAAAGAATCTGTGTATCATTCGTTCATTTGATTTTCAAAATAAAACCAAAATGAAAATACGGTTAAGGGCTCCTTTATCGATTTCCATTTTTTTGGGGGGGTTAAATGAAGCTTAGCGTAAGTTCAATCACGAAGACTGTCTCAATGCTCTCTCACTCTTATGGTTCCTTCTCTTTCTCTTTCCCGCTTCTCTCTCATCAGCTGATCAAGGGGCGTGTCACTTTTCCATCCATCCATCCAATCACATCTCAGCATCACTCGTAACCAATCATCACATAGCTGTCAAAATTTTAATACCGTCTCTTCTGCTTGTCAGCTGTCTTTCAGGCTCAGGTCACAACACTCCTCCTCCCCATCGCGTCAGTCGCAGTTCTTCAGCTTCACAGTCCTCTTCAAGTCATCCACATCCAGCCTATTCAAGACCATCTACCACCACCAGTGTCTAGACTCCATCGGGGGATATTCATAATTTTTCATGTCACTGTACCCCCTATTATTATTTTATGCTCGATGGGGTCTAACTGCCAATTCTGTAATAATAATTTGCTGCATTAAATCTTTTCACAAATTTGAACTGGTGTATAAGTCTCTCCTTGATTGAAATGGGTTGAATGGCTAACAAGTTATATCAGATTTTGGCATTTTTATCTGGTGAAAGTTGCGTAACTCTGAAGTGAACTTTACTCAGACTTTTTTTTAAATTATCTACTCAAGACTCTTTCTTTTCTCCTCTTTATTTACTCAGACTTGAAGAGAAGAAGACCAAGTAGCTTCTCTGTCAAGAGATTGTAAATGAAGCAAGCTTATTGGTAGATGTGCAAGATGATAAATGAAGATTTGTGTATGTATATGTGTGTTTGTGTGTGTGTGTGTGATTCCATTTTTATTGTGCTGTGAATTTTTGATCCAAAATACACATCCAAAAATGCGCAAAGTCGTCAATTTTTTTAAAAAAAAATCTGTAATCCGAAAGGACACCTCGCACACTTAATTCAATGTGTTCATTTTTTTATTAATTGCGAAAATTTGCAGCACAATAAAAATGGAATCATTTAACGTCGATGAAGCAATTGATCCTGAGCAGCGGCTGTCTTTGTGTTTGAGGTAGACGCACACACCTCTACCCACCCACACATACACATGAACAAATCTTCATTCATCATCTCGCACATCTACCTTTAAGCTGGCTTGATCTATGATCTCTTGACAGAGAAGCTACTCCATCTTGTTCTCTTGACGTCTGAGTAAAAAAGTTTGAGTAAAGTTCACTTCCGGATCACTCAACTTTCGGCAGATAAAAATGCCAAAATCAGATAAAACTCTTGTTATCCATTTAACCAATTTTTCCTTTGAGCTTCAAAAAAAAAAAAAAAAAAAAAAAAGGAAATTGGAAAAGGAGCTGTTATCTATATTTTCATTTTCATTATAGGGACGAATAATGTGAAAACTATTCGTTATTTCATTTTGGTTTTATTTCAAAAATCAAATAAAAGAATGAAACACGGATTCTAAAGCATCACTTGTTGAACCTGTTGGTTAACAGTGATATAGTGATAATAAGAGGTGAACTGAGAGGATCCAACTATTTAAAAAGATAAAATCGAATACATCTAACAGTCCAATTTTATTATATGAATTCATATATAGACAGACAATAAATAAATAAATAAAAATCAACAAATAAAATGTTAATGGTTTGTGTTAAGCTGTGTCGTGTAAAAGGAAATGAGCCGGTTCATCAGCCAATCTGAATTTTCTGCCTCTGCTGTTGCTAGGAGGAAAATGTAATTCCAGCTCTGTGATTGGAAGTTCCCAATAACACACCTGAAGTCTAATGGCTCAAATACACGAGATGTTTCTCCAGTCCTGCTCCGCTCCGTTACATGTTGATTGCTTCAATCAACTCACACCGGTCGCTGACAGACAACTGGAGTCCCCTGCTGTCCACTCCACGAATGATCCTCTTTTGGTTCATGTTGGGCTGTAAAACCTCAAACCTGTTGACTCCTGGTCTGGCTCTGCTCATTATGTCAGGTTTTTTTTTTTTTTTTTTTTTTTGTAGTCAAGCTAAATATGATTTGGTTTTGACCACAGACTGTAAAAAATGGACGAGGTCGCCACAAAAACTGCTCCACCTGGTGGCTGGCTGCAGTATAGGTCCAAAACTCTCTGTCTATTCGCTCCAGATGGGCTGTAGTCAAACTTTAAAAAGTGAGTACACCGCATAGAAATATTTCTCTCATCCGTATGCTGTGGGGATATGAAGATATTATTGGTTGCATTGTGTCCAAGTCCTAATTTTTCAAGTTTCTTTTTCATTAGTTATCAGAGGTTCATAACTGGGTTTTACATCTTGTCGGACAGCTGCTGTTCTTGTGTACTTTTTTCATAGTAAAATACATCAGGAAGGAAAGTTAAGAAGAGATTTAGACTGTTGATATATATATATATATATATATATATTTTCACATGGTATGTTTTATTTTGAAAGTCTCAGGCTCTTTTTAGGCAGTTTCTGTGCAAAACTTCCTGTCCTGCTTGGTCTGCCCTCCGGCATCAAGCAAAAATAGGATGCTTGCATATCTGCCATGACCTGCTGCAACCAGAACACAACGGAACGGATCCAATATAAGTGGAGACAAGACAAATCCAGGAGAAAATCCAGGAGAAAATCCAGAATTTAATTCTGTGTGGACGGATTCCTGTAACTGCCAACGTGTTGGCTCAATATACGCGCTTAAAATGTGGCAAGAAATTCAGCAAAAATGATGAATTAGCGACATTATCAATTTATTTTATCAAATTCAGGTATTTTTTTGTAGTTCCACAGTTTCATAAATTCAAAAAACTTCTTGTTTAGATAATTATTCAATGTACTTTAACAATGCATAGAATTTTACACACCGTATCGTCTTTACTGTGAAGGTAAAGCAGATTTTGTGGCTCCTGAATGACTTTAATCAATCTGAGATGAGGCAGAACGTCTCCTTTGACAGTAAAGGTTATGGTTAGTTTTTGTGTTGATGTTTAAAATTCTTTCATAAGGCTGCACCTGGCAGTGCATCAGAATGCCCTGTAGAAATACTTTGAGTATGAGAATCAGGAAGGTCCCTTAAATCCCCCTGTTCTTCTTGTTTGGCTGCTTCACAAATAAATAAAATAAAATAAATAAAAAAAAAAAAAAAAAAAAAAAAAAGAACAAAACAGAAACATTTGGTGAAAGTGCGTTCAGCCACAAATCCAAGATATGAAAAAAACAACCTCCCAGAGAGAGAGAGAGGATCTGAGAGGATGAAGATATATTGATGTTCCTACAACTGAAAAGCACATTAAGATTTGTTCTTGCTTCTGTGCCATTTCTGCAATTTGCTTTTGATATCATGTTGGTATTTGTAGCTGTTTTAACCGTTGCCATCAGAAGTTATCTAACTTTTATTTTTATCCTTTCTTACATAATTTCTGCCTGATGTCATCTGTATTATTTACCTGGATTAATTCCTTTATTTCAGATTATTACAGATGTTGTGTTTGACATTCAATGATCAGTGTATTTGTAAAAGATAACTAGCAATTATTAGCATGATAGCATACTAAATATACTGTATTAACATAGTGAAATCAGCATGTTAGCCTTGTCATTACTAACACTTAACATGCCTCAGTTAGTATTAAACTCATCTCTATGCCCATTAACAGTTTCACAGAGCTGCTCGGTTAGCCGTACGTTCTTATTTTAACGTTTGGCTTCTTCGTGTGACAGCTGATGTGACTTTTTCTCCTAAATTATCTAAATCTGTTTTGTTAGGGGTTTTTTTCTGTCAAAGAGAAGATGTGTTGTCCAGACACTGATCTGTTGGCTGGTGTGAGACCATACTGCCTTCCAGGATTGTTGTTCAGTCATAGCAGTTGTTTCAGTTGAACGTTGACGATGTTAGCTTAGCTGTCATACTCGCTATAATAACCGGCTTTTAACAGCAAGAAAGTGACAAAGTGAACAAAAATCAGAGGTGGATTCATAGTGTGGATGTTTTAAAAAAGTTTACACTGAGCCCTGTCTGGCATTATGATTTCATGCAAGTTGTTTTGAGCTAGCTTGCTGGCGGCAACCGTTAGTCGATAACTGCTGGTGGAAGTCAACACCCATATGCTTCTGAACAAACCAGTGGATAATAATAACAATCCTTAGCTGTTTCTCGATTCAAAGTTCACTAGTTTAAACTTGCGTTCTCTGGAAGTTCAGACTTGGCAAGTTCCTTCCAGAGTTCGGACCTCAGAGGTACAGAAGTCCGCTGAATGATCCTACTACTATTGGAACAGCAGCAGACTTACGTACGTCCACGTCACATCCGGTTGCATTGCCGGCAGTTTATTGACGTATAATTTTACCCAACTCATCCATCGTTTCTGGGATTCTGTTACGGCCTTGGGGGAGGCCTTTGGGTCCTGCTCTGTTTCGTGGGTACTGGTTGTTTGTTGTTCCTTTTTCAGATCCTGATTGACAACCAGGTAGCTGATTGGTAACCAGGTGCACCTGGCTGGCGCACAGGCATTATTTAGACCCGCCTACCCGGACGCCAAGTCTGCCTCTCTCCCTCTCCCTCCGTGGTCGACGCAGAAGCCTTTTGTTCTTTTCTCATTCATCTGATCTTTAGTTTTGCACAGACAACATACACTCAACATGATTCACTGCAGCCATACATTTACACACACCACTGATCCTCACTCTCATATTCCATTCTTCTTTAAGATTTAATTTAATAAAATGTATTGAAACTTTGACTTATGTGTGCGCATCTCCATTCTTTGTTGCAGCACCCGAGCCGGTCGTAACAGATTCAAACAAAATACTGTCACAAAAAAGTATCTTTTTCATATTTTTACACAGCAGCAACGGTTACTTACAGCAGTGTGTCTTTTTCACTGAATTTCCCTCTGGGAGTAATAAAGTATTTCTTATTCTGATTCTGATTTTGATTTCCTCCGCCATTGTTGGAGTTTTCCGCTGAATCGTGCAAATTGGGTTGTGAAAAATCTGCTCAAGTTTCGTCTGGCAACAGACTTGGTAAAAGGGACAGGGCAAGTTCACCTCTGGGTTCTTCGACCAAAATTGTTTTGATGCGGACTTTGAACTGGAACAGAACCTTGGCTTTGCTTGATGACGAATCACAAGTCCATAGATCCAGGAGTCCGCTGAAGTATGATTATTGAGAAATGCTCCTTGTGTCCATTCCACCCAGCGCAACCGCTGAAGTCCCATGTGATGTCATCCATGAAACTGTTGCCAGGATACAGATTAGACATCTTAAGGAGACTTCAATCATGCTACCCTCTCCTCCCACCTGACTGGATCTACACAGTTTGTTGATTGTTCAACCAGAGAGCATGAAACACTTAATCTGCTGTATGTCAGAGTCAGGGATGACGACAGAGCTGCTGCCTTGTTACCACTGGGTGAGTCAGATCACAGCCTGGTTTTCCTACAGACCTGTTGCTGACTCTGTGTACTGAGGCAGCCTGCAACTACCCTCACAGTCAGAAAATGGACACCTGAGGTTGGTGAGGCTCTGGGGGTCTGCTTTGAATGCACAGATTGGAGTGAACTGCTGGAAACAGATGAGAGCAACATGGACATCGACAGACTTAATTCCATGTTTGTTTGTTTTTTTAAATGTTTGTTTTATGTGATTTTTATCATTTCTAATTTCTATTCCATTCCATTCTATTTGAATTACAGTCACTCTAATATGTTTTGATTGAGAGTAATCCCGTCAAAGGCGGCTCCACCAACCCTCCGCCCACCTGTTTACTTGAAGAGCTTATTAATATACGTGTGCACACTTCAGCGTGGACTCAAGAGGACGATGTTATAGAAAATGTGCCTTTTTTTGCATGGGAAGTCACACACAAATCTCCTTTAAGGGCCTTTGAGTTAAGCCCTCGGTGCAGCCTGCACGTCCTGCTAGGTATTCAACTCCAGGACGCACTATCTTCTCTGTGCTGGAAAGACCTTTTTTTTTTTTAAAGTAAAAATAAGATATTCAGTGTCGACAAGCACTGCATAATGTCCTTTAGTATGTGAGTTGCAGCTATAGTCTTTCAAATCTGAGGTCACAGCTTAGCTGTGGATGAGAGGGAGAAAGTTAAGCAGATTCTGTATGAGCTCTTGGGGCTCCGGCGATCTCTACTTTCTTATTCTCTCAGGGTTTACCGAGGGAGAACTGTAACTATTTCTATTCTGATAGGAAGAAAGTACGTGGACCGAGGGCAGTATCTGCTAAAACGGTTTGATCTCCCCACCAGCTGATTTACATTTGTGGAGCACAGTCCTAATCTGCTCATTTATAACCACCAAATAAAGGAGCAGAGATAGATCGAGGGAGAGAGTGACCTGGAGGCAGCCGAGCGTGATATTTTGTATACCCATGAATCCGTCAGTCGTTCTTTTATCCTTTCGCTGTCTGTCTCTATCCCTGCCTCTAACTCCTCGTCTGTCTCTTTCTCCTTCAACATCCGTCCCGCCGCTTTCTGCTGAGCTGCCTCTCCTCTCTCCATCCATCTTCCCCTCCATCTTTCACTCTCTGTTCTCGTCTCCCTGAAGGGCCTCCATCTTATCTCTGAGATAAGCTGAACTGCCACGCAACGCATTGGTCTTCATCTCCGTCTGTATTCCTCCCTTCTGGGTTTAGGGAGGATAGACGCAGTTTAATGAAGCATTCAGCGGGTCTATGAGTGTAAACGTGTGCGCGCTGGTGTGTGCGTGGGCTGTTTACAAATTCTGATTTCCATGCCTGCTTAAAAAAAAAGCTGCAGAAAGGATCACCTCCTGCACTCCTGACAGCATTATAAACCTCCACGGTCTCTGAACCACCGGGCCCCCTCGGACTTGAGATGAAATAGTTTCCTGTTCAAGGAATTTATTCAAAACTTCCTAATGCAATAGATTCCCCTCGTGTGTTTGCCTCATGAGAAAAAGCATGCCCAAAAACACGCAGCACATCCAAAGTGTAAAAATTCGTTTAAATTCCTCCATTACTTTGTTGCTGTCCTTCGCATAATGAGAGGAAAAAATGTCATTTCCTATTTTGTTGGCTGTATTCCTGCATACTGCAAGATCTCCTCATTCATCACCTCCCTCTCTCTCTCTCTCTTACATAATAAACACTCACTCACCCACACGCACACACCTACACACACTGCCCCCCTGCCTCCGTTCACCCTTGCTGACACAGGTGGTCTCTTCCTCCTCACCTCAAGAGAAGCCCGCCTGGTCCCGGCTGCCTGCGTGATCTCCCATGAGCCTCTGAGTAACCAAAACAGGAAGGAGCTACAGTTCAGGACCTGATCTGTTCTGTTCCGCTGCCATCTGGCCGCCCGGCATTGCGTGGCATTACGATGATGCCTGCAGATGTAGAGGAAATCTGTTCGCCTCTTATGCAGGTTGTTTGGTTTGTAAAGTATGGCACGCTGGCAGATGTTAATGGCATGCATGTATGCACATACAGAACAGTATATGCCTGTGTATCCAGCGGTGTATTTTTCATCAGGTGAAGGCCCAGCCAATGCTGTAATGCTTGTGTTTTGTGTGTGTGTGTGTGTGTGTTATGATTTATTGGTGAGCGGCTGCGTGTTGTTGCTGAATCTGCAACTGTGTCCCAGTGCTGGCAACTGATCTTCGCAACAACATGTTGTTCTCTGTTAGCAACAGGGACTGAGGAGAGGAGAGGAGAGGAGAGGAGGGGAGAGGAGGAGGGAGGGTGGGTCACTGAGGAAATCAGAGCATGAGAGTCTCCTACCTTAAAAAAATGATGCAGTGACAAGACTGAAATCCTCATTTTTGGTCCGAAAACTCAGAGGCAACACATCCTGATACACCTCACTTTGCTGGCTCCTCTTCTTCCCTCCTCTCTATTTCAAAGGGGGTACCACAGGGCTCTCTATTAGGACCACTGTTTTTTTCAATTTATGTAAACAGCCTCTGTGATAATCTTGTGAACACTGCTGTTCATTTTTATGCTGATGATACCGTTATTTATTGCTCGACTCCATCAGTGCTTCATACTGTAGAAACTTTGCAGTCTGCTTTTGATTTCTTGAACTGGTTTTAAATCCAGATAAACCAAAATATATGTTATTCTCAAATGGGAAAAAACTACCATTGGTTCTTCCAACCTCTCGTGAAATTTCGCCAATAATTTATTTTGATCTATCTTCCCTAAGTTAATAAAGCCTGTAAGTTGAACCTTTTGTGGTATCCTTATTTTATGCTATGGTCTCCTTTTGTTGAGCCTATGTTGTTTTCTTTTAATTTGGGCTGAAGAGGCCGTAACAGTCTATATATAAGTACTTGGGCATCATTATTTGTCGGTCCAGTCATGTATCAGCAACTTCGTTTCTAAGGCTAAGGCTAGGAAACGTCTGATTTGTGCCACTTTGTAACCGTTGTTGGACGACTGTGATCTGTTGTATATGGGTGCATCTGACCAAAGTTGGACTCTGTTTATCACTGTGTCCCTGTTGAGGGGGCTTTTCTCTGGAACAAACTACCTGCTGACCTGAGGTCAAATCTGTTCTTGGGCTGCTTCCGTCTTACTTGACCACATATCTGATCAGGAACTTGTAACTGTAAGGCCGTTGCCTAAATAAGCCAAAAGGTGGCACTGTTGTGCTGTCTACACCCTCAGGTTATACAGATTATAACTGCTTGTCCTTCATGTTTTGGCTCAGTGTTCGTTTATGGTTTGAAAGGTACGTACCACAGATCGTTCTCAACATTGTAGTCAAATATTTTAAAGAATGTAAAGTTAATGTGCTGTTTTGTTTAAACTTTTAGTTTCTTAAGACGTTTGATTGTCATCTGACGAAGTTTGAGGAGTTTGTAACTTGTTTTTGTATGAGTATGACAGACGTGATTTCTGCCAATTTTTTTCTACCTGTGGGTTTTCTATTATGCTGTGTTTTGAGCCGAAACCTTGCCTTAAGAGTGTTAAGTAGCTATAAAAGAGAAGTACTATATTTGAAAACTGTTCAACTATTGTTAAATGACTTATTCTGACGCTCAGTGTTCATTTATGGTTTGAAAGGGGTTTGAGAGAAAGCTGCCAGCGTCGAAGCTCAATAAACGTAGCGGTTTCAGCCACAATCTCGACCAGTGTGTTCGACTCGTCCCTCACCTTGCACCCCACCACCAACAGCAGAACTATTAACACAACACAGAGTCTCCGGGTGTCGAGAGGCACAACATCACATGGGCGTTTGGGTTACATAACCATCGTGGATGCGCTTGCAGGATTTTATTGAAATGTTTGTCCCTAGAGTTAGAACAGAACTGGGTACGACAGCCTTTAAATATACCGCCCCCTCTACATGGAATAGTCTCCTGATGGATATGAGACAGAACCGGTCACTGCTGGTGAATTTGAGACTTTGTTAAGGGACTGGGAAAGAGCTAGCCTTGGATAATGTGACTGTTTCAGTTCTTGACTGCTTTTTATTCTATTTTTAACTGGTGTTTCCAGAACGGCTTGGTTTTGATGTGCTGATGTCTGAGTGTATTTGTTGTTTTTATTGTGTAACCGTCTGCTGCTGCCATGCCAGGTCCCTCTTGAGGCTTTTATATTGTTAAATAAAGAATAGAATAAGGTCCATCACAACTGTCTCTACTTTCAAAGCCAAACTCAAAACACATCTATTCTCTCAAGCATACAGATAATTACTCTTTGTGTATTTGTGGGTATGTGTAAGTGTTCTGTTTTGTTTTATTTTCATCGTATGCAGATGACTCTGTTATTGTAAGTCTTTTGCATGGTGCAGAACAAGCTCATGGCCCAGTCTTTGATGACTTTTTTTTTAAAAAAAGGCAAACTTTAAGAAAGTTGAGAAGTTTTAACGTGGATCTCTCTTTAATGAAAATGTTTTACTTTGCTTTTACTGAGCCTGTTCTGACTTTTTCTGTGATCTGCTGGTTTGGCAGCCTCAGTCTTAAACATGAGGCAGTGCTGTAATTGGTTATTGGTTTTGCTTTTATTGATCTGTTTTTTTCTTCTTCTACTTCTTTTGGCTGCTCGTCTTGATTGTTTTTATTTGTTTTTACTGTTTGCTGTTCATTTTGACCTGTTTTAACTGCTAATTGTGAAGCACTTTGTTACTTGTATTGAAAAGTTCTATATTACGGAAGACAAGAACGA
Organism: Labroides dimidiatus; assembly: GCA_030710495.1. NCBI lineage: Eukaryota > Metazoa > Chordata > Actinopteri > Labriformes > Labridae > Labroides > Labroides dimidiatus. The sequence goes on from CM061143.1 coordinate 5,748,050, forward strand.
CCATGGATTTTTTTTTTAATGATGTATATCTAAGATCGTTTTCTCATTATAAGAATACATTTTTTTGTTATCTCAACATAATAAAAATTGTTTTCTTGTGATGACGAATTAATCCAACGCCAGGCAGGTGCTGATGATGATGATGATGACTATGACGGAACATCTGGAGGGTACGATGATTACTGGAAGAACTTAGCATCTGGGGGCAGAAACCAACAGGATACCGACGGGGAAGATGATGACTACGAGGAAAACGAGGACAATGAGGACGAGGAACATGAAGATGAGGAAGAGGTGGATGAAGTGAAGAAGACTGCTGATTCTGTGGCTGGTCTTTATGGCAAGCCGTTTTAACATTTAAAAGCTGAGTTTGACTATCCGAAATTCAAATTACAGATATCTGTAATTCAATTTTGCCTAGGCGAAATGTGAATTACAGATATCCACAATTCAGTTTTGACTAGGTGTAATTCGAATTACTGATATCTTGAATTTAATTTCACCTAGGCGAAATTACGTCACATTTGCCATTCATGTGTATTGAATGACTCATTGCGGATATCCAAAACGTCATTGCTGATATCAAAAATGTGAATTACAGGTATCTACAAATGAATTTTGGATATCCGTTATTCGAATTCATGATATCTGTAATTCAATTCAGACTAGGAGGAATTCAAATTACAGATATCTTTAATTTGCCTCAATTTAAGATATCTAAAAATGTATTTACGGATATCTTAAATTAAATTTCGCCTAGGCGAAATTCATTTGTAGATATCTGTAATTCACCTTTCGGATATCCGAAATGACGTTTTGGATATCCGCAATGAGTCATCCAATACACATGAATGGCAAACGTGACGTAATTTCGCCTAGTCAAAATTCGAATTTCGGATAGTCTAAAACGGCTCGCCATAGGTCTTAAAGAGTAACACTTCCTCGTCAAATGACGAACGGTGCCTTCGTCCAATCAAGTCCTCCCTCTTATCCAATCAGCGATGACTCACGTCGCCCTCCAGTATCTACCTCTTCCAGTATCTCAATGTTGTTGTGTTTAGTTATTTGCTGTTGTGGTTTGCACTTCAGGGCCACCATAGTAACCACTGTGATCCGTGTGTGGACAATGTGTGGATCTTTTGCAGTGTTGTGTCTCGTGTATTGCCGCTTGGGGACAGTTAAGTTGTACTCTTCTCTACTGTTTCCGTTCTATTCTATATCTGTTTTGTTCATGAGACTGAGAGAGACGATGGAAAAGCTCAGGAGGAGCGTTCGCAGACATTCTTGCCTGACCCTGACCTTGCTCTTTAGTGTTCCCTCTGGAACTCGAAACAATATGTTATTTTATTTCCGTTGTAATTAAAACCTAAGTGTGTGTGGGAGCTATTTAATTGAACATAACTCGGAGTTTACTGCACTGAAGACTAACTGCCAACAGCACAGAGGCTCGGACTCTTGTTTCTTTGTTTAGTTCTCATAAGACCTTTTATTTATGGCACCGCACCACGAACACAGTGCCGGTTTCATTGGAATTAATAATAAATAGATACTCCAGCTATTTAGCACTACACATCCATGATTTCATGGAAGATTCTGAGGAAAGAAAAAGGTTAAAGTGATTCAGAATAAGTCCCAAAGTCCTTTTTTTTTATATATTTTAGTCTCTAAAATAGCTCCAACAACAGCATATCCTGCTTCTTTCACAACACTCGCTTCCTTTTGTTCGACTTTCCATCCCCAACCCAATATCTTTCTCAACACTTTGTTGTTGTTTTTTCTGTTAACAAACTGTAGTCTGAAGCCCAGGCCAACATAATCCCGATGACATCATCACGGCTATTTTGTAAGTCTTGACAAAAGCTCCTCAAAAGCCGCGGAAGGCATAATACAGCTGTTCTCACAGGCTGTGAAGTCCTTATGCCCCCTTTAAATCCCCGACAGCGTATTTTTAACACTCCACACAGTGGGAGGATGCTCTGTGAACCTATAATATGATCACTCGGAGCACAGCTGGCTGCTTTGAACGCATGCCATACACATGGCAAGTTAGAGGAAGATCGGGGAATTCAAATCGCTTAATGTAAGCGTGTGTGAAAGTGACACTGTACATGATGAGTGGACGGAATACGGAGTGTAGATACCTTTGACTTGTTGTGACTGTGTTCGGAAAAAGGTGCACCGAAATGGGACGCAGGTTGGATTAATTCAGCAAAGTCGGCAGCTGCACCTGGGCCTCAGAGCCCCGGGGCCCCCACGTTCACTGTGTTGCACTCAGTTGTGGTAATTTGATTAATTGCAGCTTTGTTTGTAAGCAGATAAATCTGCTCTGCTTAAGCACTCCAACTGAAATAGTAAAGTCGTGGATCTTTATTTACGACCTTATCCTGAGATCTGGAATTAACGAGTCATTGTTTGAACAGACGTGGCTTACGCTGCTCACTTTGGTAGGGATGTCGAATATCAAACAGTATATGTGACAAAAATGTGTCAATGGTTTTGTAAGTTCTGTAATGGCCAAAACCAGAGCCGTCTGTGGTTCGACTCTCTGATTGGTCTCTCTGATCTCTTGTGTTCCAGCTGAGTCTCAGCTCCGGCAGGTTGGAGCCCTCTGGATCAGAAATATTTCTGGATTCTGGAGCAGAGACAGAGCAGGACCAGTGTTGCCAGATACAGCTGATATTTTCCAGCCCATAAGTACAAAAAAACGCCCAAAATATTGAATCTATTCGATCTTACTTGCCCTGTTATACATCATGGAAGCACACAAAAAGCAGCAGCAAACACAAAACATATTGTAAAAAGCTTTTTAATAACACACCTCTCGCCTTCAGCACAGGCATAAACACTCACATCACTGCGATTCTACCGGTAATATTAACATTAAAATTATTTTTTAAGACTTTTATAATTATTACCATGTACAGAAAATAACTATGAAAACCATGGTATTAAACTAAAGAAGGATATTTGGTGTGATCTCCTCCCTTGAGTGAGTTCCTACCTAGTCCGCCAAAAATGCAATAATGCTATCCACGTACAGCGCAGGCGCTGAGGTGACGAGTGCTAAATGCTGCGCTTTTTCATTTGATGTGAAATGATTTAGTAAGATATTGGTTTATATTTTGGAAAAGAATTTCTAATATGAAATTTTTAAAATCCGCCCAACCCGCAGATCACCAACCCAAATTATGTCAATCTTCCCCAAAGCCCATTTTAACCCACACAATCCCATCTAAATCAGCCCAACTGGGCAGAAAACTGCCCAATCTGGCAACATGGAGCAAGAAAAGAAACAATATTGAAACATCAAAATATATAAATATATATATATATTTATATATATATATTTTACCTTATGTACGACAAACTGACATAAGGTGCGACGCTTGAGTTGACAGATGAGAGAGCAGGCAATGAGAACACAAACAAGCAAAGAAGAGCCGGCAGACCGATTATAGCGTATTGCCGATAAATCCGTCAATATATAACCAATGCATTGTCTTTGTTTTTTTGCTGTGCTGAGATTATGTTGCTCTGTCCCCAGTTATTTAAAAAAAAAAAAAAAAAAAAAAAAAAAAAAAAAAATATATATATATATATATATATATATATATATATATATATATATATATATATATATATATATATATATATATATATAATTTTTTTTTCTTTCTTTTTGATCCTCCGGTTTGGGATCCAGAGAATTTATTTAAGTTGTGTAAATTATCTTTGTGAGACAAACACAGATTTATGCCACTATTATATAAGACTCTCATGCAGATTTAAAGTGGTGTAAGTTGCATCTTTGTGAAAGAAGTGTGTTTACAGGCCTTATGTTGAGAGTGTTACTAATTAAAGCTCCGTATTTTAATTTAGTGGTGTTCTGTTTCTTTGCTTTGGATCATATTTTGGGTGTTATAAGTATTTCTGTTCATGTACAGAATATATCCTGTTTATATTGATGTTCTTATTTCATATAATATTCAATATACTGGATATTGCTTTTTTTAAGCACCCCAATATTGGTATCAGCATCAACCCCAGAAATCCTTAATTGGTCTGGCTTTAGAGCAGAGACATGGATCTGGTGTGAGTCTGGCACAAGAATTGAATGACAGGATAACTCCCTCAGTAAAACCTAATGGTTTGACAATGAATAATAGCAGAACAGTTTGCAGTAACTACTGAATAGTATTTTTGCTTGAAATGCCTATCCCTAGTTCTGAGCAAGTGACCGGAAAATCTAAACGCAGCTTTATGCAAGAACTGTGATGAAGAGAGATGGAAGCAGTTCACATGTGAGGGCCATCACCCACTGACCACTGCACAGATCCAACCGCAAAGACAAAAGAAAGTCGAAAACAAATCTGTACACAATGATTTGCAAAGTGTGCGCAGGAGCTTTGAATCTGTTCCCATGGAGGAGCGCAGAGTGTGCACACTCAGCACATGTTTGAGCTGCTTATATGAGAAAGCATCTCCCTCTCTGTACAGAGACTTTTCTTTCTCTTATCCATCCAATTGCTCTCTTTTCAGAAGTCATTTCACAGCTTATCACGAGAATCATCTGAGAAATTTTGTTGTTATGATTGTTTCAATTCTGGTTTTCAACATGTCAACTGTACATGTGCCATTCCACCAGATCAGTGCCATGTGCGTCCCCAGGAAATAAACTGTGAATATCATTTTTGTATAAAGCCAAGTGTCCCGCATTTTGATCTGATTTTATATTTAATAAAACAAGTTTAAGAGAATTAATGTAAAGTACCTTCGACACTTTACCTTCAGGGCCAAAAGTAAATTCACTCATTTATTTTTCTGTGTATTTGATGATATTTCAACCCTGACTGAGGAGGTTCAAATCTCAGCTCTGTCCTGTTATTTCTTTATCTTGTTTTTTTTATTAAATACTTTTTTAAAACCTAAATGTTGACTTGAAGTCTAACGTTGGAATTTAACTCCTGAGGCATTTTTTTACTGTCTCACTAAACTGACTTTAATAGCTCTATAACCACTTCACCCAATCTTTTATAGGGGTGGTGTATCCATTACCGTAAATGGTCTTCACTCACTTGCGTTGTTTTCTTGGTGCAGAAATTCTGTCTGACCAGCTCGTTACAAGGTGCAAAGAAAATCAATCATTTCATGTCTTTCTATCAAAGCTTTCTTTCTGTTTATATGTTTAGCATGAATATTTTACAGCTTTAAGGTAACTACACCTGCTTGTAACCCCTCACTTTTAAATCCACAAACCTGCCTCAGCAGCTGGTGCTCCCAAAATAAAGGGATTGTTTAATAGTTTGGGGATTTGCATCCATAAGGACCAACTAGGATTCTCCTGGGCTCTGAGGAAAAGATTTAATGGGCAGTTATGCTTTTACTGTGCATCATGGCCAAGGGCACAAATAGAATCCACATGATGTGGAGACTGCTGTGATCAATAACCTGTAAACTAAGGATGGATGGTGAGCTGTTATGGCCATAAAACACAGAGCCACTTGTATTGACACGGCCATCCATACTACTCTGCTAACTCTCTGTCCACCAGAGAGGGAGAGTGTTCTACCTTTATCCACCTTTATTACACTGGTGTTCTGCTGATGTTCCTGCATTTGTAAAAGCAAGCTGAGAAAATGTGAAGACTCTCAAAGTATTCAGCATCACACAGTTTGTTCAAAAGGTTTTTATTTTCCTTTGAGGCCTCTCACTCTCGAGGATGTCTCATAAATCTTTTTTAAAATATCCGTCAGAGTAACCCAGAAAAAGACCAATGATGTAGGTGCCCATTGTACCGTCTTTTTCTTTCATTTAAATCAGCCCAAAAATAATACTTATTTGATGTAACTGTCTCAAACTCTTCAGGGGAACATCATATTAAACGCTCTCTTGATTTCAACACATAGAAATCCACCTTTAATAAACTTCTTATGTTTTTTGGCTCGCTTCACAGAATTAAAATTTCCACCATCCAAATTGTAAAATGTTCAGCATGTTCCGGAGAAGTGTGCTTGTACTTTTCATATTTCTAACCCATGTGCTTTTTAAAATAATCAGCTTTCACTAAATAATTTTGGCCCATTAAAATGAATGGACTTCATCCGTCGCCACAGAAACCACACAGCCGATGATGTCATAAGGGGTTAGGGTTCCGAACAGAAGATACAAATAGGACTGGTGGGCATCACAAGAGTTTAGCTCCACTCCCCATCACCATTGAAACAACACAGCTGATGATGTCATAAGGGGTTCCGAGGTTAGAAGTATGACTGGTGGGGTTAGGGTTAGGGTTAGGGTTAGGGTTAGGGTTAGGACTCAGCATTTCAACATTTGCTGCGAGGAAATCCCCCCTCAGTTTATTTAGCTATAACAGACCAGTTAATTCATGAACTGGGTAAACACAGTGAATTTTTTTTTTGTCTGCTTGTTTTAATGCCAACTTTCAGGTTTGCACATCTTCTCCTCCTTTGCCTCTGAAAGCTATAGTTACCAAGAAACAGTAGCGGTGCATCACAAAGCAACAACTCTTTTATTTATCTTCAATATGTTTCTGCCTTGGGTGCTTGAGTCAGTCAGTGAGTACAGGCCTGAATTGTGTTGTTTTCATGAAAACTCAAATACCTTTGAGTTTTGATATCTTGTATCTGGGTTACGCCCCTTTTCTAGAACGCAAGAGAGAAATTAAGTTGCTACAAATACTTTTGGTGGCTTGTAAGAAAACAATTACAAGACCTTGGTTAAGTCCAGTACAGCCTACCCTAGAGCAGTGGTTTTCAAAGTGGGGGCCGGGGCTCCCTGGGGGGCCGCCAGGGGGTGCTAGGGGGGCCTCGGAAAATTGGAGGAAAGGGGAAAAAAATAGAATCAAATTATTTTTATTTTTTCTATTATTCTTATAATATAACCATTTGTCCTAAATGTACAACACGTAAATGCGTAATCATCAGATTCTCAAGTTTCGGATTGTTCTTAACCGTATGTCGTGTGACAGTTAGAACTTGGGCATGACAAAGTCATCATCTGTGTAAAGTGGCAGTTCATGCCTGTTATCAAGCTGCTATCTAGCAAAAAGAGAAAAATGGCCATGATTGCCCAAAATGTGTCCTATGTCTTGAGACCCCCTCAAATGAGTGTTTAAAACCTTTAAACTTTAGCCTCACTTGATACAAAAACACCCGGCAGAAACTGTCGACAAAAAACAGTCGACTTCGACCCCCAAGTAGGCACTGAAAGCATCATTTTTAGCCTCATATCAGACGCCAAAAAAAAAATTAAAAAAAATTCTTGGTTTGCAAAGGGGGTCCTAGGTCAGAACCTAATGCTGTTTGGGGGGCCTTGGCATTGTAAAGTTTGGGAACCCCTGCTCTAGATGACTGGTTTGGAATTGTTTTGGAGATCTACAGGATGGAAAAACTAACCTATCAAATAAGGATTCAAAAGGATACATTCTACCAAATTTGGAATAAATGGATTTCAATCTTAGCCCCATAGAGAGAAGACTTTATTTGATCTCACTGGTATTTTTACTTTGTATACTCAATTAATTAATGTACGATTAATGATGTTTATTCCCAGACGACAGCGGCAGGCAACCCCCCCCCCCCCCCAATGGTTTCTGTTCAAAGTTAGGTGTGAACTGTTTTATCTTTAACTAGTATATGTTAATGTTTCTTAAAGGGGAAATGTTAAGCATCATTAGCTCTGCTACACCAGGCAACTTAATAGTTTGGTCCATAAGATGAGAATGGTGTCTTCACAGTCTCCATTCCTAGACGAATTTGTGCTGCTTAAAGTTTGTAATCAACAGTGGACTCTGAAAGGACAAAGGAAGTTCAACCCAAGCGCTGGTATGCATGATCACTGGACTTACATACTGTTGGGCTTTGATGCTGCTCAGACTTTGGACTAAAACAAAAACACCAATGTCAACTGCTATTGGTTCTCATACAGTTGCGGTCATGATGTGTTATGTCTATGCATTCCAAATAAAGATACAATTTAAGAAAAAAAGAAAGATGGTAGATCAAAAAAGCAGCTAACAAGGTAAAAAAAAAAATCAGCCTTAGCAATAAAAAATCCAGAATGACAACTGAATGGGGAAGGAAGATAGTCTTACATGCTTTTTGCATTAAGTTCTTTTGCTTATAGCTTCATTCATAAAGTAACTCCTGAAACTACTATCCTAAATTTATGCCAGATAAGATCCGTGATGGAAGTGATACGTATTGATTTTTAATAAGAGACTTCTGCAGCTTTTAAGATATTGCCTCTGCAATTAGAGCATCAGCACTGACCCATTAGGCTGAGTGTTGCTCTGCACCTACTAGTGTATTTTTACCATTTGGCATTTTGACGGTAATGGAGTAAATTATTTTGAGCTCTGTTTCAGAGTCTCCCTTAAGTGTCCAGCTGAGAAAAACACGGCTAACTGAATCAGACTTCATGGTTCATTAAATATCTGTTCTGTGCTCATGTAGCAGTTCTCACAAAACAAAAATGAAGTCTTTGTGAGCAACTTCAAAAAGGTAGAAATTGAAGGAAGCAATTATAGTTTTTTTTTTCTTTTCCCCCCACATAGAAATACTCTCTTTGTCCACCAATCTCACTGTCCTTTCTTAAAGTAATCCTGACATTCAGCAGAAGGCTAGAATGTCTCTCTCCATTGTACTGGTTATTTTGAATCACTCTCCACTAACAGAAAATAATATCAGAAAATCAAAAATATATATTTTCAAACTTTTGCTTCCATGATCCAAACCACGAAGGCATTGTCAAAATGTGTCAAAAAGTTACTTGTCTTTCTCAGCACCGAGGAGCAAATTCATGCAGTACAGAAAATCTTCAAGTTCACAATTTGCCCCTTGGTTGCAGTTTTTTTAGGGGCATTGATTTTTTCTCTGAGCATTTTTAACCCCTTACCCTCAAAGTCCACATTTAGTCTTCCAACCATACACGATTATTAAAATATGTTGACTAAAAATGTCAAATTGTGTTTCATCTTTTCTAGAAACCCTATAACCCTACTTCCTGCTCATTAAATTTAACAGGAAGAGCTGATTACATGGAAGAAAACAATCAATCCCGACGTGATTTAATTCCCCCTAAAGTATATTTGTGGTTTCAAATTTGTTGCAGGTATTATGATTTCAAGGACAGAGGAGTTGGTGTCGGTGTATTTGTCTTTCCTTGCTGTGTTTATTTTGCTTTAAAAGATTTGGATCCTATATTTCTGAGCGGGTTCCTTGATCGTTGTGTGCTGAAAAATATAACCCATACCTTTAACTACATTCTCAGAGTTTGTTTCCCAGGCTGTGCCTGCTATTTTTGTTAAAGTGCTAACATATGAGGAATGTGACTCACAGTGACAGCAACAAACTGTCGCTTTGAATAGCAGCTCTGCACATTTTTATGATATTTCAGTAACAAAAAGAGACATCACTGAAGGAAGAATAAGCCAGAGAGACTGCAACTTTTTATCTTTTTTATAACCAGACTTTACACTTTTTTTTTATAAACACTGCTTGAAAGTTAGACATCTTAACATTAGCTTAAATGGAAGGTGATTTGCTTTTGGGGCCAGCCTCAAGTGGCCAGTCAAGGAACTGCAATTTTTGGCACCTCTGTGTTTGCTTCATTTTTTTAAGCTCCTGTGCTTGCAGCTCAGTCAGACAAAGCAAGAAAATGTTACACTTACCGTCTTGCCTTTTACCCATATTACTGTTTTATTATGTTATTTATTCTAACTGCTCTGTTTGCTTCAGTTTTTATTTTCTTCTGCATTTGATGGCTGTTTTATCTTATTGTTGTCATTTTTACCAGTTCCCTTTAATTATTTTAATGAACTTAACACTATTAAGTTATTTTCACATTTGGCTTTTACTGTTATCATCATAACCTTGATCTTCCTTTATTTATCTACTTTATTATTTATGTTGTTTTTATCTTTTGCTTTTATCTTCAGCTCCTTCTTTTATCTCTCCTTAACTCTGGTCCTCGTGGTCTCAGTCTGTGTAGTCATGTTCGTCTCCTGCTGTTGGGTTTTTCATGTACTGTACATTTTAAGGTTGTTTTCCCTGACGAGGTCTTTTATTCACTATTTGTTTGCTGATTTTTCTATCTTTCTTTCTTTTATTATTACTATTTTTTTTTTCATTTTTTAACTGTATTTTATGTTTTTGTTCAAGGACTCTGCTGTTAAAACATTTTGTAAACCAATGTTTATAAAGGCAATATGAAAAAGTTATTGTTATTATTATTTTTTATTATTGTTATTATTATTAACACGTCTGCATTATATATCTAAGTGGCTTTGTGGTGCAGGAGAAACCAGATCTCTGCGAGTGTCACAGCCACAGGTCAAAGTGATAGGATCTGGTTATTCTGACTATGTGTCACCTTTGCAGTGCCAACACGTGTATCTTGGCGATGTCAAAGCAAATTATTTATTTATTTATTTATTTATTTATTTATTTTATTTATTTATTTATTTATTTATTTATTTATTTATTTATTTATTTATTTATTTATTTATTTATTTATTTATTTATTTATCTATTTAATTTAATTTAATTTAATTTATTTAATTTCAGACAAGCAAACTAAAATGAAATAAAATAAACCAAAATACATCAATTTCAGGATATACAATTCCAAAATACCATACAACCAAAACAAATAAATAAATAAATAAATAAAAAAACTGAAGTATTTCATGAGTCCGAAAAAGGAGCAGGACGAAGCAGAAGCTTTTCGAGTCCCACCCCCCCACTCACTCTCCTATCATTGTAACTTCTGTTACTATTTTCCCTGGATTCCCCTCATCCACCCACATCCTTATTCACACACTCATCCATCCACCCACCCATACAATCTGCAATTTGGCAAATTACAGTGACAACATGGTTCCAGATGTGTACCTCTATCCATGATGATCATCTGAATCCTCAGTTCCAACAGCTCCGACAGACATCAAATAATAACAATCGAACAAAGAAAAACAAATGTTCATGTTAAAAGTTAAAACTCTGCAGAGGAGCCTCCAGGAGTTCTTCATTCGTGGGGAATGAGGGACATGTGATGGAGAGACTGTCATCTCTGCTTAAGAGCGTTTCAGATTTTGGCTGTCCATTATGAGGCCTAATTTCAAAACCACTTTGACTAAACTAATCATCAGACTGAAGTGCTGTTTTGTTTTGCTGCGTCGGCCCAGCTTTGTGTTTTGTTCTGTGTGGCTCTTATCAAATTAATAGTCAGGACGTAATGGGACGAAGGACTGTCCACCAAAAAAAAAAAGAAAAAAAGAGTAAAAAAAAAGAGTACAAGTCAGAAAGAAACAGATCATAAAGAGCTGTTTACTTGAGAGGAACTGATGTTGGAAATTTAATACTGTAGCTCTTTGAATTGAAATTTATTTTTATTCAACTCCAGACGTTTTTTCTGATAAAGAAATAAAGAAATAAAGAGTTAAGTGTCACCTGTTTGAGGGAATGGATGTTTATTTTCCATGTTTTGCTACCTGTGCAGTATTCCTACTTGTACTTTTTATCATTTTACACTGAAGGAAAAATGAGCTCACCGTCAGATTCCCTTTTTTCCTTTTTCTTTTTCTTTTTTTAAAGGGTGTGTGTGTGTGATGCCATTTATCCTTTTAGAAAAACAAAGCACAGACACTTTCTTCCAAGAGACGAGCAGAATCGCACCTCTTTGTAGGTTTCTCATTTCATCTCTGCAGTAATTTCTAACAAAACCAAACCTTCCCTGGTGTCATATTCCAAGGGCCCACTTGTAAGGCAGACTTCTCTCTTCAAAGCTTTGTGGGAAGCCGAGGAAAGGATGCCTTTTATTTTAAAAAAAAAAAAAAAAAACCTGATTGAAAGAGACACATGTTGTTTGAGAGGTACTGCTTGATCAGGAGCGCGCTGCTTGAAGGGAGGAGTGGACGGATGTCTTACAGCACAGGCTTGTGTTGCATGGGCTGCCTGAACCTCATCCTCCTGGATGATCCGAGCTGGATTGACTTTGGACTCTGTACAGAGTTCAAGCACTAAATAATGAGGTGAGGGATGGAGTCAGGGTGCAGACGAAGTGCTGACGTTTTGTGTCACGGGGTTCAAGAAGACTAAAGACATCACTTAGAGCTTTGGGACGCTTGGTATAACAGAGAATTTGTGTTTTGAGAAATGTGCTGAGGCTGGTTTTCCATGTGTCTCCTCTCTGTGTCAGTATCAACATGTGAACCTCCTGGTGTGATGAACAGCATTCAATCCACTGCAGAAGTTCATTAAAATCACTTTTTTAAGTCTTTGAATGTTAAATGTGTCAGTTAACTAGACATCCTGCTGTTTGTGTTGGATAACTGATTTAATCATTCATCCATAAACCTGAACTTTTATTGCTGTATTTAAATGCATCAATATTTTATTGTTACTTGCTTAAAAAAAGAAAAGAAACCAATAAAAACATTTCTGTGCATTTTTTTTTTTGCTTCTTTGGGGCAACATTAAACAATCAGAAATAGACCCCCATTTTTTTTTCTAAACACAAGCCTCCAATAAATGGTCTCGATTTGACAAATATAATGTTGAATTCTGTGGAGAATTATTTTCATACAAATTTTTACAATCTATATCTATATCTATATCTATATCTATACCTATATATGTATATCTATCTATCTATCTATCTATCTATCTATCTATCTATCTATCTATCTATCTATCTATCTATCTATCTATCTATCTATCTATCTATATCTATATCTATATCTATATATATATATATATATATATATATATATATATATATCCCCACCAACAGTGGTGCCAGTTGTGATTGGTACACTGGGGGCTGTAACACCCAAGCGGGGTGGACGGTTCCAGCAGATCCTGGGAACAACATCTGAGATATCCATTCAGAAGTGCGCTCTCCCAGGAACAGCTAAGATCCTGCACAGAACCCTCAGGCTCCCAGTCCTCTGGACCCAAGCTTGAAGGGGACACAATACCTCCCAGGGTGGGCGAGGGAGATATATACATATATATCCACCTCTTTCTTCAGAAGCCTATGGGTGTTGACTTCCGCCTGGGGTTATCGACTTCCAGTTGCCACCACTGGCAAGCTAGCTCAAAACAACTTGCGTGAAATCATTACTACCAGACAGGGCTCGGTGTAAACCCTTTTTAAAACATCCGCACTATGACTCCACCTCTGATTTCGTCACTTTCTTGATTTTAAACGCTGGTTTTTAGAGCGAGTATATCAGCTAGGCAAACATTGTCAGCTTTGTGGTCTCCATGGCGACGTAAACAAAACCGGCAACCACTATGAACCACTATGATATAACTGTATATATATATATATATATATATATATATATATATATATATATATATATATATATATATATATATATATATATATGTATGTATGTACGTATATATATATATATATATATATATATATATATATATATATATATATATATATATATATATATATATATATATATACTTTTGTAAAGTTTATTATCTTTAATCAGCCTCATTGGTTGAGTACGGTAAGACAGAGTGGCTCAAAATTTTCTCGATTTCACAGAGCATTGGAGGATTTGATAAAACATACTAAAGTAATCTGTAAACCACACAGTAACTTTAGCTCTTTTTTTTTGTTGACCACCAGTTTGGGAAATAAACTAGCTACAAACATGAAAAATAATCACTAAACAAAGCTTCATAAATTCAGAGCATAAACACTATTCCTGACCTCAAATTTGCCTGCCTGCCCCTCCATAATAACTCCTGAAATATAGTCTGCTCCCGGAGAGATAAAGCTATTATCAGTGCATCCCTGAGTAAAACGTTGTTTATTCCGTTAATTACCATTCCTTTTTTTTAGCTGCACTGTGGCCGGGGGGGCTATCGGGCACATGCAGCCAAGCACAGCCTGTAAAAAGCCTTCTGGAAGATTCATAAAAGTATAAACCACAGGCAGCTCCTCCTGAGGGCCTTTTAATGGTTCTCTGTCTTTGAGCAAGTGTTAAAAATGTAAATGATGGAGAATTTTACACTTCTCAATGACAGCCTGGGGAACAGTGAGAGGCAGGCCCAGGGTGGATCCCATTCTGGCAACAGTTTCCGATAATTCCCGTTATTGTGAACGACCAGGATAGACCAGCTCCGCTGTGTCATAAAATCCACAGGACCACGATAAAGAGGCTCACCTTTTCAAGTCAAACTTCCTGTGCGAGGATGGAAACAATGCTGATCCAAGTGTACTGGGAGTTTACAGAGCCACTGCAGGAGAGGATGCTCATTTTTTTTTTTTTTTTACATCTTTACAGCGGCAGCTCCATAATCTCACAAGTACATTTATAGACTTTAACAGAGCCATAATGCTCAGCTAGTTGGCAGAGCCTGTCAGTCACTTCATCGAGAGCTTTACACCAAACATGATGTGATGTTGGTGAGTGAAAATTAGAATCCCCCCCGAGATGCAGCTCCGGTTATCAGTGCAAAAAAAAAAAAAAAAAGGCTACAAGCCAGCTGTTCCCACACAGCGATTGAGGAAAATGGATTTATGTACAAAGCGTCATAAATCTATCAGAGGCTGAACACCAGGTGTTTCCTGATATACAGCGGATGTCTTGAAAACAATAACGTACAAAGAGAACGAACCTACGTTTCAAATTTACTCCCACTTTAGGATATTCTACTGAATATTTCATGACATGAATTATGACTTATTTGAGCGTCACCCTTGCAAACCGAGTAAAAGAAAAGTAGGACAACAACAACAACACAGGCTGTAGTAATAATGAGGCCACAGCTTTCATGATGGTCACAGTGAACACTCAGCGACTGATTCTAACAGGATTACATGACTGCCTAACGCCTGATAAACACAGCTCATTTAAAACTACATTTAGCCACTTGAGACATTTGTTTCCCCTTCCTGTGCAAATTAAGCTGATCGCAGGTATCACCGAATTCACTTACTCTCCCATCCAGAGCCATGTGAAGTCTCAGTAGAAGTGATGTCGCAACTTGCACCTGATCACAGCAACGATTGACCTATGACTAAGTCCCGCCCTCAAACATGATGAGCCAATCACAGTGCGTTTAGCCATTCCCCTACACTCGGACATTCTCTGCCATTGAAATGTATTGCAGACAGTTTTTGTTTTGGTTTTATGAGATTTTTCTGAAATTTTAAGTTTAAAAATGGTCAAATGTTGTTCATGGGGTACATGCGACTCTGACACAAGGTATCCTGAGAGAGATTTTTGAAGCAAAACAGCTGGTGCGGCCATGTTGGAAATGAGGCGGGCTTTGAGTCTCCACAGTAACAGCTATAAGGCGCCCGTCAGTCACGTGAGCTGAGCTGTGCCTCTGATTGGATGAACTGACGATCTTAATGTTGTTGAATCTGCTAAGTTGGAAAAAAAAATTCACCCCCTGTACAGTGTGTGCTGTTAGCGAAATTAACATTTTAGACGGGAGATATTTTTTGTACCAGGCTGTAAACATGTTAATCTCGGCTGTGAAAAAAGCTTTTTTTTTTTTTTTTTTTTTGGCTTTTTGTTTGTGACTTCTGGTACTTCCAGAGCCAGCCTCAAGCGAACACTCAGCTAACTGCAGATATTAGCACTTCCATATTGTCTCATATTGTCAGACCGGAGGTTGCTGCTTGGGTAGACCACGACATCAGCTCAACGTGAATAAAATCGACAAGGATGTTTTTTTTTGAGGCAACATGTTGTCACTTTGCTAGAAAGAAATACAACGTAATCTTTAACATCTCTCACATCAGCTAAAGTTAGCCTAGTGTTAACCTAGCGTTAGCCTAGCGTTAGCTCCTAGCTGCGTTGTTCGTCATGTCTCTTGGTTTGTTGGAGTTCATTGGCCTGTTTTGTTCTAGTTTTTGTTCTTTGGTGATCGTCCATCATTGTTAGCTGTTGTCCGAAGGGCTCTAGTTAAACCAATGTTAGCTTCATTAGCTTAACTATAGTAGCTACAAACTAACAGACTTTGTAAAGATGATAAAAAAAAAAACGTTAGATTTTTCTCATATTCTGTGTCAAAAACCTGAACTTCAGTGCTGATGAAAATGAGATGTGACATCATTCTTGTCGTCAGTGTGACAGTAAATTTATGTAATCTATAAATTAGGGACTTGGCTTGGTAACCATAGAGTCACTGGTTCAAGTCTTTACATGGATCAAGATTGGGAACATGCTTGATAGCTGGAGAGTCGTTAACTTTCCGAACCCCTAACTGCTCAGTGTTGTACGTTGCTTTGGACAAAAGCGTCTGCTTAAAATGAAATTCTATTGTAATTGTAATGTAATGTAATTTACAGGAGGAAATCTGCTCAGAGGGAAAAACCGTCCTGCCAATTCTAACATGAAGTGAAAAAAGAAAACGTACAAAATCCACAGAATCAGATTGTCTGACTTTATTTTTGTTAAGATATTTTGTGTCCCTTTAAAGCAAATAAGAAAAAGGACTGTCAGACTAGTTTGCCTTTTCTGTGATGAATCAGTGCTTCTGGCTGAGTTCATGGAAACTTCACCGCTTGAATAGAAGCTCCACTTTAGGAGCTGTAAGGTTTCAGCCGTGGCATAGTAATAAGTCTTCTTCTCCTACATCTGGCCACATTTGAGTTTGAGACTGTCAGTGTCAGCTCAAGGCCATGAGCGAGTCTTTTAAAGCCTTTGTGCATAAGAAATTTGGCGAAGCAGAACTCTGTGTGCTCGCCTCGTCGGCACATTTCAAATAAAAACCGCATTCATGGTCCTGCTAATGGCAGTCATCAAAGATGGAGTTAAAAATGTTAAACTTCTTTAGATAAACTTTCATAACTCATCTGATGAAACATCAGGTCGAAGGTAGTCAGGCGCGGTGAGAGATTTGTCGCTCCTCATTTTAAACCCATACCTTTGAGAAGCTACTCAAAGAGTTTAATCTTATGGCAACAGTGAGGAGTCAAACAACCTCATTATTTCCACCTATAGGCTTCAAACCGGCTCACATCCTTCTTCTGTGAGCAAAATTTAAACTCCAGAAACATAACCCTGCTTTGATGAATCTTTGATTTTGTGTCATCTTCCGAGTCAACAACAAAAAAGTCCTTCATTAACCGCAGAGAGCCAGGGGTGAGGAGGGGAGAGAGAGTGCTGGGAAGAAGATTACAGAGCGGCAGATTAAAACACACACTTCACCGCAGAACAGCGAGACAGGAAAGGAAGAGAGGAAACCTCAAGGAGACCAAAAGATCTTTGAAGTGACACTCAGGACTTCTTTGAAGCTGCTCTCTTGTCCAGAAGCAAAGATACAGGTCTGGGTCTGTACATTAGAAACTGGCCTCACAGTTTCACCTTTCATGACACAGTATACAAGGCAGCAACAGCCTGGACTCAGAGCAGCGCAGAGGGCCGGGTGTATCGCTTTCCAGAGAGCAGCGAAAAGTGTTAAAAGAAAATGGTTTGATTGGAAAGTTATCACTCTGAGGCACACTTCTGCTGCGGAGGAACATGAAGTCCACGGGATTATGCCAGGAATCATTTTGCTGCTGAGCTCTTCCAGCAGATTTGCATGTTTGTGCCATCAGTGGGGAAGTGTTGGCCTCAGGCTTCAGTGCAGACTGGGACAGTGAGATCAGGCCTGTAATATGAACTGTTCAACAGCTTCCACCAGTAATGTCTGGATGCTTCATTCTGCCGTTCACAGACGGAAACTTTGCAACACAGATACCAAATTATCCTCTAACTGATGTGTCACTTAGAGCCTGATGACACGTCTCTTTAGCGTCTCTTATAAATTGGTGCAGTAGTGTTGAGAAATTAGGAAACTGGACCACATGTAAGACAGCCAAACTAAAATTGCAGGAAGGCATCTCCAACATGCTTTATGATTGACAGTGGACCCAGAATTTATTGAAGAATATTATGGATTTATCAACCAAATATTGGGTGCAAAATTTGTGCAAAACTCTGCGCTTTGTATTTTAGGAATATTATGAATTTTATTGGTTGGGGAAAATGACTAAAATAACCAATTATGAACAGTCTATCTTTAAAATTAGACTTAATATATTTCAGAGGACATGGGGGCCCTTCATGGATGCAATATTACACTGAAAAGAAAAGAAAAGGCTGAACGGATGGTTACGTGTGTTACTTTCATGATGATATACTGGACTTGTATCCTGGCAACATAAAGGAGGATTATTTTATAGTAATGTAAGACATCTTTACTGCTGCCAGTGTTTTATTGCCTTAGCCTAATTCCTCTTTTGGAAAGATGAATTATATAAGTCTTTGCCCTCTGTAACTCAATAGAGTCAACTCTTTGACTCTCAACGCTTTGTTTTGATTTTGTCTACCTGTGTAACCCCCCCCTTTATTTTTTTGTTTTATTCAATATACCAGTTTATAATTATGGATATCATTGTCTCTTGGTTTTCAGATTGTTGAAGTTCTGTTGTTGTGGAAAAAATGGAAAAATGGAAAAATTATTTTTCCTGTATATTTGATGATATTTACACTCTGAGTGAGGGGTTTCAAAAATCAGCTCAGTCCTCTAACTGAAATTATTTTTTGATGTTATTTGTTTATTTTTAAAATACATTTTGTTGTTGCATCCCTGTAATGTGCTAAGTGTCAACATGCTATCAGCATAAATGCCATGTGGTTATATTTCATGTGTTTGCTAATTCTCTGCTAAAAACTCATTCCTGTTACTTTCAGTCCTGTTACTCAAAAGAGGAGGAACAGGACTGAGGACCAGGACCAGGAGAGTCCTCCAGTCAACTAATTTATTAGTCTGAATATTAGTTCACCTAATGCTGATTTTTAGGATTTTTAGCATTTTTAGATTTCAGATCAGTTTGACAACGTGAATATAAAACTCACAGGAAACCAAGCTCCCACAAAGTGCTGCAGAAAAGCAGCAGGAAATAAGCTGACAGACACTTTTTAAACATCAGAAGAGTTTTGGTAACAGAACTGAGATTTCTTCGCACTTAATAAGGTTTTTCCTTCTTGTTAAAATTCTTGCTTGTGTTGTGTGAATAAAAAGTGAGTTACAAAAAAAAAAAAGAAAGAAAGAAAAAAAAAAAGAAATTGAATAACTGTCCATTAAACTTCTTGAACGAGACTCTTGTAACTACTTACGAACGAGTACTCTCCCATGGAGGCCGTCTCGCACCACCATGCCACTTCTTTTCCCTAGCTTTTAATCAAAGCTTAGTGGACATTTTGAGAAAGTTTTATTAAGTTTCAATTTAGTTTTATATATACGCATATGTATTTTAATATAGCCTATTTTAGTGCATTTTAATGTATATACAGATCATATAAAAATCAGCTGTAGGCAGCCTGAAGTTCTTTGAAGATTATGCAAATCAGGGCAGTGATGTAAGGAGAAGAAATAAAAGTAGCTGCATGACACCTCAAGACCAGTAGAGGGCAGTAAAATAAAAATGAATTACAAGGATGAAGATAAGGCAGGCCAGCATGGTGGCGAACTAGTTCGCGCTGCCCCATAGCAAGAAGGCCGCTGGTTCAAATCTTGGTTTGCACAAGGTGGGCTTTACTGACTTTATTGTCAACACACATGCACGACAGAATCAAGGGATCAAAGGAAGAATAACCCCTAAATGAACCCCTGAATGTACCAGCCAGTACTTGACAAAACCCTCCTGTTGGTTGA
This sequence comes from Labroides dimidiatus, assembly GCA_030710495.1. Classification (NCBI taxonomy): domain Eukaryota; kingdom Metazoa; phylum Chordata; class Actinopteri; order Labriformes; family Labridae; genus Labroides; species Labroides dimidiatus. The sequence goes on from CM061143.1 coordinate 5,767,756, forward strand.
GATATATTGCAGCGTGGGTTTTTACATCTCCTCAGGAACAGATTCAGACACTTGAACACACACACCCTTGTGTCCATTCTCTGGAGGAAAGTCCCGAAGATGTAGTTCCTTTCTGTAACGGCTCCTCTGCTCCCATTGCAAGGTCGCGAGTGGTTCCGTCTGTCTGTTGAGTTACAGCGAGTGGAACATAACAGGATCTGGCAGCATTACTCGACCCACGGAGTCCATTCATATTTGAGCTGAAACAGAGAGGAAACTCAGGAAATCAAATGAAATGAAAGAGAAAGGGAAACAAAGATTACATTTGTATTCAGAAACAAATTGTTCGTGTGCAGTAGATCGTGTCTGATTGTCAAGGAAAAAACTCTCCCCTCTGATGTTCACTCAAAGGATTTTCTGTGGATGAAGCACAGCCTGGAGGGCTTTTTGTGAGGAAAAGGTGAAAAAAAAAAAATCCAATGATGTACCTTGTTTCCGTAACAACAGCCACTCTTATTCATTTCATGTGTTGCAGAGTCTTATGTAACTTTCCACAGATGCTGGATTATTCAACAGCACTCAATATTGTGACTGAGCTCTTTCACTATTTTAGGTTTAAATTCTGAAACTTCTCAGCCCAGCTTACACTGACTTAACCTTTAAAATGGGCTGATATGCTTTAACCTACAGTGCCCATTGTGCCCAATACCATAGATCGTGACATACAATACCACTGCATATTTGACTTACTAGGGCTACATCTACATGCTTTTGGATGTTTCTAAAAATGGATTTTTTCCTGTTCAAATATGACTAGAAATTCTGTTTAAGTGTTGCTGTACTGCCAAAAAGCCAAAGTATGAAGTTTCAGAATACCTTTTTGATGCTAAATTTGTTGCTAAACCAACTGCAAAACAACAGGTGGCATATTTAATGACATTGGTGCTGGTAATTAGGTGGAAAATGTTTTATAGAGGTTTTCAAAAGTGGTCTTTGTTGAAACAAAATAACTGAATGCAAATTTAACTCTGCTTCACTAGCCTACAGCATTTCCACTGAGACCACATTTCTGGATTTGGAGTCTAGAAGTCCCGTCAAGGTTAGTTTTGATGACAATACTGTGGGAAATAAATTTGATGGTCTGTTTAACTTTAAGTAATGGAAACATTTAAGTTAAACTAACGAATACTCATCAAAATGTGTGTAATTTTGAGGCTAGCTAGCTGGTTAGCTAGCCGGTTTTCTGTTATCTCTACCAGATTAGCCCACCAACTGACAGACGCAAGTAATTTGCATTGTAGCGAGCTAACATTGGTTAATAAATGAACTGTAATGATAGCTAGCTAACTGCACTTTGTGAAACTTGCAGTGAATTTTGTTAGCTTCATTAACTAAGCTAGCAAGAAAGAAAAACAGTTTTGCCAGTTCCTGATTGAAAGTTAAATACACAACCTATTTTGCTAGCTAGCTTGGTTTATGAATACCAGCTTCCATTTATTATTTATTTGTCCATGAAACTGTAAGGGTTTGGTTTTGTTTTCTTAGGTTTCCTTGTTTTTTGTGATTCCTTGTTCCTCTTGTTTCTTAGTGTGGTTTTTTTGGTGTTTGGTTTGATGGTGTTTCTTGCATTCTTGAGTTCTGTCTTTTCATGTGTTTAGTTCTGCCTCAGTTTCCCTCTTGTGATTGACCCTCATATGCTTCACCTGTGTCTCGTCACGCACCTGTGTCTGATTTGGGTTCCTTGTCTATTTAGTCTCTGTGCTTCTTGAGTTCCTTGTCAGTTCATTTTGTGTTTCAGTTCGTGTGTGTCATTCCTGTTGTGCTTGTTCCTCTGTGTAGTTGCTCTGTTGGTTTTTCTTGTGCTTTGATTTTAAGTTTCCCCTTTTTGGATTTTTGTCATTTTTGGAGTTTTGAAGTTTAGTTTAATAAATCTTTTTGTTTGAATTCTGCGCCTGGGTCCTCCCTTTTATGTTTCTGGCCGCACATCATGACAGAAACACTGGATAGTGGACTGCTTATTTGGCTAATTGTCTCTTGTTTAGCAGTAGATGAAAACATTAAAGTTCCACTGTTCTAAAAACTGATTAGTGTCATCTATAAATGCTGTTTCAGGCATATTTGCATGAATGTTTGTTTATGACAAGAATTTATGCCTCCATTCATGACAGGTAGACTCAGGAAAAAAAAAAAGCATTAGATATGTTTTGCATGCATGTCTGCTTATAACAAAACAAAATGTTTAACATTTATGTTATATTCCTGTTAATTTCCAAAAAATCCCCATGGAAAGATTCCAACTCAAACATATGCAACCCGACTGGTAATGTAGGGTATTGAAAGAAAAGCCTTTTTTGTATGTATATATGTATTAAGCTGTGAGCAATGTAACGCATACCAGAAAAAGAAGCAAATATTTGTATTTTAAAAAAGATCCTGGGCTGCAGACCCTGAGGAGATATTGTCATAGACCGACTCTGACCCCTGACCCATCAACCCTCAACTTTCTAGTGATAAATGGTGCTGGATTGTTTCATATAGCCAGAAGCTACTGCAGTGCTCCTGACTCACAGACTGTACCTGGGCGGACTGCCCAAAAATATTTGTTGCAGCCAAAGAATGTTTTCCAACCATTTCTGAAATTTTCTTCCCTTTTTCATTCATTCAAGAGTGATTAACAGTTTAACAATCTCTCCTTGTTATGTACTCCTTGATAGGTGCGAAAGATACATGCGAATGATTCTTCAATTGCCAAAAATTCTTGAAACTTCAGTCATGCAACCCATCAAATGACACTGAACGAGAGTCAACAGCAGAATAAGCTGTTTGGCATTAGCAGAGAAGATCTGGCAAATTTGTCATGGGCACAAACCCCACAATCAGCTCTGCTACTCATCCTAAAAATGAATCTTCCAACAAATGTGGCTCCATTTAGAAGAGAAATAAACAGACTTTATGACAGTATGATATTTATTGCTAAGAAGCGTTACTACGTCAAAGAAATAATCTACAAAACAATTTCCTTACATTTTGTGTAAAGATTATGGGCAATTCCACCAAATAGATGTTATTTCCATCCCCAGGAAATAAAATGTATAAATACACAATAAAAATTAACTGTAAAATACTTCTTTATATTAAGCCAAGTGTCCTTCACATTTATCTGATTGCATATTTAATAAAAATAATTGAAAAGATTAATTTAAAGTACCTTGAACACTGGGGAAATTACATTTGTTACCCGTCTGCTTCCTAAAATTAGACTTTACCATGAAATATAATAATTTCAGTTCTTCAGAAATGTCATATTTTTTTTTTACATATTTGTGTCACTCCTTATCTCAAATATATTTTGTTAATTTTCTTTTTTAAAAACAAAAAAAGAGAGAAAAAAAAGGTCAAAATTCACACTTTAGCTGTGTCTCTGGGTTTTCACTCAGTCCTGTTACCCAAACACATCACCCCCCATGAAAAAAATTGGAATATTCCACAAGTCACATGGTCCACAGGAAGTAGCATCATTCAGATCCTCTGAAGGCCAAATGTAAGTTGACTCATTTATTTTTCTGTATATTCAATGATATTTATACTCTGAGTGAGGGGGTTCAAATCTCAGCTCAGTCCTCTTAACTGAAATTATTTTTTGATGTTATTTGTTTATTTTTAAGATACATTTTGTTGTTGAATCCCTGTAATGAGCTAAGTGTCAACATGCTATTAGCATAAATGCCATGTGGTTATATTTCATGTGTTTGCTAATTCTCTGCTAAAAACTCATTCCTGTTACTCTCAGTCCTGTTACTCAAAAGAGGAGTAACAGGACTGAGGACCAGGATCAGGGGCCAGTGGAGTCCTCTAGTCCTCAAGTCAGTTGATTTGTTAGTCCGAATATTAGTTAACCTAATGCTGATTTTTAGGATTTTTAGCATTTTGGAGCTTTAATGACTTCAGTTGTTGAGATTTCAGATCAGTTTGACAACGTGAATATAAAACTCACAGGAAACCAAGCTCCAACAAAGTGCTGCAGAAAAGCAGCAGGAAATAAGCTGACAGACACTTTTTAAACATCACAAGAGTTTTGGTAACATAACTGAGATTTCTTCGCACTTAATAAGGTTTCTCCTTCTTGTTAAAATTCTTGTTTGTGTTGTGTTGTTGGCTTTGGAAAAAAGCGTCTGCTAAATGAAATTGTAGAATTGAAAAATGAAACCATCTTCAGCTCAGGGAGCTTTAAATAATTGAATAAAGTTGCCTGAGATAGTTCAGTATGTGTGTGTCACACTCAGACCCAGAGTGAGGGTAGAATGTCCGAAAACTGACTGGAAAGGGTGTGGTTTTAACTTCACAATGAAGAAAAAATAAGGAAGACAGAGTCCATTTGGTGCAAAAAAAAAGAAGAAGTTTTTTGTTGTCCTCTAAAGATGGTCCAGGAACTGAGTCACCAAAAAAAGATGTCTGGCCAGAACCACAGCTCCCTCTCATCAGCACCACAGTCCTTCTCTGACTCCCTAGGCAGTGTAGACCCTCTCCATTTAAAGGCTTAGCCCCTCCCACTGGACCATACCACTTTAATAGGAACCAATCAAGCAAACAATTCAACCACACAGGCTATTCTCTTCATCAAAACACATCAAAGTCCACTTACATTCACTAACCACATATCAAGGGATTCACCAAGCATTCACACCACACTAGGAAACCAGGAATAACTGCACAACTCCATTCAGCTCCATTCAGCTCTCCCATCAGTTGGTATGGTGCAGTAAGATGAACTGAGCATGCTCTCTGCTAATGAGTCAGGCACCATAAAAGACAGCCTGAAACTATATTCGGGTCCTTTGACACTGCCCAGCACCAGGAAGCACTGTGGTAAGATTCAAACAAACCTAAAATACACAATCTTTCAATCATATAGAGTCAATTCAAAACCATAATGTGTTTGAATGTGTTTCTGTCAAACTTAGTATAGGAAACTCATTAAGATGTTGAATGTAGTTCAGTGTGTGCACCCACCAAAATTATCAGTAGCATGCTTCCTGCTAAGCTTACCTGGTTTTTTTTTACTGTACAGAGTCCTGTTTCAGTTTTCCAGCTGGAGTCAGTAAAATGTTAACCCACCTGGCAGTGAGTCAACATTTCTATTGACATGAAATGGTTTCACTCAGACAGCTTTTCAGGCCCGTCTACCTGTGGTAGGTGGACGGCAGGTGCCTCTTCACAGCCGACTGTATGACACAACGCAGGCCCTCTGCTCCTGTGTCAGTCTTTATCAGTATATAAGCCTTTTCACGACTTCTTTCTCGCGCTGCATGGTAAGTTGATGAACCGTGCCTTGGATGGAAAAAAGAGCAAAAAGGAGCCTTTTGACAGATAAATATCTCAACATTTGCTTCTCATTTTGCATGATTGCAAGGACAGAGCCCCGAGATGAAACAGCTTGTATTCAAGGAGACACGAACAATCATTTATACATTATTAAGAACAATCCAACACAAAACAATTAATAGAAAAAAACTTAAAAATCACACATGGAAGGAAAAGGTAAATTATTATGGAAGCCATCTGGTTTCAGTTTGTTTGGACAGAGAAATCCTTCCCTGACAACGGTATGAAAGCAGAGAAAATCAGACAAACAAGGTTGCCAGTTGGGGCAGCCATTAGAAACAGACATCCTTGTACTTGTTCACATTTGGGTCCTTTCGAGGGAGCAAATAGGATCTACTGACAATGTTTACCCACAGGCCACCCAGATCTAATCAAGAGGTGAAAAACTCAGAAGTAAATGAAAATGCTACAAATCTTCCACCGCACCGCTGCTTTACTACGGCTGTTTTAAATAGATCAATCGCCTCGGCTTCTATTGTCAGGCCCTTAATATCCTCCCCCCAGGCTTGTGGTTTGGCTCTTTAGTCCCATAAAAACAGACGTGATGGATGGCTTTGCAGCACTCCGACAGAGGCGAGGGAATCCCCAAAATGCCCCCCTGCCTCCACCCTGCTCTCTCCTCTACTTCCACCAATCCATCCACCCTCCTGGAACGAGCCGGCAGGCTGTTGTTTGGCATTTTGTCAGCCCCGGTTTGCTTTTCTGTTTGATTGTATCAGAAAGTTTTTGTGAATTCAGTTTGTTTTACACGGGCTAGTCTGATTGAGGGGCAGAGTTTATCTGCTGCAGATGAGCAGATTTGTAGCCGAAAGGCACGGGGGGCGAGAGACGGAGACAGAGACGGGAGATAATGGGAAAAAAAACAGACAGAAATCTGGAGTCATGTAACTCATCTGAGCTGAAAGCCTCACGTAAGGAAGGGTAACTCCGACAAGAAGAAAGAAAGAATGTAAGAGGGTCGGCTAAGATTTTAAGTTGGCTTGTATGAGGTACATCATGAGAGAGTTCAATCTGAAATCTAATTTATTTTTTTGAAGCAGGCAGCATCTTCCTGCAGAGGCGGATTGAGCATTTTGGGGGCCCAAGGTGAATTTAGCAAGGGGGCCCTCCACATCCATTCTTTTCACACAAAAAAGTAGGAAGGGCCACCCCAAAGACACGTCAGTACTTGCTCTAACTAAATAGTAAATGGTGAATATTAATGAGACACAGGAGGCTTCTTTACACATTAGCACCAGCGCTCTCAGCCCAGCACTTTGTCTTGATCCTGTCAGGTCATCTCCCAGCAGTAGGTCAACATCACTGTTGTGGTCAGAAGAAGGAGAGCTATTTGACCCGCCACAGCACAGGTCCTGGTCCTGTTGAGGCTGCTCCTCAGGCTCCGAGTCTGTGACTTGTTCCTCTTCATTATTTGTGTCAACCGGTGTGGCACAGCAAAATAACATGTTGATTTCGATAATGTGGCGTTCATCTTTTCAGTTTCTTCACGCTTTTTCCTCTTATTGGATCCACTTGAATATGTTCGCTTCATTTTTTCACAGAACTCCAACCACACTCACAGGAAACAGTGTAAACGAACCGCCGCGCTTCACTTCCTGGCTGCTTTTGTCATGACGACTCATGGAAGAGTCCGTTACAAAGGGAGGGGGGGCTGATAATATGTTTTTAGGCTTTTTTTTTTTTTTAAATAGTTTTTATTTTCTGTTTTAAAATACAAATAATGTAAAAAAAAATAAAAAATCCACATATCAACTACTTGGGCAGGTGCGTCTGACAAAGACAGTTTAGTAGAAAGTAGTTCAAGAGAAAATCCGGCACACTGGCCAACTTCCAGAAAAGAGTATTTTTGTGGGGACGTTTTGGTCATAGACCTTTTTCAAGGAAAAGGTTTTTTTTTTTTTTTTTTTTAAATGGCACAGCTGTTAGTACTGTTGCTTCAGATTTATTGATGATTCTAATTTGCCCGTATGTGTGAGCGTGTGTGTCAGACTGGAAAAAAAAAAAAAAAACACTGATTCAGACCCCCAAAAAGCTGGTTCCATCTGGGAAATTCAAATTCTGTACTTATAAAACGAGCAGGAAGTCGAGGTAACGCCCTGGTATGAATGCGGGCTGGTTTGCTAGAAAGCACCAAGGTTCTGAAAATCCAGATCGGAACCGGTTCCAGAACCAGAGCTGTGCTGGTGTGAAAGCCTTCTGTGTGTCAGCCCTGTGACTGACTGACTACCAGTCCAGGGTGTACCCCGCCTCTTGCCCTCAGACGGCTGGGATAGGCTAAGGACACCCGCGACCCTGAACAGGATGAGCGGGATAGAAGATGAATGAATGAAAATTAGACTAAAACCTTTTTGAGTTTTTAAAACTGGACTTCAACTATCACATAAAGAAATGACAAAAATGTGACGAAAACTAAAAAGCATTTTCATCCAGAAGACTAAAGCAGTGGCATGTCTCTGGTGATACTTTGTGAAGCTGCCCCCTCTAAGACAGACATGTCTCTGAGCGTGCTCTGTGCGCTTCCCTTTAATAAATTGCTGCCTCATTTTGAAATAATAGATCCCTCCTTCACTCACCATCAGTGAAAGGGAGAGATATCGATCGGCCATCCAGTCTTCTCAAGCCAAAGGCTAATATCCGTTGTTTACTACGTATAAATCTTCAAGTGATGCGCTAAATAATGCAGTGCCAAGCAGGAGCAGCCAGAGAGAGGAGAGAGAGGAGGGAGAGGAGGCGGCTGTACACATAGAAAAGGCTCCAGATCTGCCAGAGATCATACTAAACTGAGAGATTTGTCTCTGTTTGTTCTGTCCTGCTGTGCCCACTTTGGGACGATTAAACCCCAGCCGACACCGGGCTGTCCGGGAGCAGAGGAAACCTTTTTAAGCCCCGGGATGAAAAATGAGCGGGTGCAGAAGTGTTTGCTCGTAGTTTTGCTTCAACATTACTCAGCGTAGGATGCATGACCCCCCCCACCCACCCCCCATCCCCCAATCCTCCTCGCAGTCAGTATGAAGAATCGAAACAGTCGCCCTTTTGGGTGAAACTCTACTGGCTCTGACTTTTGAAGGAAATTGCAGATTCACCATAAAAGTTATAACACAGGCTTTGTCTTCCGTGAGGAAGTTGAAGGTGAAAAGATCAAGTTTGAGAAATTCATGAAAGCAACATTTTTACTTTTCCTTTTTATTCTTATTATCAAGGTCTCCTAAATTCACTGTATTCTCGTTGAAACGGATAAAGTCACAAAAAAAATCCATCTTTTACGTTAAAAAAAAAGTTGTTTGAGATTAAGATTTTGTGTCCTTTAAAAGCGACATAAATATATTCCTTATCATTTGACATTCGCAGAGAGTCAGAGCCTTTTCTTTCCTCGTCATCCGTTGATGTAATTTAAATTCAACAGCCCATGTATGTAAAGTAAATGAAGCCCTAAATGAAAGAAAAAAGAAGAAGTAAAGCAAAAAAATTTCTGGAACTCTGGAAGATTTCCTTAAGCACTCGTGCCACGCAGTATAAATCAGCTGCCAGATTTGTGTGTGTGTGTGATGTGCGAGAGGTCAACGGGTGCAAAATATCCTGCTGAGACCTGATGATTACTTCACAAGATATGTAAGCAGCAGCCTTAGGCGGAGGCCCACCTGGTTATAGCTTCAATGTGCCTTCTGAATCCCAATGACTGCGAAAATAACACAAACCTGCTCTGTGCAGTGCTTCTGTAGTCAGATTTCCGATTATTATTCCTGCTTTATTTTTCTTCCTCGTGTCTCCGAATGTTCGGCCCAGCTCTTAAAGCACACGCGTGTTTCCAAATATTCAGTCTCCAGCTTAAACCATCTCCAGACAAACTAATGCATTCCTCTCCTCGCTTCCCCCTCTTCGCTAAAACTCTCCAAACAAATCCGACGTGTCATTCGCTCTTCAATGTGCATAAAATGCATCAGACCGTGGGGTGTATCGATTATTTAAAAGCACCGCTGAATGAAGTAGATGTTGCGGGGAGAGGGAGGGAGCACAAGGCGAGCTGAATAAAACAACCAATTATATCATTCTTCACCCTCGCCTGCTGCTTCGGACTGCAGACTAGAATTATGGCCATTTAAAACATGACACAGAAAGCAGCGAGAGCCAAGGATGGAATATGAATGTGAGTGCTGGTGCATTTTGTGCAAAAGTAACCTTTTTTTTTTAAGTGTTGTGCACAATTTTTTTCCTGCTTTTGAGAATAAATAGAAGGTCAATAAACAAAGAGGAAGCAAGGGTTTTTTTTCTCCCCCACTCTCCCTCTGGCTTTCTTTTTTTTTTTTTATAAGAAAGCAGACCTTTTCCATTTTCAGCTTCAGACTTCTCCCACACAGCTGTCACCGAGAACGTTCAGGTGCTGAAAAACCCGTATTTGATGGAGACGCCGCAACCTGGATGAAAAGGTAAAGCGTGAAACTCCCCCCAAACACAACAAACAAGCAGGTAAAAATATAAAGCGTCTGACTCAGGCTATGTGAGGTGACAACCTGGAAAAGCCACCCAGATAAAAAAAAAAAAAAAAAAAAGAACTGTGAAAAGGGAAAAATAAAAATACACATTGAAGCTAACCATCATGAGTGGCTCAAAGCCAGCAGTCGTTTTGTTCACCCTTGAACTCCTGGCGATGTGATCCCTCAGGAGAAGTTGCCAGTGGGCACCGGTGCAGCAGCCACTGTGTTCTGCTTCCTGGACGAGGAGGAAGAGGAGGGAGGTTTGGGGACGTGGAGCTGTTGGACTATCAGGCGGCACACAGTGCTGCCTTTGGATGCCTGGTTGTGTGACTACTGGCATCACTACACAGGGTGAGAAACATCGGCAGACGCACAGGCGCGCACACTCTATGGCACGGCACATGGTCACAGTGTAAATCACTTTGTAGTCAGCGGGCATCACACCCTAGAGGCACGCTTGTGTGTATATATGTGTGTGTATGTGTGTGTGTGTGTGTGTGTGTGTGCCCCTGGGCTCATGGGTGCTGGAGGGGAAGGTTAAGCTGTAGCCAGATGTTGCAAGACACTGCTCCAGCAGAGTCCCCAGTGTAAGCAGAGAGGATTATGAAAAAGGCTTTCATGACTGTAGCTTTGTTGTATTTACTGCCATCCAAGGTTTTGAACTTATATTTGAGCAACAATGAAACAACAAAACTAAAGCAAACAGTGCTCAACCCTTCCTGATGCAGGGAGCGCTTCAGAAAGAAGTGATTCATTCTGAGGTTATGGGAACTGAAAGCTTTACAGACTCGCACAAAGGCGCTGATTTTTGTGTGAACAGACTGTCGAAAATGTGTTCGTATACAACTCCAATTCCAATGAAGTTGGGACATTCTGGAAAAACAAAGAACAGAATACAAAGATTTGAAAATCCTGTTCATCCTACATTCACCTGAATACACTACAAAGCCGAGACATTTATTATTCAAACTGATAAACTTCATTGTTTTTTGCAAATATTCACTCATTTTGAATTTGATGCCTGCAACACGTTCCAAAAAAAAAAGTTGGGACAGGGTCAACAAAACACTGGGAAATTTGAGGAATGCTCAAAAAACACCTGTTTGGAACATTCCACAGGTGAACAGGTTCAGTGGAAACAGGTGAGTGTCATGATTGGGTACAGAATGAGCATCCCCGAAAGGCTCAGTCGTTCACAAGCAAGGATGGGGCGAGGTTCACCACTTTGTGAACAACTGTGTGAGCAAATAGTCCAACAGTTTAGGAACAATGTTTCTCAATGTACAGTTGCAAATATTGATAGATTTCATCATCTACAGTCCATAATATCATCAAAAGATTCAGAGAATCTGGAGAAATCTCTGCACGTAAGCAGCAAGGCTGAAAACCAACACTGAAGGCCCGTGACCTTTGACCCCTCAGGCAGCACTGCATTAAAAACCAACATCATTGTGTAAAGGATATCACCACGTGGGCTCAGGAAGACTTCAGAAAACCATTGTCAGTTAACACAGTTCATCACTACATCTACAAGTGCAAGTTCAAACTCTACCATGCAAAGACAAAGACATATATCAACAACACCCAGAAACACCGCCGGCTTCTCTGGACCCGAGCTCATCTGAGATGGACTGACGCAAAGTGGAAAAGTGTTCTGTGGTCTGACGAGTCCACATTTCAAACTGTTTTTGGAAATCATGGATGTGGTGTCCTCCAGGCCAAAGAGGAAAAGGACAATCTGGATCGTTATCAGGTCAAAGTCTCAAAGCCAGCATCTGTGATGGTATGGGGGTGTGTTAGTGCCCATGGCATGGCTAACTTGACCATCTGTGAAGGCTCCATTAATGCTGAAAGGTACATACAGGTTTTGGAGCAACATATGCTGCTATCCAAGCCACGTCTTTTTCAGGGACGTCCCTGCTTATTTCAGCAAGACAATAACAAGACACATTCTGCACGTGTTACAACAGCGTGGCTCCGTAGTAAAAGAGTGCAGGTACTAGACTGGCCTGCCTGCAGTCCAGACCTGTCTCCCACTGAAAATGTGTGGATCATTATGAAGCCCAAAATATGACAACAGAGACCCCGGACTGTTGATCAACTGAAGCTGTTCATCAATCAAGAATGGTAAAGAATTCCACCTCCAAAGCTTCAACAATTAGTGTCCTCTGGAAAGATGATGGAACACAGTGGGAAACATGAGCCTGTCCCAGCTTTTTAGGAAGTTGTTTCAGGCATCAAATTCAAAATGAGTGAATATTTACAAAGACAAGATATTTATTGTTCAAACTGTTAAACTTTTTTTGTAGTGTATTTAATTCAACATAGGTTAAACAGGATTTACACAACGTCCTAACTTCATTGGGATTAGAGTCACAAACTAGTCTCAAAACTCCCAGAGGCGAGAACTAAGGGTAAACACAATGAAAACTAGGGAAGAACATTCAGCAGATGTTGGTCACGGATATGAAGTGCTGTAGGAAGAATACTTTGTCTGTCTTCTGTTGTACAGCAGGTGGCGCCACTATAAACCAACTGGTTGCGCATTTGTCAAGCTCTAGCAACAACACCCCAAAAGCCCAATCTCTCCTAACAGAAAACCCATGGTCCACACTTGCTATGCAGACTTGCACATTTGCACATTTGTAAAGGTCTTTCTCTGGCATTGCAAGACTAACCTGACCCAGGGGATTCCTTGGCACCTTTGCGGTTGATCTCCAGGGTTTTGCCCCTGGAGGGGCTCCTCTGACCCTTTCCGGCTCTGATAACTGTTGCCTTGGCATGAAGGAGGAAAGCTGGGGAGGGGCTGCTGTAAGTGGCACTTTGTCCTATAGATAACATGATTCCCTGGTGATCTCGAAGCTCCAGATCAGTGGATTTTGTAACCTGTGATGGATTATGTCCTCTTTTCTGTGAAGAAACTCCTGGGATGGTCCTCGGGAGTCGTCTCTGAAGAAGAGGATTATACGTTCTGGGAAATCATATGGAATTACAGGCTGGGGCTCAGTGTGTTTGGCATAATTCTCAGAAAAAAATGGCTGGGCTGTTGAGAGAGAGAGAGAGAGAGAGCGACTGAGAGAGAGCAATAGATGGGGGAGTGGTAAAACGAGTTGGAGAAGGGAGGGTGATGGAGTTTTCTTTAACTGTTCGTTGGGTTTTTCTCATGCATGTTATCTTCAGCCTTTACAGTCGCCTCTTGTGGTGTTCCCTGCGGGCTGAAGGCTTAAGGGGATAATGGATGTGAAGTGGATAGCCTGATGTGAAGAAGTGGCTGTTTTTATTTGTAGTGAAGAACTCGTTTAAAGTGGGAACATTAAAGAATGGCGGAGGAGTCTTTCAGGACTAACACAAACTTCTGAGGCTGGAAATTGCAGGTCCTTGAGTGTCCACTTGAGGCTTGCTGTAAGGGTGTGTCAATCCACAGTAGGCCGCTTATACTTCAAGCAGAACTTCAAAACGTTTAGCTCCTATGGAAAAGTTATCCTTACTTGCAACGTGGCCTCTTCTGCTAATAAGCTGCATAAGCAGCCTGTGCTCCTGCCAGTGTTGGTGCTTGAGTCCAGGGCTCCGAATGAAATGCGAACCCAGTCCTGATTTTCAGGACTCCTGACTCCACTAAGAATCACACTCTGACCACATACAGACTTGGAAGATGGAGAGACGGACGAGGACTTGATTGTTGGTGAATACAGATAAACTTTAGCGTTAGTAACGCCATTGTTTTTAACGCTGTTATTCCCAACACTGCTTCTCTGACATTTGTCTAGATAGCGAAACGTGTATCTCCAGATCAGTGGTCCCAAAATTAGGGATCGCAAAATTCCTTCCAAAGTCAAAAACTACTGTATTGTTCTGAATCTAAGACAACATTTTTTCTTGGGAAAACCCCTCTGAAAAATTGGGGTCATTTTATAACTGATGGACATAGTCTCCGCGACGTCACCCGTCTTTTTCTGAAACAGAGTTTCCAATATGGCCCGGCCATATTGAAAATGAGGCAGGCTGTGAGTCTCCACAGTAACAGCCATAGGGCGCCCGGCAGTTACTTGAGCTGAGCTGTGCCTCTGATTGGATGAAATGGCGATCTTAATATTGTCCAAACTGCTGAGTTAGAAAAAAAATTCACCCCCCGTACAGTGCGTACTGATAGTGAAATTAGGGATTCAGATGGGAGACATTCTTTGTACCAGGCTGTAAATAGGCTTATTTTGGCCGTGAAAACGGCTTTTTTTGGCTTGGTGTGTTTGTGACTTCCGGTACTTTTGGAGCCAGCCTCAAGCGGACACTCGAGGAACAGCAGACTTTAGCGCTCCTGCATTGTCTTGTATTTTCAGACCAGAGGTTGCCGCTTGGGAGCGAAGTACCAGAGCAGTGAGGCTGGAGAGCTGTAAAAATGAGAAAGCTAATAAAGCAAAGTAATGAGGATAACTTTAAGATTACTGTGGTGAATGCTGCCAAGGCATCTAGCAACGTTCAAGTGGCTGAACGATACAGAGTGTGAATTTTATAATAAACAATTTAAAAAGAAATCTTTGATCAGTTTTCCCCCATTTCTTTGTTGCCACAAGACCCCTGAGGCGATTAAACCAGGATTACGATCTTATCAGTGGCTGCCATTTTTTTTTTTGTTTGTTTACTGATTTTCGATTTGCCTATTAGTGTAAACCTTAAAGTGGTCATACAGAGCGAACAGCTTTTTACAAATTGACACATAGAAATATACCTAATACAACTTTAACCATTAAAAAATGAATTTATTATGAATACATATGAAAGTAAATTCTAAACACAAAACCCCCCTTAAGGAGAGGCAGCAGCAGGGCTGCAGTCACAAATTCAAACTCCTCTCTGTGTTGCCAGCAGCAGTGAGCGCATCAAAGCTGAGGACCAGGTGAGCCTTGTTACCAATTGGCGGCCTCACCTGGAAACAAGCAGAGGGGAGGAGCAGCTGTGACTGTAGTGACACGACACAAAATGAAATCAATTCATGACTTATAAACTCTCTAATGATCTTACTTTCTTTGTTGTTAAAATAAAAGCTACATCCTGATACCTCTTTATTTTTCTGGCTGACATGAGTTCATCCATGAATATGGAAATGTTAGTTTGTCTTTGCTGTTGGCTCAGATTCAACCTTGGGGACCTCAGCTTAGTCTCAGATGAAGTACCAAGAACTTAACTCAGACTCGGCTCATCCTGTTCCTAATCTTGTTTGGGGATTCTTGCTCAAACGAGGACTCGTTTACTGGGAGACATGGCTCGACTCAAAGGTTTGGTGACCTTAACACAACCCTGGTTTCAGCTGAGTGAGTAATGGTCAAGTATTATTGGATGTTAGTGGGCCATTCATCTGAATTGATGCCAAGTTTTTTTCTTTTTTTTTTGTGGTCTTTTTCTTTTAGCTCTAAATCTGATAACACACTTATTGAACCACTCAAAATCTGTATTGGTCCACCTCAGGACACTTTATTTGATTTTTAAAGCTTCCTAATCTGAAGATGGTTTCATTTTTCTCAGCCCTGTTCCCTAAACTCATGTCACATCTAAAAAACATGTTTCAAAGTCAGCTTATTTCCTGCTGCTTTTCTGTAGCACTTTGTAGTAGCTTGGTTTCCTGTGAATATTATATTCACATTGTGAAACTGATCTTAGATCTCAACAATCTAAGTCGTTAAAACTCTAAATTTAAAAATCCTAAAAATCAGCATCAGGTTAACTAATATTCAGACTAATAAATCGGTTGACTAGAGCAGGGGTTCCCAAACTTTACAATGCCAAGGCCCCCCAAACAACATAAGGTTCTGACCTAGGACCCCCTTTGCAAACCAAGAATTTTTTTTTTTTTTTGGCGTCTGATATGAGGCTAAAAATGATGCTTTCAGTGCCCACTCGGGGGTCAAAGTCGACTGTTTTTTCAGTTTCTGCCGGGTCTTTTTGTATCAAGTGAGGCTAAAGTTTAAAGGTTTTAAACACTCATTTGAGAGGGTCTCCAGACATAGGACACATTTCGGGCAATCATGGCCATTTATCTCTATGGCTTTAAATCCATACTTATCGTATGCTGCCTCATATTCTCGAATTATAGTTGGCCATGAGTTTTTAGGGGGTTTTTGCAGTAGAATCCCCCACAGCAGGGCTGTTGGACTGCTCCTTTGTTCTTTTCCTGTCAAAACCTTTTCATTTTTTTTTGCTAGATAGCAGCTTGATAACAGGCACGAACTGCCAGTTGACACAGATGATGACTTTGTCATGCCCAAGTTCGAACTGTCACACGACATATGGTTAAGAACAATCCGAAACTTGAGAATCTGATGATTACGCAGTTTACGTGTTGTACCTTTAGGAAAAATGGTTGTATTAAAAGAAAAAAAAAAAAAAAAAAAAAAAATATTCTATTTTTTTCCCCTTTCCTCCAATTTTCTGAGGCCCCCCTTGCACCCCCTGGCGGCCCCCAAGGGGGCCCCGGCCCCCACTTTGAAAACCACTGGACTAGAGGACTGGAGGACTCTACTGGCTCGTGGTCCTGGTCCTCAGTCCTGTTACTCCTCATTTGAGTAACAGGACTGAAAGTAACAGGAATGAGTTTTTTAGCAGAGAATTAGCAAACACATGAAATATAACCACATGGCATTTATGCTAATGGCATGTTGACACCGAGCACATTACAGTGATTCAACAAAAACTGTATTTTAAAAATGTCGAAATAACATAATACATAAATAAATAAATAAATATTTTTTCTTTTTTTAAATTAAATAAACGTAAAGTATAGTTGAGATAAGGAGTAACACAAGTACGTAAAATAACATTACATTTCTGAAAGATTTAAATTCTTAAATTTCATGGTAGAGTCTGTTTTTAGGAAGCAGACAGACAACAAATAGTATTTTCCCAGTGTTCAAGGTACTTTAAATTAATCTTTTAAATTTCTTTTTTTTTTAAATACAACCAGATCAATGTGAAGGACACTTGGCTTATTACAAATAAGTATTTTACAGTAAATTTTATCATGTATCAATACATTTTATTTCCTTGGGACACAAATAACACCGATTCAGTGGAATAGCCCTAACTTTTTTTATTGATACTCAATAAGAAATTAATTGAACTTTGCGGTTTTGGGTCAACGTGTGTGTCTGTAGGTGTCAGTTAAGATGGCGATTCAAAAATGTTTTGGCAAGTCTGAGGAAGAAGATGGCGTCTTGAAACGTCCCTGTGAGTTGAACCAGCTCTTTTTTCCCCTTCCTTTCACAGTATTTTAACACGCCTTTATTTTCCTAACAGATTGTTTGTGGTAAAACTTTGAAATTTAAAGGTTACAGTACGCAACTTGTGTGATGAATGTTACTTTAGTTCGTCTGTGAAGATATCCTGAAATCCTGTTTGCGGTTTGAGACTGGAAACCAACAGATTTTAGTCACTTGAAATAAATTAACTTCAGAGGCTTTAATTCCGAGGAGGCAACATTGCTAAATTTTTTTTCTAAATAACAAAGATAATTTAAACTTTAAACAAAACAGAACAGCAGGCCTGTGTTTTATTCCCCTTTTCATTTTCTCCTTGGACTTCTGCAGGACTGTCAGAGCCCCAAACTTAATGCATTTCTTTTTTCTTTTTTTTTTCTTTCAAAAAAATTCTGATTTGATTTTATGCAGATCCTTTTCTGGTCAGTTATATCACTGGAGTATGTGCAGCGTCTGTATGCAGGGAGCATTCAGACTCAAGCAGGGTTGAGCGTTTTTTTTTTAATCTTGGATAATAGATGGAGACGGGACTAAAGATAGAAATGTGGTTCATGTTGCCAGTTTGGCGTCGTAGCTGTCTGTGCTGCTCACACAGTGTGACTGTGAATGCCAAGTGGAGCTGAGAGCAGGACCTTTGATCTTGCAAACCAAGCCTTTAAAGGGAATGTCAGACCCACTGGAGTGTACCAGGCAACCCTGAAGTAGATGATTTTAATATTGCCTTTTGTGCTTTATCAAAATATATTCAGGACTAGTTAATCAAACTTCACCCCAAAATGAACAATAAATGTGTAGATATCTGTCAAAATGAGACATATTTTAATGTGTGAACATCACAAAGGGACTTCAAAAACTCAGAGTGGAGTGAAATCAACACCTCTTTGATACAAAAACATGAAAACTTCACAGTGGAGGGATTCATAGCTGGTTTGTTGCATGGGATTGCAAGACGCAGCTTAACACGAATGCTTAATGCTGTGTTGGGCAGCATATGGCAACTCACATTACGCGACGAGGCCATCACGTCTGTAAAGTGGTTATTATGAATTGATAATGAGATGTATGCTACTATTTTTTTTTTTACATTTTAATATGTTCACAATTTTTTTTTTTCAAACAGTAATTTTTTTTTTTTATTTTCTCTCCTCCCTGACACATACAAACATACACACACACACACACACACACACACCTATGATAACAGGTGACCACTGTTTGGGCTCACAGCACAAAACCATAATTCTGGAACATATGTAAAGAGTTAAACATGGGAGCTTTAAATGTTTTGGCTTTGCTTTTTGGCTGACTGTCAGTCGTCCACTTTTTCAACCATCTATCTGCTCTTAAAAGTCTAGTCAGGCTATTTACACCCCTTTTGCACCTGATCTGCAATGTGCAATGCACAGGGCAGGCTGGTAGTGTGAAAGTCGTTCAGCCTCTGATTGGTCATCTGTGTGTTTGATTCCTAATAGGGATGAGTTTCCATAAGCGGTTCCTGTTAAGAATCGGTTAGAAATGGTTCAATCCATCGACATCATTAGCCTTTATGCTTTTTACATGTCGATTCTTTATGCCGGAGCGGCCGGATCTTACGTTGACTATTCTGTCCCAGCTAGCTTAGTTTAGCATATGGATAACAGTTTCCCAAGAAAACTATGTTTCAGGATTTTCCTCTTGAAGTTTGACTTAAGAAGCTGTAAAACTGAACACACAGAAATGTACATTACTCTCTCACAAAAGATTCATATTCAATACATTCAACATGTTATACATCTCCTAATGGGCCAAAAACCATACAGAAAACACAGTGTTAGCTTGATGCTAACGTATATGGGAAATTGCATCGATATGCTAGTGGTTAGCATACATCGATATAACTTTGGTTTTAAAAGAGAATTTCAACTTTCATCACAGAAACATTTCACAGTTACTCTTTGTAAACAATACTAAAAAACTCTAAATGTCAAAATACTAACAGGCAAATGTTTTCCAAACAGGAAGAGAAAAGAAAAGTTACGTTCAGGCTCATGGCTGACTTCAGCAAAACTACGGCAAGCTCAAGTTTCCAAACAATTTAAAACATTGTTATAACCACTTCAAGACACTAGATGGCCTATTTCATTCAATAACATAAAAAGACAATACTTAGACGTCACGTCACGTGATAATTTAAGATTTTCGTTTATTTACATCCAGAGATAGCCACATCCAATTTCATATTTATTTACTTATAAACTCAGTAAAATGTTGTTGACAGAAAACCTGTAAAGCCGACTTTTTGGACACAGAAAATTCACAGGAATTGGTATCAATAAAATCATATTTGTCATGAACTTTGACCCAGATTTGGACACAAATGCAGACTCAGAATCAGGTTCTAGAAGGCAAAAGGGTTCAATGAGACAAGCAGAGTTTGGTACACAGGTAGTCAAGGTAGTCAGGTGTAGAACGGCTATGACGTGACTCTGATACAAGGCTGGAACGAAGACTGAAGTACGACAAACTTGCAACATGACAGTGAGACACATGAGCAAAAGAATGGAAACTTTCGACTGTTGGAAATTCGAATAATTCAATTTCGCCTAGGCGGAATTCAAATTACAGATATCTCTAATTCGCCTCAATTTAAGATATCTAAAAATGTATTTACGGATATCTTAAATTAAATTTTGCCTAGGCAAAATTAAATTGTAGATATCTGTAAACTGAATTATGACTAGTCAAAATTGAATTGTGGATATCTCAAAATGGAATTACAGATAGACGAAATTCATTTCAAAATATCTTTAATACATTTATAGATATCTTGAAATCACTTTTGATGACGGATGTTTGGAATTAAAGATATCTTAAATTCACATTTTGCCTAGTCAAAATTGAATTATGGATATCTGTAATTCACATTTCGCCTAGGCAAAATTCGAATTTCGGATAGTCGAACTCAGCTTTTGGATGTCAAAATGGATTGCCATACCCATCTCTAATTCCTGAACACTGTAATGTCACATGAAATCACAGTGGTTCACCAATGGTATGCCATTATGGGCTTTAATAGGCATGACCCACACAGAGATTTAAATTATTTCCATTGTAAACAAATCTGCTGCAATTTTGGAAGCTAATAATAACTGCTAGGCAGCAGGGACATCTGGGTCAAGCTTTGACCAAGGAGACGAGGTTTATGAGCTCTGTTTGGGAGCAAAATTCAAACCTGACTTGTTTCAAGCCCAGCATAACACACCATAGGGCTCTACTGTTAGGCTAGCATTAATAAATGATGGTCTGTAATAAGCATACGACGACGAGTCACTCTTAAGAGAAAAAAAAAAAAATCTCTCATCTATTCAGCAAGAATCAACCAATATTTTTTTAATACTTTTTGTCCAAAGATAAAAAAAAAAGGAAGAACTCCTTTTCTTTGATGAGTCATAGGTGTGCAACACCGTAAATATGAATAAATAACCAGGTTGTCTTTTTATCCTCTCGCAAAGTTGCATCACGATTAGAAATTCTCAGGCCAGCTTGTTGTTTCACTGAAGCAGCTGGAACATTTA
Organism: Labroides dimidiatus; assembly: GCA_030710495.1. NCBI lineage: Eukaryota > Metazoa > Chordata > Actinopteri > Labriformes > Labridae > Labroides > Labroides dimidiatus. The sequence goes on from CM061143.1 coordinate 5,788,387, forward strand.
AATGCATGAAGTTAGAGGTTCGGATGAAATTTTTTTTTCAAAATCATTAAGTGAAATGCAAATCTGTTAGACTCATCAAAGTTCATTCTGGATACATCTGTCAAAACAATGTCTCTACAGCATTAATAAAGTCTGGGTACTTCACTCCTCTGGATGCTAGCATCCATCTGTGAAGGAGTTTATTTTGGACCCACTCTTAACAGGTTTCAACACCTCGCGCCCTTTTTCCAGCTCGGGTTGCTCACACAGACACAAAAATTCAACTGACGCAGACTAAATGAAATAAATATCATGTTAAAGTAAAATGATGATCAAAACAGTTTTTATCTTCTTCCCCTTCGTCTACAGCAGCCTTCAAACCACCGTCCTCTGACAGTAGCAATCAAAACCAACTGAAGATCTCCCCTTCATCAGAGAACGACAGCATGCAGAAATCTAGGAGAGGTTTTCATGTTGGGGGCCGACCATGATTGCCCAGGCTTTTATCTGGTATTCACCAGGTCACACTGTCCTGCTCCTCCTGCTCTTGGCTCTGCAGAGCCAAAGATGGTTGGAGAGCATTACGTGTAATGGGTTGGCTCTACTGTCGCAGGTGGATCGGCCGTATCTTATCGATATTAATTGTACCTGCATGAGATGGGACGGTTTCTCTCTGCTTCATAATTTGTCTGCTGTTTCAAAAGGAACCAGAGAAAAGATTCAACTCATCCAAGATAATATTTCCAGGAATGATATATGGATAATTAAACTTCATATAATTTGCTCAGTGAGAAAAATGTACCTGTAAAAAAAGAGCCTACATCAATTGAGCAAAGAAAAAAAAAAATGTTCCTTTATATAACTAAATTACATCTGGGTTATTTTCGTTGAAGTAAATTCAGAATGACCAAAATGTTCTTTAAAGTTTGAGGACATTTTATCCAGTTAAGTGTTACGCAATAGATCTTTCTGAAGTCAGTATTAATAATCATGACTATTGTCGAGAAGAAAAGATAAAGCGTGGGGTATTTTAATGGGTAATTTTTTTTTTTTTTTTTCAGAGAATTCATTTAAAGTCATTCAACTGGAGCTATTTTCACCATGTTCACAGTGGCACTGATCAAAGGCACCACTCAGCCTGTTCCTCAGACATTAAAGCAAAGAAATGATTTACCTCTGCGAATGAAATACCTCACAGAGAGCAGTGGTTGTGCATTTCAATAACTCATTCCAGAGTCCAACAATCGCATGTCGAGAAATATTGAGGGCACCGGGTTGTGTTAATGGTTTGCCAATCACACTGGTCTGCCATTCTGAGTGGTGCGTTCAATTAGATTTCCACATCAAATGAAGTTTCAGCTGCACAGTAATTGGTTTGGTCATGCTTTGACTTCACACATCGACAGAACAGAAATTGCCACCGCTTCCAAACATTAAATGCTGAACAGTTTTATGTTCTGTCCGTTCTCGCAAACATCAATGACAAAAATGTTGCAGAGAGATTTCATGCGGCGATGGATCAAAACTGATTTTTTTCCCGTCGGCTTTAATAAGGCAGCAGTTGTAGTCGTTGTCGTGTGAGTAGGAGGTGTAGCAGTTCCTCTTTCCTGCAGAGTTAGAAGTATGCATCTTTGAAGAGTCGAGGCTTCAGAGGGAGGAGTCACTGTGGATCATTTCTTTAACTTGACCAATCAGAGGCTCACACTGATTCTTGTCTCTTTAGTCGTCTGATTAACAGTTTGTCCGTTAAAGTCAAGGCCAAAAGAGATCCAACTTTGATTCTAACAGCAGAAGAGAGGGAGCAGGCATCAAGACAGAGCTCAGCAGCCTCCAGGAGAACTCAGCCCTCAAATCAACAGGGACAAATTGATGTCAGGAAAAAACATCAGGAACGGTGATGATTTACGGCGGCCCGACCAGGACTTTCAGCACAAGAGAAATGAAGACACAACAGGATTTAGGGGGTTTTAGAAAGTTGTGAAACATAAAAGAAAGGAAGAGGAGAGTCAGAAAGAAAAACACTAAAGTGCTGCTTCTCCTGTCGACCAACTGTGTCGTATCAAAAGATGTGTTGGATGGGAGGCTGCTGAGCCTGGTGAAGCTGTGTGCTCATCAGCGTTGCCAGATGGGAAATATAAAATTATCGTACCAGAGCCTCAAAATTATCGTATTTTGGGGGAAATTATTGTACACCCGACAAAATAATCAAAGTAGCTGATAATGATCAAAACAACTGTCTTATTGTTGCGCGAAAATCACAATTGATCACTCTGTTTAGTGTCCTACAGGCACTTTTGTGGGCATTCATCGCCCTGCACCACATCAGCAGTGTTTGATCAGCAGCTCGAGGCTCCAGTGCTCATTTTTCTCTCAACTGACTGACTTCCTCCTGACGGAGCTCCTACGACCGTGATTGGCTGTCAATCGTTGTGAGACGAATGACACTTAAACTATGATTGGCTGGAAACATCACGATATAAGATGCATTTAGTTTTTACAGATAAATCCGTCAGATTTGGGATGGGATGAATCTGTAACAACCACACGAAATTGTCAAATTATCGTACATTTAGCCTTTTTTGGAATTATTGATCGTATATCGTACAGAGGGCTAAATTATCGTACAAATACGATAATTATCGTACGTCTGGCAATGCTGGTGCTCATCCAGCAGTTGGTGCCTATTCTGGCTGGGATTGCAAAATTTCAGGAATTTATGAATTTGCAGGAATTAATGGGAGTTTATATTGAACGCATTTACCTGGTCATATCAATGTATAAACGTTAGATATTTTGGTTTGTTATGCTTGCAAACATGTCTACTGTAATATTTTTAAAGGACATGATAAATGGACTTTCAGGGAATTGTCCCCAACAGTCTTGAATAGAGGCATAAATACTTGTCATGAGTAAATGTACATGCGAATAAGCCTGATACAACATTTATAAATGACACCAACCCGATTTTAAAACTGGAGAACCTCACTAGTTTTGTCCATTGCTAAACAAAAGACGATTAGCCAAATAAGCTATCCACTATCCACTGTTTTGCAGACAAACAGGTAGATGAAAGCAGGTGTTTATAAACCCAGCTAACTTGCTAGCAACACAGGCTGTGTACTTAACTTAACCCTTAGCCTGCTATGACTGAGAATACTCATCAGCCATCGCGATTCCACCAGTGCCGAGACTGAGAATGTTCAGATATTTCTTAGGGATGCACTGAAATTTTGGCCACCAAAAGTTTTCAGCCAAAAATGACCCAAAAGTGCATTTCGGTTTTCAGCCTGAAGATTTTTTTTATCACCCAAAAAAGCATGTTGTGATGACGCAAGCTAAAACCACAACCGGCAAGCTTTTGTCTGGATAACAGAGTAAGGGCATTCCTCTTTTATAGATCAGCTCTATACCCTGATTTTTATTTAACAGACTAAACAGCCTCATTTTATTTATCTTATTCATATGACGGGATGGTTAAGCATCCACAACGCCTCTGCTCTCTGTATTGTGCACGGCATGTCTGTCCCGATGCACATACATGAACAAGTGAGCGCGTGCAGGCACCTATACACACACAGACACACACACAAAGCACACTATATGTAGGGCAGAGAGTCCAGAAAAAATGTCACAACCATCGCAAGAGATGCAGAAATAAAAAAAACTGTCTTTTTAAAGCGCTTCCAGGTCATCTCTGTGAGGATCTCGTCTCATGTTGAATGATTTCAGAAGTGGTAATTTCTGAAATAAATTCAGCACCGGGGGGAAAGGTAGGGATTAAGGGGTTAAGATTCAATTCATTTCACTTAGCAGACGTTTTTATCCAAAGCGACGTACATTAAAGACGTACAAGCAAGGATCATCATCATCAATATTGAGTCTATTATCTTTAAGTTGGAAGGTATTTGAGAAAGAGCTGGGTCTTCAGCTTTTACTTAAAAGTGCAGAGGGACTCTTCAGATCAAATGGAGCCTGGAAATTGATTCCACGACTAGGGGGCAACCGAGGAAAAGAGTCTAGTCAGCGTCTCAGGGACCCTGTTGTAAAGGTTGGACCAAACGTCTTTCATTGCCTTTCATTGGCAGTGTGTAACTATAGGAACTATTGTTCTGATGTGGTGGGCTACACGGATGTTTTATGGTATAACACAGATGAAGAGTTGTTAACAAAAGTTGATAACAAGAAGAAAAACAAAACAAAACAGAAAAATATCCAAAAATTCTGAGCCAAAATTTCCATTGAAATTTTCACGAAACTTTCCGTAAATTTTCCACAACTGTTGCTGCCTTTTTTCAGACTGCAAATGGTAAATGGACCAGTACTTATATAGCGCTTTTCTAGTCGTTCTGACCACTCAAAGCGCTTTACACCGCTGGTGTCATTCACCCATCCACACCACATTCACACACTGATGGTAGAAAGATCTACTGTAGACCATCAGTTTTTTTTAACTAACACATTCATACCCATTCACACACCACTGACCAATTGGGAGTTCAGTGTCGAATCCTCGACCTTACGATTGAGAGACGACAACTCTATCACTGAGCCACAGATGAGACTGTAATAGCTAGAATACTACTTGCACTTACATAGGAAACACTAATTGGGAGATTAGTCGCTGGTTTAACTCTCGTCTGCGCCCCTTTGCTCTACATCTTCCCACACTCCCTGCTCCCAACATTTCCTTTTTCTCTTAAGCTGCCCTCTAAAATAAAATCAGAAGTGCCCCAAAAATGCAACATGTCCTTTCAAAGTGTTCTTGGTTATTATGATTTCTTATCCCATCCTCCCACTTAACAGAAGTGACTCTGTCTCTGTCATCAAGAACTACAATATATACAGGAGATGGAAAGGAGATGTTCTTCAGAGGGGGCCTTTGACCTCTCCTCACTATGCTGCACATCGTTATCAGACTTGCCTCCAGAAAGCAAATCATCCCAGTCAAGGATATAAAGCTGATGATGCAGTTAAAGACTTTTGTCCCTGCTCTCTTAGGCAAGAACAATCATCATATCGACCCAAAGGTTGTAGTGGGAACACATTAGCAAATGTATACATGGAAAATTCTGTGAATAAGATGTACAAAAAAAGCTGTCTGCATCCCTGATGAATATAGCAGTCCATTACCAAGAGAGATGTTTTATTATGTTGTTATTTTACCGAGATAATGGAGCCATAAATCGACCCGTTCAGTGTGTAAACAGTGATGATGGCTGTGTGCGCATTTTGGCAACAAAAATGCTGAAAATGAGTCCAGTGGTTGGTAGAAATGACGGATAATCGTTTTTGACAACTGATCATAGAACAATCAAATAACAGAATGGAGCGAGACACTGTTTCCTTTGCCAATGACGAAGGTTGTGAACAGGTATATAAGTTAATGCTCCGTCAAGGACTTGGACTGTCATGTCTACACCTGTCAAGGTCCAACCCTTTCCATACCAAGCCCTCCATGGGACAGTTCCTGTAACTAGACCATTGTGATTTCTTTTTACTTTGACATGTTTCGACGACAAACTTCCTGAGAAGAGTCGTGTGATGTGGCTTGTCTGACAGCTTTTTTATTGAGGTTTGGTTGTCCTGCCTACAACAGCAGGAGCAGGTCCATGCCCTCTGTTGTTTGGCAGTCTTAGGACAATATCACAGTGGATGCTCTCTTCCTTTTCCCGGTCCATGATGTGGTTCTGGATGGCTGATTTTAAGTTTCTTGGTCCACTTTCTGTTATTTATTTATTTTTTTTCATGTACAATCTCAGACCTCTGTAAGAGAGAAAGCTACATCATAGACTTGGGAAAGGCATCCACTCAGAGAGAAATGGATACCAGTGTTGGATAAGGGAGGCTGTAGAGGTCAGGAAGCAGGCCCAGAGGACGGTGAACCAGGATAAGAGGAACAACATGCTGTCACACAACTGGGATATTTTCATAAACACACATAACTTTTGTTTTTTCCTGACCAAAGACAGACAATACCCGATCATCTTAAGTCCTATAATATTACCTTATCAGATTATCCTGTGGTCTGAGATGTTTAAAGAGTGAATTTGTTCTGATAATTGGCTTCAAAACAGATTGGGGCCAACAATCGTAGATATTACACTTGTTCAATATTTACAACCAAAAATCTTGTGTGTGTGGGGAAAGCCGACAACTCCCGAGTCATGACTCCATGAGTTATGATGTAGAATAAACAAATCAAGCATGGCTGACCAGACATGGAAAGTTCGGATTTTTTCGGTTCGGGAATTTTCTGTAAAAAATAGTCCCAAGTCCACCATCATTCCCTCTTCTATGTCTTCTTCCATGTTGCGTTTGGTGTTAGCTGGTTGAGGCTATGTGTTGCTATGTTTCTTCTACGTTTTTGTTAAAACACGTTTGGTAACACAAGATTTCTGTCTTGGAGGACGAGATTCAAGATCAGTGGTGCGACAGAATCGTTATGTGTGTGGTGAGCTGTGTTGAGATTATTGGAGCACACCACACACAGAACGATCAAAACTGTTCAGTGCCTGATTTTTTATCTTCATGTCCCGGCTTTCTGACATAAAACATACATACATACAACTACACATCTGCACAGACAGTGCACATTGCAGGCTTTACTTAACACACTGACATACATCATGCTGGTGGCAGTTTATGAATGATTTTAATATTTATTTGATTTAATCATTTCATATGTTAGTCAAGAAAGAATTTATGATTAAATATAAAATACATTAAAACCAAAATTTTGTTCCAAATATGATGATTAATCTTTACCCCCCCCCCCCCCCCTTTTTTTTTTTTTCCCCTGTTGATGATTAATCTTTAACAGTGCAGTATAACAGAAGAGTACTTTGGCCACCAAGCAGCCACTTAGTCTAGCTGAACACAGACACTGTTCACAGGTTGAAAAAACAAAGGCAATGCTTCTCTGCCCAAAGGTCACAAAATCCTCCCCAGCACCCCTAAAGCTGCTTCTGGTAATCCCTGCTTTACCTGCAGTGCCGTGGGCGTTAATGCTGGACATCATTTTTATGATTTCAGACAATCTTATCCCGTTTGGTTTCAAGTTTTATTGCATGCAACTCACCCCAGCTGCAGGGCAAGTTTCAAAGATAATCTAAAATCTTCAATTTGCGGCGAACACGATAGCTTAGAGGGAGGGTGGTGGATGGGGTGAGTGGTAAAGAGGGAGATGGAAAGCACAAGCCCTGTCAGACCGGCTGACCACGAAATATGGCAGCCAGTTTGATTTCCTCCTCTGGTCTCATTGGGGCCTGAGTCACTGCCCTGCTGAGTCTCACTACTGCTGCTCTTTGAAGTGTGTGTGCTGCCGAGATGTTAACTCAGGGAACTCAATTCTGTGTGACACGTACAGAAACACACATTTGGGCTGACGTCTCTCAAGTGCACTCACATGCACAAAGGCACATGGGAAACGTCCATGTATGACTTAATGTGTTTTAACACAGAACATACACTCACCTGCCACTTTACTAGGCACACCTGTCCAACTGCAAATTTCTAATCAGCCAATCACATGGCAGCAACTCAATGCATTTAGGCCTGTAGACATGGTCAAGAAGACGATCTGCTGCAGTTTAAACTGAGCATCAGAATGGGGAAGAAAGGTGATTTAAGTGACTTTGAACGTAGCATGGTTGTTGGTGCCAGACGGGCTGGTCTGAGTATTTCAGAAACTGCTGATCTACTGGGATTTTCACGCACAACCATCTCAAGGGTTAACGAGCAGTTGGACAGGTGTGCCTAATAAAGTGGCCGGTGAGTGTATATATAGTCATGCAGCAAAAATAAAAGAAAATGGTAGAAATATTGACAAGTATCCCATCAATTCTTGAGCTGCTGTTTGTAAAGCATGAACAGCACAACAGCTCCCTTAAAGTGAAGCCAAAACTGAAACTGCTCATCTGGAGACTAGCTGTAGTACGCTTCATGTCAGAAAGTCCTCCTTTTACGTTACGGCAAATGAAACATGTCATAGTCACCTTTTTCCTGGCTACCCATAGTTCATAGCGGTTGCCGGTTTTGCTCTTCCTGTTGAATGTTCTGTTAATGTTGCCATGGAAACCACAAATGATGATGTTAGCCTAGCTGTCATACTCACTCTCAAGCAAGAAAAGCAACAAAATGAACAAAAAATGGAGGTGGGGTCATAGTGCAGATATTTTTTAAAAAAGTTTACACCGAGCCCTGTCTAACATTAATGATTTTGTGCGAGTTGTTTTGAGCTAGCTTTCTGGCGGCGGCAACCGGAAGTCGATAACCATAAGCTCCTGAAGAAACAGGTGGATACAAGTGTTGAATTATGGGGGATATTTTGATATAATTTAGTTGTCTGGTGTTAAAAAGAGAGGATGTAAAGTCATGATGGACAGCGGTTTTGACAAACGCAAGCTCTTACAGCATCTTTAGCAGATTAGCAGGGTAGAGAGCAAAAGAGGAAGCTGATGTACGCTGCCACAGGAATCATTAAACTGATTCAACTATGAGTGTCTACTTCGAATCAACACAAGAATCTGGTTACTAAGGACCAGATCGATCTGAGGGATCTCTGACATTTTATTGACGAGGAAAAGTGTCCTTTGGTTCGCGGCATGAGTGTGACATCAATCTTTACCCTCCACTGATAAGATTTCTTCAAAATGACATTACAAGTCTAATATGTCAGCGCCTATTGGTCTCAATACAGCACAGTGTTGGTTATAACATGACCAGGACTTTTTTTTTTTTAAAAACACAGCTTTGTATAAACATTATAAATTTGTAATTATGATCAAACAGTTTGGTTTTCTTCATATTTACTTATTAAATATAAGATGAATATTTCAGTACTATGAGTATCAACAATTAAAATGGTGTTATTTCTTTCTCTTTTTAACTCACCAATAAGTGTATACAAACAAACAAGTAAAAATAAAAAAAAGATAAAAACAAAAAACAAAAAACAGATATGTGTGTAGCAGGTTGTGGTGTTGATTTACAAAATTCTATCTATATAATAAAACTTTAAAGGAGACAAATTGACAAAAAAAAGATGAAAGAAGAAAAAAAAAGGGTAAAAAAAAAAAGAAAAAGTAAGAACCAGTTAAAGAGACAAGGGCAGAAAGACAAAGAAAAGGGGAAAACAATGTAGCAACCAGGTGATCTTGAATGGAACAGAAGGGCATATTTGGCAGGTATTTCATCACGTGTTTGTTGTAATCAGTTTCCTTTGAGGTTCAGATAGATTTACATTTTCAAGTTTCCAAAGTTTTCTCTTTTGTTCAACATCTCTTCCGTGTGAACAAGCCTTTGTGAACTTGAGCTGTGGCATTAACTAAAAAAAGAAACAAAACAACAACAACAATTCTGTTAGAATGACAGGAGATTGAGGCGTCCATATTAATATACAGTCTGTGGTTTTATTTTGAAAGGCTATTATTTCCTTTCATGAAATATTCCTCATAGATGCTCATACAATAGACATTCTGTCCAAGTTTCTTCCCCTCCGTACATCAGATGACATCTTATCTCTTCAGCAGCATTAATCGCGAGTGTCTATCTCACATGTTTGGACTGTCTGTGGGGAAATGAACTGGAATGAAATGAGCCTTCCATCCTCTCTCCATCCCTATCCATTATTCCTCACCGTGAACAACCGGCGTTGTGTAGTCATCAGATGCACAGTCATCTCTCCTGTTTAACCAATCAGTTCAGGCTTGTGCTGATAAGGAGGGGGAGGGTTGGAGGGTGCAAATCCACAGAGCGAGGTTCATCCTGGAATGAATTCTGTATTCATTGATAAACCTCCCTTGTAGCTCGTAGTCTGACTGTGTCTGCCTCCCTTCATGTGGCCTTTCCTAGCAATCTGAAAATTTAAATTGGTTCTGCACCAGTCATAGTCTCATTGTGCTCATCGCTCACACCAGTGTAATATATCACAGATAGAGGTGATGGATCAGATGATGTTGGCAGCCTCAGTTTAATGTGTGTACAGTGTGACTGCTCATACTGTGTGTGAGGAATGAGCATATTTGAAGGCATGTTTTGTTTATTAAGCATGCTGATGAGTTGTGTCATCTGTACAGCAAAGGTCAACCAAGGTGGAAACAACAGCCGGCAGCGGCATGATTTAAATAATCCCACCTGCAGCCACAGCTCATATAATATGTTCTGCGAGGCAGTATATTGAAATTGCCCTTAGGAAGAGAAATCGGCCATCTGCTGTCAATTTGAATTTAAGTCGATAGTGTGTCAGGTTTTTTCTCTTGTTGTGTGTTTCATAGTTATAATATCGCACTGTTTTCACGCGCAGGTGGTAGACTAAGGCATGACTGACAGTGCTGCAGGAGTATAATCACATGCAAACCCCTGTTGACCACCGCATCGGTCAGTATAATGGCTGCACCTGCTGCACCACAACTGATTTAAATGTTGCTAACCCTCCTGGAGTCACCCCTTTGTTTTCTCCTCTTTAGCCATGTTGTTGCACGTATAACCTCAGCTTTGAGTCAGTGTGTGTCTGTTTCTGTTTACATTCTGCAGACTTTCCCTCCAAAAATGGGTCGATAGTTTTGTCTCTGCAAGGAGTATTTTGCCACCAATATTTAAGTTCTTTGCAAGCAACCTCTTCTGACCATAGATATCAGTCCCTCCAGATGTTGCACTTGCAACAATTAACGCAAATTCAGTCAATCCCCAATTTTGTCCAATCACTGCAACTTATTTGCAAAATTGACCAATCATAACAGTTTCACCTGCTCCGTCAAGTTTCTCCAATCATAGCAGTCAGTCCCCTGTGAAACTCACTTCTTTGTTCATGAAGTTGCAGACATATCCAACAAAAACGTCTCTGATTTACCAACAAGCATTGCAGCCAAGGGCCATGGAAGGGAATAATGTTCTGAATTGAACCGTTTAGAAACATTGTGGAGGAACACAGATGAAAATCATCTGTTGACCAACACTTCTCTACCGCAAAACATACGAGACAGATCAAAGTGACAGAGGCTGCATGCAGTCTGCCTGAAACAAACGGGGTGTGTGAGTGAGCGTGCGTGTTGTGTGCATGTATGTGTGTGTGTGTCTGTGTGTGTGTTGGGGTTCTGGTGAGGCGGGGGCAACCAGGTGCATGTGCATTATACCTGTCAACGCTCTGTTGTCTGAGTTTGTTGTCCAATCCAAAAACGGAAAAACTTGCCTGATCGTCAGATTTTCAAGTTTCCAAAGGTACCTGAATGTATCACAAGCGACGTCAGTAACATGTAAAAACGTGGACGGGAGAATTTAATCCACATTGCTTTGATTTTCCTCTTCATTGAAAATTTGCAGAAAATAAAACATTTGCTACAATACAGTACCGTTTGGCAGGTATGGTGTGTGTATGTGTATTTGTAAAGAGCCTGACCCATCAAAAAATCAACAGAAAATTCTAATTTCTTGGAACTAAGATATTTATTGACCCCTTTAACAAAATCCATGAAAAAATGTTGCTATTTCATTTTGTTCATGATATTTTTTTGTTTCATATTTGATAAATTGGGCAGTTTTTGCAACTTTTTCAGTGTAGTTTTTAATAAATATTATAGACTATAAAATATGTTACTGTACTGTTTGTTTAATGCAACAGTATTGTTTTTTTCTATGCACTTATTTTTTTATAAGAGGGGTAGGTTTTGAATAAGCTTTAGCTTCAACATATATATATATATATATATATATATATATATATATATATATATATATATATATATATATATATATATATATATATATATACATTGAGCTCATAAGTTGTTTCAATTGTTGTAAGAGAACCGGGATAAATTTCTTTCATTCATTTATTCATTTATTCATTTATTCATTCACTATGGTCTCGGAAACACCACCTATCTGTTAACTGATACAGTCAAATGAAGCCAATCATTGGACAGGGCCATCTTGGATATGATGTGGACTTCGAGCATCCTTTCTAACAGCTATAGGGCGCCTGTCAATCACATGAGCTGAACTGAGTTTCTGATTGGACACACTCATAATCCTAATATCTTCTAAACTGCTGAGTTACAAAAAAGTTCACCCTTCATACAGTGTGTGCTGAGTGTGAAATTAGTGTTTCAGACCCAAGCCGTTTTTTGAACCAGGCTGTAAATATGCTTTTTAATGCTGTAAAAGTTTTTTTTTTTTTTTTTGGCCTGATGTGTACATGACTTCCTGTCTTTCTGCAGCCAGCCTCTAGCGGATTCTCCGTGAACAGCAACTTCTAGCACTTCTGCATAGGCTTCATTTTTTCTCTACTGGATGTTGCCCCTCAGTAAATATGCATTCACCCAGTGACAGACGATAGTTATTTTTTAAAAAAAAATTAATACCAATTTAGATGTAATTCCTACAAATTCTTGAAAATTAGCAATGATTTTCCTGGAAAATAAAAAGTGTGAGGATAATTTCATGAGAGCAGACATTTTGAAAAGGGCAAAAATTCAACTTCAACTGCCTGTAGTGGAATGATAATCCTCAATGGGGTAGAAAACATTAAAAATAAATTAAACAGATTTTTAATTAAAATATTTATCATGCTGATGAGCGAGGTCTCTGAAACTCATCTATCAAATATGATACATTTGGCAATAAAAGGTTATTAAACTGAGATACAATGTTTCAGTGCAGGTCTTAATTCCAACCATTAGCTCGTCTCTTCTTTGGTGCTTCATTCTGTCTGGATTCTGATTTGCATAACTACTCGTTCACGAATGATGGTCCTTTGCATGGAGTCGAGCAGATTAGAAAGGAGTGGAACAATGAATAGTTGAAGCACAAGCCTGTGGTGGAACATGTGATGATCAATTGAATGGATTTGGTAAGCATCCCCGCACCAGAACCAGATGTGAACGCTCTCTCTCTCTTTTTTTTCAGACCCGGGTCAATCTGTGATGGTTTGCAATTTGCCACACGCACCATCTGCTTCTTTAATTGATCCCCACAGACAATAATACTCCCAGAGAATATGCTTGATGTTGTTCCAAATTCTACTTTGCCTGCACCTCTGACATTTTTACTGTCAATATAATTATTTAACACTCATCTGCAGAATTATCCACTTTCATCACACTGCAGGGTGTGGGCGGTCTGTTCACGGGAGGATTATACGTGTGACATCTGTCTGACTCAATATGTTTAATTGAGTTTCTGTAGATCACAGTATCTGCTCCCATGAAATGCAGCTCATTTGCAGTGACAGATGTGGCGTGCATCTCAATAACATAACAGCATGATAATTATGTGACGCGGAGAGCATGTGTATGTTACTGATGAAGAGTCCACACAGGTGTTTTTTTTTTTTTTTATTTGATTGGATAAAAGGAGGTTTTAATATGGGCTTTACTGAGCTACCACTGGCTATTTGCATCACCAGAGGAGTAGATCACAGAGCTGTAAGCAGCTGAACCAAGTACAAAGCAAGTCAACACAACAACAGATGTGAATAAATTGTAAATCACCATAATCGTGTTACAGGAGGCCCAAAGAAATGGATGATGTCATTAGGGGCGCAGCCGGCGCCTGGTCCCAGAACAGCCTCTCAGGTGGAATGTACTGCAGTCCCACTATTCCCCTGTTGGAAAGGTAATGTAGAGTCCAATATCTCCCCTTCTCTCGCGGGGGGTTGGGGGTGAGGGGCTGCTTTCGCGTTGAATAATTGAGACCCAGATAAAAGACCAATGGTTTTGCATTAGACAATAGCGTGTCCTCATTGGCTCTCAGTTGCTTTTTGAAGCACTTTCTACACCTTTTGTACCATCTTTGTTTTCCTTCGTCAGTCTCTGTCTGACCTGTTGTCCAACACACATTCACACACGTACACACACATACACACACACACACACACTCTGCTTTTGGTGATAATTGTCTCTATAAATAATTAAATGATGGTGTTTCCCTTGCTAATAGCTTCCCTACCCGTTGGCCATGTGTGTTTAAAGTAACTGATAGGTCTGTGCCCTGAAAGATAAACCGAGGTAAAGTCTAGGTTAAGGCAGTACAGCCTCATCTGTTTCTCCTAAAGGTGGAGATATGGCTTTACAAACTCCCAATTGCTATCCAGCAGATGTTATCATACACTTTCACAGGGGCCAACTTCCTCAGTCTGATGTTAGAATGTCTCATTTCTCAGCACGAGCTTCTGTTCAGGGACTTTCTTAACCCCTGAGCTGAGCACAAGGTCCGCAGGCTTTTTGATTACCACTCCACGCACCTTGTCCACAGGATTAAATGCAACATGTAACCGTGCGGATAAGCATCAGGAGCACGGTGATATATGCCATGAATTTCAGACTTTGATTTCTGCATGGCTCCAGGACTATGTCCACACAGGGAACCAGCCATCAACCATCAATTAAGCCCAAAAGCAATGGAACGCCTCTGTAGATATCAGAAATAATCTAGCTGACTTGATGCTTAGTGAGATAAGCTGAAAATTTTTCTTCTCTATGACCTTCTCCTTATATGATTTGTCTTTAACTTTTCATGCCTGGGCTGCTACTATACTTATAAAAACTGATGACTTTTAGCAGATTAATTCCATCCATACACTGCAATAGAAAATATTTTTCTGTCAAATGGATTATACATATATTTATATTTTTTATCTTTACACTGTAAAACCCAATAGCTTTCTTGACTAAAGCATTTACCCTTACTGGGTAATTAAAATCTGCACTTCTTACTACATGTTATGAAGTAAAGGTTATTTGACTAATGAAAAAAGCTATTTTACTCTTATTTTGAGTGAAGCCTACTTGAATTAATTATGTACAAAAGCCAGTGCTGCCAATTCACTGTTTTACATAAAAGTCCAGTAGGTGGCAGCACTAAATGGAAATTAGTTTCATTAATTTCATTTATTTATTTATTTCAAGCATGCATAGCGTACAAAGAAAACATGGACAGCACGTGTCCCCAACCAACACCCAAAACAAAACAGGCAAACTGCCTGCTTGAACCCCTTTTTTATTTTTATTTTATTTTATTTATATTTTCTATCAAGTTATTATTTTTATTATTATAGTGCTATATCTAGCAGTCTTTAGGACTATTTATTAAGAAAAATACAATGTGATAGATGCTGTTTTCTCTTTACAAAAATATCCATCTGTATACGGAGAAAGACAGTGAGAAAAAACATACATTTATATGTGCATACATATATACACCTCCATTCATACACCCTTTTTTTCCCCATGTTTCACATTTACATGCACATTGGTATATATATATATATATATATATATATATATATATATATATATATATATATATATATATATATATATATATATATATATATATATATATACGCACCCATACCTCCTTTCCCCCCCCCTTTTCTCTTCTTTTACCTTCCTTCATGTTTACATAAATATTGATATATACATACTTATATACACACCTCTATACATACGCACCCCTTTTTCCTTGCCATGTGGCACATGTTTCTACTTTTCCTCATTTCTGTACTTATTCAAGATTTGATTTAAATTAAAAAGGTAGAAGAAGAGGGAGGATTGCCGGGCTAGAGCATGTGCAGTGGGCCAACGTTAAAGGTGAAATATTATACTTATAATTATACTTTCACTTAGTTTATGCTACTTTCATAGGGCCCCAAATCACATCTTTGAAAAAAATTTCTGGGGGAAAAAAAATAAAAAAAGATCAGAAATTAGATTTCGGCAAATTCTCCTTTTTCAGCTCCGCTCAGAGCAGATAGTTTTAAGTGGGCGGGGCTTTAAAGAGCTGACGTGCTTGTCTGGCACACCCCGATCTTGCAGGTGGATGTGCTCCTTTACATTTTCAGAGAACGGTTTTAAGAAAGTAAATTTCGTGTTCTGCAGTTCAGCGGCAGTTTCTTCCCCGTTCATTTCAGTGTCGGAAGAGAAATGCATGCACTGTTATACAGCTGATCTCATTCTGATTGCAGCACAACATTCTACTCTGTATTTGGTGTGTTACGACTGAGGTCGTAATGTTTTATTTTTTCCCGTTAGTTTTGTTTAAAACATGTTAACTTAATGTTTTGGGGTAGTGCTGTGGTGTGTGTGTTTGTGTGTGAATGTAGGTGAATGCAGGTGGATGCAGGTGTGTGCCTTCAGCTGTTTCGCCTTAACGACGATTGGTGGTTGGTTTCCCGCGCTCTGCGGCTGATTGGCTGCGCCGGAGGCTGAGGGCGCTACATAAAGAGGATTGTGACGTCAGCGCATCGCAGGGGGAATGCCATCTCACCCATCTCCCAACCGGCCACGCCACGTGCTTCTTTGTTTTAAGAGTTGTGTTACTTTAGGTTATTTTTAGATCATCCTTCTTGGTTAATGAAGGGGTATTTTGTCTCAGTTTGATTAATCTTTCTCTTGAGTTGTTCTGGTTAAGTTAAATGACAATTGATTCCTTTGTTTGCTTTAGATCACTTATTTTTCTTATTCAAATTATTGTAGTAACTTCAGTTGAAGCCTGATTTTCACCCCGAGGTATTTTCAGTTTGGCTTCGGTTGTTGTGCATTTCTTTGTCTTATTGTAAATAAATTACAATTATTTTCACTTGAGCTTTCTGTTTTGTCCGTGGCTGCTTGAGACTTGGGAGAAATGGATATTTTTATCATGTTGTGTCCTGGCCCCTAGACGGGGCATAACAGATCTGATTTTTTTTTTTTTTTTCTTTTTTTACATTTGATTGAATCCTTACAATGATTTCTTAATCAGACTTAGGGGTGCACAGGCAGGATCTGGACCAAGAGCAGGAAAAAGGAAATAATTGGCTCCAGCTTGAGTCTGATGGGTACTTACCTTTAAAGGTCACTGGTCTCCACGTGCTGAGTGGGCCATCAAAGCTGGTATAGTCTGTAGTCTTCTTTTCTCTACAGTAAAGTCCCTTTATACCCTAAGTATCCCACAATGTCATTGTTTCCTAGGCTTGAAGATGCCTCTTCAACAGGCCCAAGTTTTTCCTACTCTGGGGCTGTGAAAAGACACCTCAGAAAGAAAGAAGTGGTGCAACCTTTCTTGTTCTCTCTGTTGTGTCTCTCATTAGCTCTAGGTCATCTAGCCTGCTAGTTCTTGGATGAGTCTTCTGTTAAGGGAGAAGAAAATTGATTTTAAAAAAGGTACAAGTAGACCAGTACCGAAAATGTCTTGAACTGCACATCAACACTGAAGCACACTAGTATGAAAACAGGTAATAGAGAGAGAGAACATGTAGTCAGTTGCATTCACTGAATCCCTGTCTCTTCAGAGGAGAGGGGCCTTTTGTGACATCTCTACACCAGGTGCTTTTTCTTTGTGATTCAGCCGTGGTCAGTGTACATTTGGAGTGGTGGAGTGCTTTAGACAAAGTGTTGCAGGGAGGTGGGATGGAAAAAAAAAGGTACAAAGTAAAACATCTGAGCTTTAAAATTGTGGTAGGGAGGAGCATGAGGACCAAAGTGAACTCTATTTTAGATCATACATCCAACTCTGTGCCATAATGCAGCTACAAAGCACATCCTGCTCTGGACTGTTGACAGATTTGTAAGCGTACAAATCTTTGTAGCATCCTATTGCACCTTTAATATCACTGATACATGTTAAAGAGGCAGTGGTGGAGCTAGACTTTTATACAAGGGGTGGCTAGAGGATGGCCAAGGTGTTATAAGGGGGTCCATATGAAAAAAGGAAAATACTATGTGCCACTCCTGTCAGCTAAGAACAGGAAACTGAGGCTACAATTTGCACAGGCTCACCAAAATTGGGAAATAGAAGATTGGAAAAACGTTGCCTCATCTGATGAGTCTCGATTTCTGCTGCAACATTTGGATGGTAGGGTCAGAATTTGGCGTCAACAACATGAAAGCATGGATCCATCCTGCCTTGTATCAACGATTCAGGCTGGTGGTTGTGGTGTAATGGTGTGGGGGATATTTTCTTGGCACAATTTGGGCCCCTTAGTACCAATTGAGCATTGTTTCAACGCCACAGCCTACCTGAGTATTGTTGCTGACCGTGTCCATCCCTTTATGACCACAGTGTACCCATCTTCTGATGGCTACTTCCAGCAGGATAACACGCCAGACTGTTTCTTGAACATGACAATGCGTTCACTGTACTCAAATGGCCTCCACAGTTACCAGATCTCAATCCAATAGAGCACCTTTGGGATGTGGTGGAACGGGAGATTCGCATCATGGATGTGCAGCCGACAAATTGGCAGCAACTGCGTGATGCTATCATGTCAATATGGACCAAACGCTCTGAGGAATGTTTCCAGTACCGTGTTGAATCTATGCCATGAAGGCAAAAGGGGGTCCAACCCGGTACTAGCAAGGTGTACCTAATAAAGTGGCCGGTGAGTGTAGCTCAGCCTGACACCATCTAGTATAAGGCACAGAGCTAAAGCTAAAGGCTAATGACTCATGACGCACATGTCATTGCCATTACCACTGAATAGCAAAGCAATGAGTCGAATAGATCAGAGTTACTGTCTGTTACATATAGATATAGCAAAAATGGTGAGAATGCCATAAATGTTGGCCCTTCCCCGTTCAGGCAAGAAAAAGACACACAGCTTTGAAGAGAGCACAAAGATCAACATATCATCTTCTCATCTAATCTTATCTTATCTGGTTTATCTCATCGAAGCCTGCTCAGCCTCTCTATGTCTGCACATTAATATTTAAAAGCAAATCTTATGCCGTGACTTAAGGGAGTGGGGGGATAATCAAACACTTCTTTTGATTGTTTCCTACTGCGACTGACTGCTGATCAAAATGACAATCAGTAAAAAAAAGTGCTTTATTATTCCTGTCAGGATTAAGCCTTCGTGTGTCCAAGAAAAACAAAGGCAGCCTGCTGAAATTATGCATCCCGGACTTTCCCAGAGGCGAAGTTTCCGGTGAAGCTGTGTTGCGCGTGGTGTTGTTTTTGAATCTGTTGAGTCTGTGAATACAGTAAACACATTAGCTACTTGCTGCCATTCTGTGAGATTTAGGATGTAAGTGGAAGACCTTACCCCTTTACGCTTGTTTCCTTATAAACTTCTTACTCTGGTGAAGACAAAATCTTTTGAACTCCTGTGGTGAAAATCTTCAGGTTCGGCATAAAAATCAAGTCAACCATGACCTCTGAGAAACACAGGATGAAGGTTGAAATGAGATTTATCCTGCATAAGAGAAGATTATATACTGTGAGATAATACCCAGCTATTGTACATTGGTGGATGTTAATCCGCCAAAGGCTAGGCTCCCATGATCCTTTATGATAGGCTTCAGACTGAAGGTTATAATTGAGATTTATGCCATAATACCGACACATTAAAACACAGTCATCTTTCACGTCTCTTACTTGACGTTTTAATCCTGAGTATATGCAGTGGACTTAACCATTACTGCTCTCTCTCTCCTGCATTAAAACCCCACAGAATGTGAACTCTCTGACACCCTCACTCAGAACCACAAACTCTTTGCTTGATTTTTCCTCGTTCTGGGAAAGAATTTTTTTTTTTTATTATTTATTTTATTTTATTTATTTAACCTTTATTTAACCAGGAATGTCCCATTGAGATTGAAAACCTCTTTTTCAAGGGAGTCCTGGCCAAGAGGCAGCATACATTACAGTTACAGTTTTAACACAATTAGAATGACATACAAATTGCATGATATATAACATACACACAGGTTAAGGAGGCTGTCTCAGGTGCTCTCAGTCTGGATTTGAAGTCATTCAGTGAGATAAGTTCTGTTAGTTTCCAGTTGCAGGAAAAGTGTCCCCTGTATTTAAACTTAAAAGGTTGTATGGATACCCACTACATCGCCCAGCAGCCTCGTCTACCGTATTGCCCCTAATATAGGACGACCCAGATTATTAAACAACCCTCTCTCTTTTCAAGATCAATCTTTGGGAAAGGACTGATAACCAAAATTTACTTTGTTTGAAGAAACTATTTTTTTTTTTTTGAAATTCTGAGATAAATCATTGAAATAACAGAGACCGCTTTTGTTTTTGGCTGTAAATACAGTCACTAAGATCTGTATTTCAAATATAATCCTGATGAGAGCTCTGCTAATGATGCCTTTTGTTACATAAAAAATAAACTCACACCATCCTGTCAGTCTCTTGGAAACGAATTGCTTTGAGGACCACAGTCTTTATGGACGCGCCATCTTCAGACATCACACTCTGTAACTCCATATATTTTGGCGGCCTGACGGTTGTTTGACATCTCTGCTGCATTGAGCATCATTATCTTAAAATTAGCATCATAACTTCACTTGTTGTCTGTTAACTTGCCCAACTTTTAATCCACTTTGCTCTGGACGATCAGCGTACCTCTCCATTGTCCATCACCTGTCTTGTGTCTGCTGTGATTGGCAGATCACCGCAGCCACAGTGAGGTCACTGGCTTTACAAAAAGCTGGCACCCTCTGCTGTTCGATCATGTGGTGACTCTAGACAACTATCAGCATGTGTCAACAGTTAGACCCTGATTACAAGACGACCCCACCTTTCACATTATATCAAATGAAAACAAACCTTGTCTTATATTCGGGTCAATACGGTAATATGCTGATGATGCTGATGATTTCCTAAAGTTAGGCAAGATACAACATGAACTGAGTTCAATTGCAATATGTTTCCAGGGTCTCCTTTTCACTTCAAAACCACCTCATTTCATTCGTGTGAGCGTGCTCCCCTCGTCAAAGATCATAAAGACATTTTGACCTAAACCCTTCCTTAAAGTCAGGGTTGGTAATCAGATTTAGAGACACTTTTTGTTATTCTGGTTAAAATGATCTTTATGTCCTGATATCAATCGATGCATGATATGTTCTTAAAGTAGAGCAAAAAGTAGCCGCTGTCTGCAGCAGGAGTAAACCTGTGTAAACACCAACCAATCCTAGTGTTTGGCAGCCAATTTGTTTAACCAATCAAATCCCATCCTGCCATTCTGCCTGCCTCCTGGGCGTACATTTTACCACTGTGCACTAGCCCTGATTCAAAGTGCATAACCAAGAGGGAGCCAAGAATACGCTGGAAAATGGCAGAAAAACTACCTATACCCCGATTACTGGTAATGTAGAGCAAAAAAAACCCCAATGTGCTGAGGACCGGTTTGAGTCTGTGGTTTTGAATCAGTCATGAGAGCGTGGGTGCTCAGAGTGTGGGAGGGCGGGGGCGAAACAGGATCCTGAGGAGACGCTACATCCAAATTTATGCTGCCTTTAACTCATGAACATAATAGTCCACACACAGGGACGGTCTTCACATCTGGCTTAAACTACAACTTAGTCAAAATCACTGTGCTGCTGTATAAACAGGTTAGGTCCAAACATAAATAATATTCCATACCATGATGTATCACATCATGTTGATGTTGTTTTTTTTTTAATCTAAACCGATCCAAGTTGGCAAGTACAGTTTCAGAGCTTATTTTTCATCTTCCTTTCTGGGATTTGTGTTTTGGCACCTGTACAGCGATGCTGTCATGCTGTTTGTCACCAAATGGTCGAAAACAACAGCGCTTGAGTGCCTCTCCCTGTTTCAGCATAACTGTTTGAGGGAGCATAAAGCTGTGTGTGCTGCTGCCCAGGATGAAAGCACTGAAACACATATTTGCACTTGAATATTACGATGCACCCCGTCCCGGCCAACAGCACATACTGTAGAGTCTGACATTTGTGGAAAGCAGTGGTCGCCAAAAACATTATCTGCCAGATCCCCTTGGGCTAAACCTTTCAGAGTGTCCAAAGCTTATTTTTGAACAGCTGTGAGTTGTGTTTGCACAAATTTTTAGAGCATATATATATATTTAGTGATAACAAAAAGTTGTGTTTCAGTTTAAGGTCTTTATGTTCAATCAATTTATGCTTTGTTTTTCAAATTCCAGTTTATTTCATCTTGTAAATGCACCTCTTGTGTCCTCTGCTGTGGTAACGAAGCTTCTCTTTGCTCTAGGTTTTGAAGTGTTTTGATTAAGACTATTAACGATACAGGACCAAAGATTAAATTATCATATCACTATGTTTTGTATAATAATTAGTCAGGTATACGAAGATATTTCAAGAGAGGGAGGAGTAACTTTATATATCTTGTGTTCATTATGACAACTTGTGTTTTTGTTTTTTTTTTCTTTTCTTGAAGGGAAAGAGTTCAGCAAAGGCTTATATGCGGCGGTTATTCTGTGGTTAATCAAA
The DNA here is from genome assembly GCA_030710495.1 of Labroides dimidiatus. Classification (NCBI taxonomy): domain Eukaryota; kingdom Metazoa; phylum Chordata; class Actinopteri; order Labriformes; family Labridae; genus Labroides; species Labroides dimidiatus. The sequence continues at coordinate 5,810,565 of CM061143.1, forward strand.
GCACCAGGGAAACTGAGCGTTGAACAATGCAAACCACCTACGCTGGCTTTCAAATAGAACCCGTCAAAAGGCTTCAGGCCTGCCGGCTCCACTATTAGAAATAATTGCCAACAATTATGATGTAGTCCACTGAGTACGCTAAGTGACTGACAGCTTTTCTCTGTCTTTCTTTTTTTTAAAAAACTGTTGACAGGGCAGTGCAAAACATTGATTCACTTCCCTTCCAAGAACTAGGACAGTAGTTTCAGAGAAACAAGATTGTTCGCTGGTCAAGTAAAGTGCTTGAGAGAAAGGATGACATGAGTTTGTATACAGTTATAAACAGCAGGAACTCCCACTTTCACAGGAACTTAATTTCTGTCTTGCTGAGTATTGTGAAAAATGAAACCGCTCTCACAAATGTACAGTGTATTTATAAAGCTACTCAACGTCTGGTTCATTCGGTGCAACTTAAAGTTTTTGAAAACTTTTTTCTCTTTCAATTTGCAAATAAAAATGGAGTCTGTTTGTGGTAATCAAACATTTGGGTTCAGCTTGTCATATCATGTATGGACATGTTCTGAATTCACGACAGTAAAAGCGACACCAGAGACGAACTGATCACACACCTTTTCAGATCAATCTTTTTTTTTTTAATTTTTAAAATTTGTTTATTCAAACCATAGACTGTATAATTAATGAAAGGAGTCTCCGCGACGTCACCCATCTGTTCCTGAAACGGACTTTTGAAGCCAAACAGCCGGCGCGGCCATATTGGAAATGAGGCGTGCTGTGGGTCTCCACAGTAACAACCATAGGACGCTCCACAGTCACGTGATCTGAGCTGTGCCTCTGATTGGACGAACTGGCAAGCTTAATACTGTGGAAACAGTCGAATTAGAAAAAAATTCACCCCCGTACAGTGCGTGCCGTTAGTGAAATTAACAATTCAGATGGGAGACAATCTTTGTACCAAGCTGTAAATGTGCTTATTTTGGCCGTGAAAACTGCTTTTTTTGGCTTGGTGTGTTTGTGACTTCTGGTACTTCCGGAGCCAGCCTCAAGCGGACACTCGAAGAACAGCAGACTTTAGCACTTCAGCATTGCCTCATATTATCAGACTGGAGGTTGCTGCTTGATTCGAACAGGTTAAAAGAAAAGAAATGAAATAAAAATATACAAAGTAATCAGGCAAAAAATAGAAAATAAAAAGCAATCAAAGAGAACTCTATCGGCATAGCTAATCATACCTAGTTCGAATGGGTGTAGGATAAAGTTAATAAAACTTATCGAGTCCTACCCCTTTAATCATGTGTTTTAATAATTTAACCTGTCTAAGCAAAAAAAAAAAAAAAAAAAAAAAAAAAAAACAGATCAGATGTAGGTACATCACAAAAAGGCACATCTTCTTGCTTTACATTTACAATTCCATTTCTGTTGTATCCATTCAAGACGAAATTTATATAAATTTTTTTGAATCTATTGAGTGTCCTGCAAGTTTTCATTTCTTCACTGCAGTTATTCCATAGATTAACTCCTTTGACCGATATACAGTGTATTTTCATGTCAGTACGTACAGGCTGTTTCTTGAAAAAGCATATTCCCCGGAGATTGTGTTTGTTTTCTCTTTTTTGAAACAACTTTTGAATACCCTGTGGTAACTGATTCTGATTGGCTTTGTGCATAATTAGAAGAGTTTTGAGATTAAATTGGTCCTTAAATTTTAATGCCTTCAATCTGATGAAGAGTGGGTTTGATGGTTCTCTGTTGGTCCTGTTATTTACTGTTCTTATTGCTCTCTTTTGAAGTTTGAATATCATTTCCGTGTTTGTCTTATACGTGTTCCCCCAAACTTCCATGCAGTAAGCAATGTATGGAAGAATGAATGAACAGTACAGGGTGTATATTGATGCATGGTTTAAAAGATACATGACTTTATGTAATATTGCGTTTGACTATCCACAGTAAAGAGTGGACACGTCACCTCTGCCTGTTGACAATGTGGCAAAAAAAAACAAACAAACAGATTTTCTCCACACATTCTAAATAAATAGAGGTTGAGCAAGCCCCCTCCACGCCTCGACTGCTCTTGCTCACCCTGTCGGGATTCTAATTCGCATAGGCATCATTTCTCCATACACTGACAGAAACTTGCACAAGAGTCCAGCTTGCGTTTGTCCTGGAACTCAGTTAAGGCAACAAATTTCTAATTTTCTTTCCTCAAAAAATTCTTGCTATCCTATACTTTTGTCAATATATCTTTTAATTAGTTATTTAAGTTTGTACCCTGATCTGATTCTTCAGGTCTCTGCTCAAAAATTGCATACCCATAATCAAATAGATATATCTCTGCAACCACAAGGTCTTTTTCATTAATGTTGGTATGATAGTAAAGGGAAAAGCTGTTGTATAGAATTATATTTGATATTAGTAAAGAGTAAATAAAGATGGCACCAAGCAAAAATGGAAAAAATTAATGTTCGCCTAAAAAAAAAAAAAAAAAGACATTTCAGGATGTATATCTATTTTAAAATGATGCAGCTGAAGCTCTAAACTTTTACCAGACCATAGTCCAACATATGAACATTATCTCTGCAAAGGCTTACTCTGATAAAGTGAAGTAGAACAAAATTAGAGAGGTTTTAGTACAGAGGGTTCAGGCGAGAGGCCTCTATCTCTCTGATACTTTGCTGTGGAGAGCTTTGGCTTTTTTGGCTCATTGGAATCTGTGGAGTCTCTGCTTTCATTTGGGGTGTTGATCTTTTGTTCCATGTGTAACGGCGCAGCTGTAGAGCTGAAAATGTGGCGAGTGGGTTAACACAGTGGAGCTGTTTGGAGTTTGATATGTCTTGATTCATTTAGTTGTTATTTGAGTTGTTTGTGGCGTGTAAAAAGAAATGTTTAGATAGTCATGTAGCTATATTGATGCCGAGTGCTGAGTGACCTCAAAGTCCCCCGATTGGGGGGCCTTCAGGTCCAAAAGGTTAAATTGTTTATGTTGTTTTCTTTCTGTTCTCCACCCCCCAAACACCACATCTACAATTTTCCTCTCGTAGTGCTCCTACTCTTTTTTTCTGTCTCACCTGTCAGTATCTAACCTTTTGACACCATAAATCAACGCCACGTTTTATAAAGACACCCATATATAGCAGCTCATGTTTCATGATCTTTCCCTCAGTATTTTGTTCTCACAACAGTTGATCCGGATGTGGGTGAGGTGTGAGATCAGACGCAGCTAATCTGAATGTGACTTTTAAAACGCTGACGTCAGAAGGCTCATTTTCACCATGAGATGCTGAAACGCCCCCTCCATCCGCTTTCCGATCGTCCGCAGAGAGAATGACAGGCTTTGTGGCGAAGCAACGAAAGCCTATCATTGATGGCGCCTTTATACGATTAAAAATTATATATGTAAAAAATGGTTTGCATTATATTTGGGGTGTCAAAAATCTACTTGAGCATCCCACCCAAGTATCATCTGTAAGAACACTACTATAGTCAGACATTTCTGGTGTTTGTTCGGGGATTAAAGGATATGTGATCTAAATTTGTCAATAATGGGCCCATGAACTTCATAAAGCCTTGTTGTTATCATTATACCAGCATGCAGGCAGCCACTGAATGCCTCCGCAAGCTTATGCTCCTCATTTTTGTGAGATTAATGTATTTCAGGTATCACTTCATTACAAACCATTTTCATTCGAAACCATGCCAAGAAAATAGCTCATAAATGTCACAATCTGTTGCATTATTCATCTGTTAGGCCTGCATCATCATGACACTGCGTGGCACATGGTTACTCGCCACTGCTTAATCAAACGTTGCCAATATCAGGCGTGTGACTGATGAAAGGCGTCACCGCGGTCTGATGTATTTAAATTCAGCAGACTAATCCAGTATGAGACGGTTGACTGATGAAGCAGCCTATGGCCTCTCACAGGACCCATGAATAATTTAAAAGAGGGCCAAGTTTAATAGGCTCCATTATAGACGAGGACAAGGGCTACTACTTTGGTATCCATCCATCTGTCCGTCCGTCCATCCATACAAAACATGACAAAAGATCACGCCTTCTTTCACAACCCAACAAAGAAACCTTCCAGCCATCGCTCCAGATTTCCTGCTGCTTCATAGCTTTATGTGTCCAGAGATTCATGTGTCCCTTCATCTGCTGCCAGTAGCTTATTCACCGATGCCGACTGATTTACGCACAGGATGAGGGGGGCGAAACATTCACACACAATACACCTTGGTTACCTGGCCTTCTCGGGTCGTTGGTGAGGGAATGGAATCCAGCCAGAAGCTATTGTAACATGCTGACACAGTGACTTATAGAATCCATCGCTGTACAAGCCGTGTGTAATATAAAGAAATATGAAATAACTCATCTCGACTGGATGGAGGGTTATGGTGTGCATTTTGTTTGTGAATACACAAAGAAAGGGATGAGGTGTGGAATGCAAAATAAGAGTGAAAGATGACATTTACGCAACATTATTGTTCGTTTTTGGAAGTCAAATATTATTTCAAAGAGACGGTAATGATCGTAAGACTGTTTGAAACTAAAAGCTTCTGTGCAAAACATCAGACACACAGCAGAGTCCGACATAAACCATGGCCTGGTAGTCACTGGCCCATTCTGAGTCTAATGCCCTGATTCCTGATGTAGGAATCACTTTTAATTTCTGTGTAACTGCTCTCCAGTCCCCACCCCAGGACACTAGATGCTTGTCAGATGTTTTTTTTTTTTTTTTTTTTTTTTTTTTTTTTTGGGGTGGGGGGGGTCTTGCTTTATTTCAACCAAACGGTTCAGTTCAGTTCATCTTGGTACAGCACGCGTTCTGTGGCATTTCTTTGGACTAAAACCAGGACAAATCCCCAAATTACTGACCTGTACCATCCCAGGTGGGGTGGCTGTGGCTCAGCGGTAGAGTCATCGCCTCTCAATTGGAAGGTTTAGGGTTGGATTCCAACTTCTGCAGTCATACATGTCAAAGTGTCTTTGAGCAAGACACTGAACCCCAAAATTGCTCCCACTGTTGGTCAGTGGTGTATGGATGAGTGTGAATGTATTAGACAAAACTGATGGCTCATATATATATATATATATATATATATATATATATATATATATATATATATATATATATATATATATATATATATATCTCAGCAGTGTAAAGCGCTTTAAGTGGTCGGACAGACTAGAAAGGCTCTATATAAATACTGGTCCATTTACTTTTTGGTTCCCTTTCTGTTGGGGTGCCAGATATACCGATCCAACTCCAGGAGGTGGAGCTAGAAACACTGCAGTCTGTTGATTGGTGGAAAGAATCGTCACTTCCTGTGTGACAGGGGTAATAAATAACAACACATAACTCTGCCATGTTTGAATCTCCAGATAACTTTGTGAAGATAGCTTCATCATTAGCAAAATTGGCGTCACGAAACAGTTTACTGTGCTGCGTTTTTCTTCTTTGTTGGAGGGGTACACTGTGTCGCACTGCTATGCTGTCATGCTATTACGTAGCTGACGTGGCTATCGGCATTCCGGCTTGCACGCCGCCTACCAAGAAGGACACAGTTGGCTGTGGAATCGCAAACAGGATCAGGCTTTACCCATCCAACCCGTACCAATCTGTACTGATCCATACCAGACCAAAACTGGGCTTTAGAAGCAAACTCTGTCAATTTTCAGTCCAACATCAAAAACTCTTTGTTTTGAACCCAGAAAATCCTTGGCCTTGTAACCCGAGCTGTTTGAGGGTGAGAGTCACAAAGTCAAAGTGCAACAGATCAGAGACAAGGCAAAAGGGATTTGGTAGAAGTCTGCTGAAGATGATATTGGCTCAGCCTTGGATTACTAAAAAAGATATTAAAGCATGCAATATTTGTATCTTTATAGCTATAAGGAAAAATGAATAATGTACCTTCTCTTATGTTTTCTAGACACAACAACTTTAAATGGTTTTGTATTGAGCTGCAAAATCAATCCACGAGATATTCAGAAAGAGAAACCAACAAAATAATCCTGACAAGTTTTATTTTGTGTCCACTTGTGTGTTTGTCTTTGGATGAGAAATCAGTTGTAACCAAACAAAGCCTTTCGAACACGACGAGTGTTTTGTCCTGCACTGTTTCTTTTCATGATGTCTGCGCAGGATACAGCATTCATTCATTTTTATCTGGGGAACAGAAAGGTCACAGATGTATCATTGTCAGGGGCTCTGTCAAAATGCCCCCTGAGGTTGTCATGACACCAGATGCCGAACACAAGCCCGAGTCTTGCTTTTATTCCACTTTGAACACTCGGTCGTTGCAGCAGAGTGCTGTGAAGCCCACACACATGAGCCTCTCCATCTTTGTACAACATCTATCGATCATGTTGTCTCCCACGGGAGCAGAGGTTAAGGTAGGTCACTGGCTGACAGGTTTTTGACTCTATAGTAACTTGGTCTGGGGCCAGATGTTATGGTAGTTCACATTAAGTCGACCTCAACTCATTTGGTACATTTTCACAGCAGTATTTAAGGTCAAGAGGATTAATATCTGCTTCGGCAGGGGATTTACTGTGATTGGTGTGTCACACTGAAGAGGACTGGAGTGCTGTGACTTCTGTGGATAAACAGAGTGAGCCTTGTAGCTACAGCCAACCTGCAGAGCACGTACGCATCAACCCAGACTTTTAACCCTGACTTACACTGCTATCTAGATACATTTCCCATCATATATTATATACTATGTTTAAAGATGAAGCTGAAGGGGTTTATTTATTAAAGATATTAGTTTCAGTATCAAAGTAAATTCATTCATTTAAGTCCATGTGGACATGGTATGTATCATCATATTATTTCCTTCGCCTCTCTTTATCCAGGGCCTAATCAACAATGATGGGCATAAGTGGTTACAAGAAACCGCCTACTCACCAAACTGGTGTCTGCAATATGATGAATAATACTCTAAGGTAATAAACATCCGGCATTAAACACATGTAGGCTTAACCTCTCTTACTACAACCCAAAGCAGATGGATGGGCTGGATTACATGTCCGTCATCAGGCAGATCCATCTTGCAAGTCAGTATGCTCATTCTTGGTCGGATCATGACCGGACCAATCAGTATCAAGCGGTGGGTACGGGTGTAGTTTAGTTGTGGTGTGAGCAAGAAGCAACAGCAAGCCTGAAAACAATGGCAGTGAAGAGATTAGTGTTGTTTCAGCTAAAGGGGGGCATGTTGATCAGATTTAAGGGACAGTAGAGGCTTTAAATGTGCAAATTTCCTTTATAAAAGTCGCAGGAATCCTCAAGACAACAGCTGAAGTGCAGGGCTTCCCAAGCTATTCAGCATCAAAAGCAGACGTGTTGGAGACTGATTACCCTGGCCATTAGAATAATCAAATGTATCAAACTAAAGCTGTCTTAGGGCGAGAGGCAGGGTACACCCTAGACTGGTCTCCAGCCAATCATATTAATGACACACAGAGACAGACAGCCGTTCACGCTCACACTCACACATAGGAGCAATTCGGAATCTCCAATTGACCTGATAAGCATGTTTTTGGACTGTGTTAGGAAGCCAGAGTACCCAGAGAGAGCCCACACATGCAAACTCCACACAGAAAGGCACACCATGCCCGAACTGGGATTTGAACCGGGAACCTTCTTGCTGTGAAGCAACAGCATTGTGTGCACATGTAGCTGTGTTTCCAAATTTAATCTTCAGCCACTGATACTGTTGTTGTTGTGGCTACGTCACCTCGAGGGTCTTCTATCAAAATATAAATAAATAAATAAAAATTGAAAATCGATCAAACATTTTCTGTTTGGTATAAATTCAACCCTATATTTTGTTTATATTTTTTTCATATAACAGCTAAAATGACTGTGAATAGCTTTTTGTTCTTGAAAGGAATTGTGCGTCCGACCAGGATTCATGTCTTCACTTTAAGAAACACTGATGTACCATACTCTTCAGAATCTGTGCATAACTACAACGTCACACTGCAAATATAAACCAAACAAAAAAACAAATAACAAAAACAAAAAGAATCAAAAACAAAAAGAATCAAAAACTTTAATCTAAGCTAGTGTTTTTGTCTTATTTTTAGCAGAAATGTATTTTTAGACTTAATAAGAGCCAAATTCACCAGACAAGTCCAGAAACATGTCTTATCTCAACTTATTTAAAGACAAAAAAAAAAAAAAAAATCTGCCAATGGGATAAGAAAAAGTTGAATTTTTTTTTACTTTTTACAAGCAATTCAGAGCATTTTTTTCTTTTAATATCTTGAAATAAGACATCCCATAATTGGCATTAAAAATCCCCCCAAAAAATTCGAGTTACTCTCTTTGGAGCACTTGATACTTGACAAGAGCCACATTCAACTGACAAATCTAGACACATGTTCCCCAGATGGATGTAAAATATAGCCCATACCAGGGAAACGTGGTGTGTCGCTTTATAAGTCAGCTGATTATACAACAAAAACTTTCTGAACAAACTGGCTCAAAAAGATACGCTTTCTTTTGCAAGAGGTTTTCAGTAAAGTTTGTTTGCAAAAGTTTTATTCACAGTTTGCTTTTTTAAAAGATTAAAGAATGTGGTTGAATATTTTAATTTGTTTCAAACTGAATCCTTTCAACAATGTTGTCCAGTATAAAACCTTATTAAACTTTTCTTGTGGTGATGTAACAGACGTCTTTTCATAGATTTGGCACATGAATGCAGAATTTTTACAGAAGTGGCTTGGTTATTACTGCCTGGAGCATTCTGTTATCTGTGTGTAGTCTCAGTAGTGTTGTTCACTGGCTTTTTAGCAAGCATTGAGAACCGTCCATGTGTATAGCAAACCCTGCCAGGAGAGAATATAGATGCTCTTTCATTTTAGTGCATTTTCAAAACACACACATATACACGAGTTTAATCTTTGAGTATAGAATCCCCGTTGAGGCTCTCCAAAGCCTCACTTGATCTTCTGACAGACTCCTATGTGACCGTACCGGTCCATTCCTCAGGTCTGCTCTGCCTCCGCTCTGCAGCCTCCAAGCGTGCTAATCTGAGAGTGATTCCCAGGTATGGTGAGGATAAACCTTATCACCCTCAGGCTCGAGGAAGTAGACCCTGACACCAAAAAAACAACCTGTAGTGAAAAATATCCCAGCATTGCAGCTTTTACTCTGGTTCATTTTCCTCTTGGCGTTGACACAGCCGTGCCTGCTCTTCAAAATCCTGCTGAGATGTAGAGACCTGGCATGAATCTCTCTCATGAAATGGCTCTATAGACATGGACAATCCTCTGGACCATCTGGCATTCAAAGCAGCTTGGACTCTTCTGTTGAGTTTTCAGAAGAGTTTTTCTTTGTATAGAAAAGCCTTTTTTGATCAAAGAGCTCTCAGACATCTAACTGTGTCCATCTGACTTACTCAAACAAGCTCAGAAAGTATCTGAATACCCCTGAACCCTGCAGCTAGAATAAATCCATGCATGGCCCGAGGTACTGCTATATACAGCACATCTGATACTTTGCATGGTGGATTCATCCCGGCAGGAACACCAACACAAACGTTACACTTCTAATAAACAGCCAGAACCCCATTACAGGAGACAGTGGGCTATCAGATGTTATCAAGAATGAGTTATTCTTTACCTGTGGATAAAAGAAAAAAAATAATAATCTGTATGGATCAGAGAAAACTGACAGATTTAACTTCTTTGCAGAATCAGTACAGAACCTTTACATAAATATATCTCAGAATCTCTTGCTACGCAACTCAAACTGAACATTTCAACTGGGATTAGATCCCTAGTTTTTCTGCTGTTAAAGTTGAAATGTGCATCATTTTTAAAGACTTCATTTTTTCTTTATTAAATTTCCGTATTTTAAACATGCATATGAAGTAACGATGCTGGATTTCTGGACTGAACGTGTAAAAACTTTCAGATCGCTACAAATTCATGCGTTGTAGATGTCCCTGAATCTGTCTGTAAACTGCTCAAAATGGTCCTAAAACTAGCACCAGATCTTCACGAGAGCTTCAAGAGACTTGCTGAAATGATGAGGTCATCACATGAGGATCCACTGATATGAATAAGTAGACAAGACACGCCCCTTTGAGCTACGGTGAGGCTAAGCTAGGGGGGCAAAGTGTTAGGGCTTTCTGTGGTTGTAAAAGGCATGAAAACTAAAACAACAAGGATTCCTACACATTGTGCAGACGGTTCAAATGAGGAATTATATAATATAATATAATATAATATAATATAATATAATATAATATAATATAATATAATATAATATCATATAATATGACTATTATATGTATCTCTTTATCTTTCTATTTTTATCATATAATTGTATAAATGGCGTGTTTTTCTTGATTTCAATTCATTATCATGAGAAAATAATCTTTGTTATGTCAAGATAACAAGATATGTTTCACAAGACAACAGTGCATAAAAAAAGAAAAATCCATGGTCGTTTTCATCTTCCATAGTTAAAAGCTTTTTTATTTTATGAATTTATTTCAAATCAAATGTTCTGTATTAGTAGCACACATTTTGACATTGACAATAAATCAAACCGCATGAAAATCGGTTGAGAAATGAGCAAATTATGATTTATTTACAGCGTACATGCTTTAGCTTTAATATGAACGTTGCCCCCATCAAGATGGCTGCCGCATAGTTATTAGTAGGCTGCTAGTGGACTGCTACTGCGCTGACGTATCAAGTGTTCTATATGAATCTATGCTAGGATCTCCTCACTTGTTCATGACATGTTGGAGGGGCGGGGCCTCAAAGGCTTGGCCAATCAGAGGATCTGTGAAGTGGGGGGAGCCTTATAGAGACACCAGTTAAAATGAAACACTTCAGAGTGGCTGAAATAAGGCTTTTCTAAAACACTAACAAGTGCAAGAAGAAGAAAAAAATGGCAGAATACCTCCTCTTTAAGTTTATTTTGTTTAAAACCTCTCACATTATAGAGACATGGGAGTCATTCTATAAAATCAAAAATGCAATTAAATCCGGTCTCAGTCTGTTTGCGAGTTCCAGTTACTCCAATTGATGCTGCATAATGGATTTTTACTGTAACTGCTCCAGTTCATCTGTGTACGAGATGCTGCTGGACGAGCAGCTTAAACACACCCTGTGAACATCGACTGTAGCCAGTGTCAAAATACTTTAATGTGGGGAATTGTCCTCCCGTGTCTCTCTTAAGTCGCTTTTACACCTACGTCATTTGGTCTGGTTTTCTGTTTGAACCAAAACCTTGGTCCGAACCAAACAGTCGGCCCTTGGTCCAACTAAAAGTGATGGTCTCAGTCTGGACCAAACAGGACCACAGTCTGGTTCATGCCCAGTGTGAAAGAATTATTTTGAAAGGTTCGAACCTTCGTTCCAATCACAGGATTACACGCTTTCTCCTTCTTTCCTGTCGACGACGATAAAGTTGTCGTCTAATTATATACCTAATAAGACGACCTTGGATCAGCATTATGTACAATTCTTCAAGTTGTAGCTGTTGGTGGTATAAAAACATCAATATTATGATGGCGATTTTATTCATTGTTGACAAAATTAAATTCCTGCTCAACATGTTGACGTCAGACGGCTGACGGTCAAATGACCAATCAGTGTAAACTATGGAGACACGCAAAGTACGCAGTTGATGACGGTATCACGTAGGTTTGTCATGTAAGATCAAATGTTAACAACGTTACAAAAACATGGACTAAGGTCCGGACTTTCAGGTGTGAAAACACCCTTAAGCTGTTCTCTCCAAAAGGACAGGACATTATTGAGTCCGGTTGCTCTTGAGTTCCAGTGTTTATCAGTGTATGCACACCGAATGCCCCCTCCGTGTTCCACAACCAACAACATCAGACAGTAAGAGCAACCTTCATGAAATGCTGCACAAAAAAACAACAACAACAACAATAGTTTGCCTGCAGAGGTGGACATAGCTGATGGATTGACCCAACGACACAGGTCGCCTGTGAAGGAGTCTGGTACAAGTTTTACAAGCATTCAGCACCCTAACAGCTGGGGTTATAGCCAATCTTAGGATGTTTCAGCACTGCTGTAACCATGCTGCTGTTTTTCCAATCTAGTCCTGAAGACATTACTTTTTTTTCGTTCCCAGGTCTGTAAAAACCTGTAAAAGTCACATCAAGGTTTGATTTAAGATCTGTCTCATATTATCTATGAATATGTATGCCTCTGTTTGATATGTTCTCTGTTTACTTTTTTTAATCTGAATTAACTGCTCTTCACCTGTGCAGCAAACACCGCAAACCTGTGAAGGTAAACATCGCAAAATGATAATGCTGCACCGCAGATATTCTTATGCATCATTTAAATTGCCTGTTGCACTGAAAAACCTCGGATGGAAGATCACAGAGGGATTCACTCTGTCAGGGGACCTCTTTTCTTCCCCCCTCCCCAGTGAAGATCAGAGATTCTCCATGCTGATCGGCTGAGCTTAACTCTATTGACATCCAGTCAGGTGCCTGCCTGTCATTAAGGTTTAATAAGACTCACCGCGTAGTTCCTCATTAATAGCAGCCCACAGGGCACACTTATAGGACCTTTGAATGCAGAGGCGAGAGAGCAAGTGAGCTGCCTCAGCGAGAGGGTGGGGTGACACTCTCGTATCGCTCAGCTGACAGAATATTGATAAAGCTGGACACATGTTTGTACGTGCGCGGCAACCACGGGTTTTTAAGCCAGCGCTGTCCTTTTCTGGGCTCCACGGTGAAATTCCAATCCAAAGGGTAACCAATTACTTCAATTCAAAGCAAGCGGTTTGAAACTCTCAGTCCAAATATTTGAGCTGCAGGAGCAAGAAGAGCTTTGGGAGTAAACATATTCTCTGTGTAGGCCTGATAACGTCAGGAGAGTGTGTGTGTGTGTGTGTGTGTGTTTGTGTGGTGTGCATGCACAGGGCTGGAGACTAAGAAATAAGTCAAACACTTAATCAAAGGAAAGAGTTGTAAATCTAGCCTCTAGATACTCACTAACTGCTGAACTCTAAAAAAAAAACATCAACTTCAGAAGCCAGAAGTACCGAAAATATTTTTGTTGATCGTGCACATGTGCTTGTATCTGTGAATCTTGATGTGTTTTTTTTTTTTTAACCCCTTAAAAAATAAACAAACAAAAATCTACATCTAATTGTTAACCAGCGCTTGTTCCTCTTGTTCTCTTCTTGTTGGTTCAGGGTAAACAATTTATTTGCTTTTTATAACAAAAAAGACCAAAAAACTAAAAAAAAAGCACCTGACAGTTACCTTATATCACCTCCAATATGAAACTTTGTGTTTGTTGCATTACTGGGGAAGCTTTTTCGGTGGTGTGCGCTGGGAAGCAGGCTCTGATTGTGGGGTGAAGGGAGTGTTTTGGGTGTAAACACAGCATAGGCATTAGACTTGAAGGGGAAGCACTTAAAAGGCTCTCCTTTTCACAGCCTGAGATCCGTGAAGGGTAAAAACATGTTAGGCAGCTGGAGTGTAATAAAGACAATTGAAGGTATGCTCGTGTCCTGTTGGCATTCTGATGGGGGAGAGAGGTGGCAAAGTTTGTTGTGCTGAGTTACTCTGTGGTGTATTTTTTTTTTTCACATCTTGAAGGAGCTCTTGTGTGTGTGTTTCCACCGCATTGAAGGGAGTGTTTCATAGACACACTCTGTTTTTTCCCCTGAGTAAGTCACTTATAGAGGGGACAAGAGTGGAGGTAGAGTCTTCTTGGGAACACAGGGTCTTTTTTGTTGGTTTTTGGTAACTTTTATGATGAACTCAACCTTTCTTTGGTGAGGCAGATGTAAAGTTAACATTATTTTTCCAGACAAATAAATAAATAAATAAATAACCTCATGACTCAGCATTTTCTTTCCCTTTTTAATCAAAAAATCTCCCAAACTGGTGTGGAAACTTCTTCCCTCCATTCTTTCCATTCACCTCTCCTCTGTTTCTCTCCACCTGTTGGCCACGCCCACCTCGTCAAGCTACTCAGTGCACCTGAGCACCCAGCTGCAGCTCATCTGCAATCAAGCCAGTATTTTAACCTCCTCTGTCGACCAGCTCTTTGCCAGATTGTTCTCAGCTTTCACGCAGAACTTTCCAGTACCTTTACCTGTTTGGGTTTTCCTGTTCTGACCCTCTCCCTGTTTTGGATTATTTGTTGTTTTGAACTGATATCTACCATCTCCCCCGACGTGATTTGCACTGCAGTAGAAGCAACACAAAGAAGTAGAGACTAGCTGGTAAGTTACTTTTGCTTAAGCCTCTTCTTCTTCTTCACCTGTCCTCTGTTTTATGGCAACCAGAGTAGAGAAGCACTACCGCCCCGCTTTGAACCAATAAGTTATACATACTGCATGCTCACTTAAAAGCTCCTTTTCTTTCATTTCAGAGAATTGATATTTTCTGTCTTTGAGTCCTCAATACTTAAAAATTCTCATATCTATAGCATTCACTGTCAGCCAAACAGGACAATAGGGGGAAAAAAACGCATTGGTACTGGCCTTTAAAAGGATGGTACTGTTGTTTCATTGACATAACAATGGTAATGTATCTTGTGATTATCTGACCCAGTGGGAAAAGATGCCAAAATTTTAACTCATGCTTTTATCACCAACCGTATATTATATATTATTTTTACTGGTCTACCAAAAAGTCTCTGAAAAAACTGCAACTTGTACAAAATTCTGCTGCCAGAGTTTTAACGCGTAAAAAGAAAAGTGACCACATCACCCCTCTTCTTAAATAATCTGTACAGGCTCCCTTCTTCTTTTAGAATTTATTTTTGTTAGTTGTTTTAAAAGCTCTACACAGCCTTGCTCCTCCATACATTGCAGAACTTATTTCATTTTACATTCCAACTCGATCATTGAGGTCCTTGAATGCTTCCCTTTTAAATGTTCCCCATGTCTCCCAATCAAGCGCCGGCCAGAGAGCTTTCTGCTTTCAGGTCCCCAAACTTTGGAACTGTCTGCCTCTGGACATAAGAACAGCTCAGAGCTCTCTGGGTGTCTTTAACAGCAAACTCAAAACACCCTTCTAATCTCACTTTTGATTTGGAATAACTGTATTATTACCTTTTATCAGTACTATTATTTTTATCATAACTGTTAATATTATTTTTTTTATCATTCTTTCATTTTATTTATTTTATGTATTTTTACTGATCCTATAGTATTTATTACAAGTTTTATTGTTTTTTTTATTGCAATAATTTTCTCACATACTGATGTTTATCCAGTGTTTTGTTGTTCTGTGAAGCACTTTGAGCTGCTTACTCAAACGTATGAAAGGTTCTATAATATTAAAGTTGCGTTTGAGTGGGAGCAGGTCGGTGGGGAATAATTGGGGACCAAGAATGGAGCCCTGTGGAACCCCACATCCCAGTTTAATAAGATGCATTCATTAAACGGTTTTCTTTTTTTTTGTTTTCTTCACCAGTTGGTGCCATTATTGGTGCATGGATTGTAAGAGGATATGTTACAGTAAAATTGCCTTATTATGCATTTATTCATCTCTTCTATGCATAATCTAGTTTGTCATATACCTGAGAAACTGAGAATTTCAAATTTACCTTTTTCTCACATCAGTTTTGCTTTGTGTAAAACTATAAGAAAAGAAACTTACCTTGATAAGGCATGTGCATGCTTGGTAAGTTTATATAACTGAAATCTATAACAAGCATACAAACTTACATTGAAAAAAACAAAGTAATTTTAAGTGACCAGTTGAGCATTTACTCAGACTTTCTTAAACTCTTTTCTAACCGTAATCCCATTTTAGCCTCCACATGCAGGTGTCACAGAGAGAAGTATAAAAACAGTGGCATTTAGCAGTAATCTCGGGATCTGCAGAATCCTAAAGTGCAGACATTGTTGTCTGGTGGAGTTTGGTCATCAGTATGCAGTTCAGGTGTCGAGCTGGTGGCAAACCTGAGTTACTTTCACTGAAAGAAGATGCTTGCTTCTGCTGGGCATGAGTAGATGAGATATGATACCCAGCCATGACTATTCATGCGCGTTCAGTACTTGATTCTGGTTGGTAAGAACCTCATTACAATGAGGGCTGATTATCAGTAGAAACATCAGGGTACAACTTTATCACACAGTTCTGAACTTCATGGTTTGTCTTGTCATTGCCTCCGAATTCAACTGAATATTGTTGATGGTTTCCAGATAATCAAACGGTGAGCTTCACCTTAGGCAGTAAATTGCAATAAATATTTAGGGCTGTTATGGGGGAAGAAATTCACTGGTGACTCCTCAGCTTTCTCCCTTCACTTTACCCCATATAACCTATGAACAACTCTTTGTTTGACCTCAAACGGTGTCAGACCATCGTCGATATCATCAGGCTAATTTTGGTCATGTGTATGTGCACAGTAACTCAAAGATCATGTCTCCATTTATAAAATATTGTTATTTTTAATACCGAGCTACACATTCTCCATATAAATAAACCCTTTATATTTTGAATTGAGACCTAAAGTTTTGACGTCTAAACCAATTTAGTTTCAGCTTTTTCACCTCACGAGTGACAAATATCTATTACACCCATAGACTGTACAACAGTGGTCCCAAACTATGGCCCGTGGGCCGGATACGGCCCGCCTCCACATTTGGCTTGGCCCCCTGAACAATCCAGAGATGCATTATGATTTTTTTTTTTTTCAGTCTGGCCACGTGATCGAGACTAATACACGCATAGAACGTGACATTCTATCTCATTAATAGTGTTTTAATTTTTTTCCTGACCTTTTTTTCTGTGAAGATCCCGGAAAGGGTTATTAATATTTGGTTAAGTGTGGCTTTCTGGAAAACAATAAATGTTACGCTTAGGCACCCCTGTGATTGTCATACTTTTTCTGTTACAAACTGACCCCGGCCCCCCATCAGAGGAGGGAAAAGTTATGTGGCCCTTGCTGTATAATGTTGTCTGTTTCTGAAATTAGTGTTTTGTAGCAACTCATCTGTGGAAGCCATATTGGAAATTGGGCGGGCTCTGAGCCTCCTCACTGACAGCTGTAGGATGCCCACCTTTCAATCAGCTGAGCTGTGACTCTGATTGGGTAAATTTGTCATCTTAATATCTTCTAAACTGCTGAGTTAGAAAAAAAAATCCCCTTCCTCATGCCGTTAGAGAAATGAGCTATTCAGATGGTTGACATTTTTCGTACCAGACTGTAAACGCATTTATTTCTGCTGTGAAAGTGGTTTTTATTTGGCTTGGTGTCGAAGTGGTTTCTGGTACTTCTGGAGACGGACTCAGGCTGCAGATTTCCAGCACTTGCCTCATACGTTTGGACTGGAGGTTACCGCTTGGTTACACCCTGAGATAAAGTCAGAGTTGTGTCTCACTTTCAAACCGAAACCGACAACCTCTGTAAATGTTTTGTGTTTAACCAATGAAATAACTCCTTCCTCCTCTCTGTTTGAACTTTCTTGCTTCTCCGACGACGGTGCACACACAGTTTAGGAACGACATGTTCAAAGCACTCTGAAGCTCTTTCTGATCTAGGTTTACAACCTAGACATGACCCCTCTCTTGATTGATTGGTGCTTTCTTATTCAGTCCTGCCTCGCACTAGAGGAAAAAACAACAACTAAAACTTCAAAGCATCCTTTAACAAACCTATGAGCTAATTTGACAGACCAAGTGAAGCTACATATGTTCTATATAAATGCTGATAAAGCAGGCGGTGTGCACTGAAAGTACAAGAAGTATGACATGTAAGAAGGCAGCATCTCGCACATTACAAGCACAAGCACATACTCTGGGCAGATGCATCTTTCCTCTTTCCCTCCTCCCCCTCATTCTTTCAACCCAGATAAGAAAAATCTGAGAACCCAACAAGTTCAGATACCACTGGAAAAACAAATAAATGTCTTAAAATAAATAAATAATCTGCGCTGAGACCTTCTTTAATGCACGGGGTTTTGGTTTATTCAGGAGGCGAACAATAGATGTAACGTTGTCAGACGGAGTCGAGACTGAAGCGAGCAGAGTGTGTGGGCGTGTGCGAATGACAAACCAGAAAGTGCTTGTTTTTAAAATGTCCTCGCCATCTCAGAAACGGAGTAAAATAAAGTGCAATGCCAGTTCTGCTGGAAGCGTAAGGACATCACATTGTGAGCTGCACACAGGGAGCACACGGGAGAAATGTCATGCTCATACTTCAACCTAAAAGGCCAACACTGTTTCCTTAGATCAGAGACTTATAAAGGTGCCATTATTCTGACAAAAAGCTGCTTTTACAGTGAAACAGTGCTTCTCTTTGACCTTGTGTCTTGTTGTGTAATTTTTCATGGTAATTTAGGGCCTAAGACCTTCTGCTGGCTTTGTCTTGGTGGTCCCAGCATTCCTCTTTCTAAACACTTCATACCTTAATTTTTCTAATTTCCCTATGCCAAAACTCTTGAAGAAGAAGAAGATGCAGAGGCAATCATCAGGAGAGTCCAGTTCAGCTTGAGTCCATACTTTATTCAAAGTGAGCCATTTTGAACAAAGCAAGTGAGTTGAGCAGTCTGCAGACAACCAACAACAACCAACAACTGCCTACAACTGCCGCCAACTCCCCTCCTGCCAACTCCCCTCTCCCCTCCTAACTGCTAACAGCCCCCTCCTAACTAACGCTCTCTAACTCCTCACTCTCCTTCCCCTAACCCCTCTCTTAACATGACCAACAATTCACATTTTTATAACCCAGAGGACGGTTACTTTCTCCTTGCTCCTGTCTCTGGATTGGTCATCTCTGTTGAAAGACAAGTCTTCTTTAGGTGAGCTCCTTATATGGAGGGAAGATCCTTCTTGATCGATGCAGGGGTTAAAAATAGAGACTGATTGCTGTGGTCACACTGAAGATTCTGCTGTGAATCAAATTGAGCATTATTCAAAGGTGTCATCATGAGTTTGCTTATATACTTTGGTTCTGAACCTGGTTGCAACAGTTTTTTCTTCCATTGGCTTTTGTTCCCATGTTGGTTAATGCATCTATGTGTTATAAGACATGGCTCTTTCGGGGTCCACCAGCTGGTCATTGAAGATCAGATGTCTGCGAGCCTCAGCATCGTGGCCACACCAGCCTCCACGGCGTCTGATAGGGCAAAGGTCAACAGATATATGACTTTGTTCTTTGCTCTGGGAGACAACTGCAGGCATTTCATATCTTTGCTTCACTTGTCTTTTTCTGTGAAAAATGTTCAATACTATATTTATGCTACTCAGAGTTTTTCTTGGGTTTTTAAGCTTCATTATTTTATACAGCAATCCTTTAACATCCAGTGAACAGTAACTTGGCTCGTGTCCAGTTACTTCACCTGTTTTGGGGCATTCTTTAGTTATTTTTACAGCCATGGCATGCTCCAGGAAAACCTATGTGCATCATCTGACTCTTCCAGAATGCAATGGGCAGAGTAATTTATGTTTCTGCTTTCTAGTAGACTGAAGAAAGAGACAGCTGGCTGCTATATGTAAGCTGCTCTACATTTTGGACTTGTGACTGTCCCAGAAGTTATATTTTTACAAATAAAATTTTCTACAGTCTGAACTACTCTCTCTTTGTTTATGAGGCTCTTTCTGCTCCTTGGATTCGCCTTTTTGAATTTCTATTTGTTGTGGTTTGCTTTAATGCAAAAGAATTCTGATATTATATTTCTAATTATAGCCAACTTTGTTCGAATAAAAAAAAAAAAAAAAAAAAAGGAATGAGAACAAATTTGAATCTCTCCGTTAAATCTGCAGCCTCACAGTGAGGACCTCTCAATCGATATTTTCTTCCGCCTATCAGTTCCAGGCGAGCGAGCGTGGTAGTGGCATACTATTAGGTTATTAGAAAAGCAAATCAGTCAGCAGAATTAATTTTCTTGAAAAATATGAGTCTGGCTAAAGGGAATTAATAACCATTGCAGGGCTTGTAGACGCTGAATTTTCATCACTTCTCCCCAGCCGTTGCTTCATGTGAGCTGCAATCTGTCTGCTTTGATCAAAGCAGGCCGTTGTTTATCATGAGACATGTTCTCTTCAGTGGGCATCACAATGAGGGGTAAAGATTCCTCTTGGAGGTCTCAGAAAGGAGTAACCACAGCACGTCTGTGACTTTTTCCCCCGCTGTATGTCTGTTTTGAGTTTAGACCAGCCATTTATACTCCATTAAGATGAATGATTGATCTACAAAGGCTGGTGCTGAGACTGGGCGTGATCAAGCTTTGACTTTTGATGTGTAGAGGGATGCAAATTGTATGTGCTTGTCAGCATGCGGTGGAGCAGGGAGAGACGGGAGAACCCTTTACCTCCAGGGCTCAGAGTGTTTACTGTCATGTGAACCATAAAGAAACATGTTTCTTTCTTTGCTGTCCACGACGAATGCCAACAAAAAATATAGTGTTCAAAAAATAAAAAATAAAAGTGAAGGCCCACTTTACGTTGACTGTGATATTTTGGGATGTCAAATCCAAATGTTATTTATCAAAGTAAAAGAAATGTCAAATTTGGCATTATATTTGTACAGGCCTGGATGTTGTTGACATCCACTGAGACATGAAGTCTTTCATTTGGAGTATTTCTGGTTGTTTCGAAGCCAGAAACTCTTGGATTTTTTATTTTTCCTTATGTTTTGTAAACGAAACAATGTGTTTCCAAACAAATTCAGTCACTTGTCTTATAAGCAGCAGAGAAATGTAAAAAAAAAAAAAAAAAAGTTTAGCAAAATGCAAATGAAATCACCATTCTCAACATATCAACATATCAATAAAAAATGCCTGTGTTTCGGTCAATGGACCTTATTTTAAATTTGTTTTTGAAGAGTTAATTAAAAAGTAGAAAATAGCCACACAAAAAATTATAATATGCAAAAATAAGGCAACTGAAGGCAGTAGAGAGTGCATATTTGCACTTTGAGATTTGAAATCTCAACAATTTAAGTCGTTAAAACTGCTAAAAATCAGCATTAGGTTAACAAATATTCAGACTAATAAATCAATGGACTAGAGGACTGGAGGACTCTACTGGCTATTGGTCCTGGTTCTCAGTTCTGTTACTCCTCATATGAGTAACAGGAATGAGTTTTTAACAGAGAATTAGCAAAAACATGAAATATAGCCACATTACATTTATGCTAATAGCATGAAGACACTTAGCACATTACAGCAATTCAACAAAAAAAAAAAGTGTTTTAAAAATAGACATCAATAATAATAATTTCAGTAACAGGACTGAGCTGAGATTTGAACCCCCTCTGTCAGCAGTGAAATAAATGGAAAAGTTAATGAGTGAACTCACTTTTGGCCTGCAGAGGATCTGAATGATACTGACTTGTGGAATATTCCAAATTTTCCAGAGGGGGTGATGTGTTAGGGTAACAGGACTGAGTCAAAACCCAGGGACACCACAAGAGTCTGAATTTTAACTACAGAAAATAAACTTAAAATATCCACTTGTTTCTTCAAAAGCCGATGTGTGTTTTAACTTTCGCCGACGATTATCAACTTCCGGTTGCCCTGCAATGATATGGTTGACCGCTGCAAGCGAGCTAGCTCAACACAACTCGTGTGAAATCATTAATGCTAGAACAGGGCTCAGTGTAAACTTTTTGAAACATCCGCACTATGAATCCACCTACGATATTTGTTCATTTTGTCGCTTTCTTGCTGTTAAAAGCAGGTTAATACAGCGAGTATGACAGCTAGGCTAACATCAGTTTTGTGATCTCTATGGCAACGTAAACCCAACGTTCAACTGGAAGAGCAAAACCAACAACTACATTTCTGAAGGATTTAAATGATTAAATGTCATGGTAGAGTCTAATTTCAGGACACTTGGTTTAATACAAAAATGTATAAATGCATGATAAAATAAACTGTAAAATACATTTTATTTCCTGGGGATGCAAATGGCTCTGATTCGTTGGATTGGCCCATGCACTGCATGTTACTGAACGTGAGTTTAAAACTTCTTCCAGAGCCAAGTACAAATATGCTAAAACATGCAGAGAAATATAAACAAAGGCCCTGAGAGCAAAAGAGCCTGACTTTTAATTTCCGACACCGTGTCCAATTGAAGTCAAGTAATCTAATGGGTGTTATCTTATCTGTGGGGAAAGTAATTGAGGTCGCAGTCTCGGGCGCAGTCAACACTTCCACTTCGGCGAGGTTGGTCCCTTTATCTGACTTCAAACGCCAACCATCAGACACTGAAACACTGGGTTGAAAGTACTGTACCTGAGGTCAAAAACATTAACAGAGCTGGAATATTACCATGCAGGCTGCATAGGTAAGTAATGTTTAGGCTTGGGGGATCCTACAGGGCTGTCTGATTAACAGTGCTCATGAGTTCTGCTGCTATTTCTATCCCACAGAAGAGGCTGGTGTGTATAAGAATGCAGCACCATGCTTTTGTGGATAATGTGTGTGTAGTGTGAGGGGCACAACAGCTAATTTGCATTCAGCAGCAGATTGTCGTATGCTTAACTTTCCTTAATCACCTCAGTCATCTACAAATGCTCCTCATGTCTAATTTAAAGACTCTCGTCTACTCTACCTTTTAAACTGAGGGGACACGGTCTCCTCCTGCTCGATGGGAATTATTCGCCTCTTGTGTCTTTGACTTTACTACATCGCAGATTTGCTGAAGCCAGAACACTTAACTGCAGAAAGATTTAATGACTGCATTTACATACATGCAGTCAGTATTGATCTGCCCCAGATTCCACGCAGTCAGCAGATTCTGAATCACCGGCATCAACGTTAATGTCATAACATGCCAGTTTTCGAGACGGGCCCGTAATGGCATCACAAACAACTTTAATAGCACACTTAGCTTTTAGCGACTGCGCATACGAAACGAGCTGCATTGTTGTCAGCTCTCATCGCTTCAAATGAGCCTTGTGTCTCAGCGTAGGGATTTTAATTGGCCGAGATAAGCTTGTGTCAGACAAGAATTAGAGCCGAGGACTCAGACTTCGAAGACTGGTCTCAATCAGTGTGAAGTTTTGCCGCTTTTGAGTTTGATTCTCTTTTCTCAACTCATAAAAAATGAAACGCGTTATGGAGTCAAGCTGTCTCTAAAGCTTCTCAAAATGAAATTAATCACCGCTGTGTGAGAATTAGAGTTTACAGCTGCGCCAACAGAGGTGAACCATGACTGTAATTGCCATATAATACGGCGGCATGACTCGTTGGAAGTGAGATGTGAAAACTGCCTCGCCATCGTTTTCTCTCATATGTGATTTCATGCAAATGTCTTAAACCCTTGGAAAAAAAGCTCGGTTTTTATAATGACTTTTTACGCCACATTTCATTAGAGATAGGAGCTGGCTTGTGCCTTAAGGGCATTAATACCCCACGAAGGCTCAAAGGTAGGAAAACTTATATATGTATGCAAAATATTTGATTATGTGCTGCATACTGTGTTTTTGTTGAGGTGGTGGGGTGTATTTAAAGGTATGGCTCTTGACTGTCGAAATAAATGGATGTTGTTAATCTTAAAGCCGATGAGCAGACCTAACTTTTCTATTTACCGTCTGTGAGCCAGATGGTTTGTGTTTGTGAAGGATTTGCCACCACACCCCCCCACCCTCCACTGGGCCTCCCACTGCAGCAGAAAAGAGAAATGCATTCATATTGTCAAATTTAAAGGATCAAAAATACATTTGAACACTCACTAGGAATGTCTTCTTTCATCTGTTTAGTCGTTTTTAAAAGAACAATGTGACAAAGAGAGCTCATCACAGCTTTCTTACTCTGAGCCTGACTGATGTAGGTGTCATCAGATGGGCCCATTAAGGGACCTTTCACACCAACGTTGTTTGGTCCGGACTTTCAGACTTGTCTGTTTGAACCAAACCAAAATGATAGGTGTGAAACCTTCCCTGGACCTTGGTCCAAACCAAACAGTCAGACCTTGGTCCGACCAAAAGCGGTGGTCTTGGTTGGGACCAAACGGGACCACAGTCTGGTACATGCCCAGTGTGAAAGCATTATTTTGAAAGGTTTGGACCTTCGTACCAATCACAAGATTACACGCTTTCTCCTTCTTTCCTGTTGACGACGATAAAGTTGTTGTCTTATTTTGTAACTCATAAGACGACCTTGGATCAGCATTATGTACAATTCTTCAAGTTGTCGCTGTTGGTGGTACAAAAACATCAATAACATGATGGTGATTTCATTCATTGTTGACAAAATTAAATTCCCGCTCAACATGTTGACGTAAGATGGCCGCCGACCAAATGACCAATAAACGTAAACTATGGAGACACACAAAGTACGCAGTCGATGATGATATCACGTAGGTTCATCATGTAAGTTCTGTTAGTCCGTTTGTAATAGTGACAGTGTGAAACCATAACAGACTGAACCAAATCTATGCAATGTAACAAAAACACAGACTTTGGTCCGGACTTTAAGGTGTGAAAACACCCGAAGATTAAAGGGGCTGTGAGGACTATCTGTTTGAAGTGGACTGCAGCGACACTCTTAACAAGGCATGTGTTTATTTTCGAAATGAATGGAGATCAGATCTTCTTTTTAACACTACTTTTCTTTGTTCAAGACAACTTTTTACCGGATACAACGCGACATGGTAAAGTATTCATCAACAGTTACACAGGGCTGTCATTTGAAATGTGACAACAAGCTAAATGTGTAAACTCATTTCGTGTGGTTTAGTAACCGGCTATATTTAGAGTGACTCACAGCCCTACCAGAGCTCATCTACCAACTCTAACCTCACCAAGCAGAGCTAACGTAACTTCACTCTGCCGTTTTTTTGTTTTTTTCAGATGACGAAACAGTTACGCTTTGAAGAACAAATCAATGTTATCCTGCCCTCTCTGAATGTAGGAGCCCAGCCTGGCAGATAGATAAACAGTTCTTTAAAAAAACGATTTAAACTAAAAGTATTCAAGAATTTTTCACCATTTATTCTATGGAGGCCCTGCATGGCCAAAACACTCAAACTCAAAAGTCATGCGAGAACTGAACCGAAAATTACTAAAATAAAAAATCTGTAGCACCAGTGGAAAAGTTGGTGTAGAGCCCTGAGCTGATACATATTTTTCACCATCAGACGCTGGTTTCTGTACTTGATCAAAAATCCACTTTCAGTAAGCCTCTTTTTTATGTTAGGCACCCAAACACAGCTCTGAGTGAATGTATCACATTGATTGGTTCAGAGTTCCAACACTGTAGACTTATAAACATTGACTTAAAAAAAACTTTTTTGCTAATTTTATCATTGTTGTTTATTGTATTTTATTATTTATTGCTAATTTTACTGAGCCACAAATCAAAACAAGTCTGAAAGCAAAATGAAATGCAAAACACTTTTTTCCGCCTTTTTTTTTTCTTTTTTTTTTTCTGAACATTCATTTCTCTTGCTGTGTGGCAGACGGTTAAGTCTGTTGCGTGCATTTTTTAAAAATCTCTCCATCTCTCCTCCACTCAATCTATCAGGTCGCTGGCTCACGTCAGGCTGTCTCGTGGCAGCGAACTGACTGATCGCTGTTTGAGGTGCAGGGAGAGGGAGGTGCTGCCAAGACAGACCTCTGCGTAGCAAAGAATGTAGTCGTGCACGTCAATCAGACCTCCACATGACCTTGTGTTGAATCAAACGGCTCCAGCGGCGGTAACTCAGAGGAAACGGAGCCAAGAGCCTTTCCCCATAGTGGTCTGCAGGTGCTTTTTCCCTGTGATGTAAAGAAGGGTAATGCTTTAATTAACGTAATTTCATTTCACATATATCACAGAAAGTGGTGTGTTTGTGGATTTCTTTGACTTTCTAGGTGGTCATAGAGAAAAGAAATAATGGATGATCATGAGGATTATGTTGTAATGGATCATGACCTCCATGTGGCTGTCCAATGTTCAAAGCTTTCTACAAAATCCTGCTATTAACCCTGTAAAGCCTGACCCATCAAAAAATAGCCAGAAATTCTCTTTTTTTAGAACTGAAATGTTAAATGACACTGAACAAAATCCTATATATATATTATTTTGTTAATGATACATTTATATATTTTATCACATTTGATAAATTGGATTGACTTGGCAACTTTTTTTCTCACAGCAATGTGGCGAATTAGACTTAAGTTCTTTGCACACAGTCTGTCTTTTTTGTATGTATTTTTTGGATCCATAATCATAAATAAATAAATAAATAAACGTCATGCAAAGACACCCTTTACACTGAATCCAATGTGTTTATCTTTCTTTTGATTGCAAAAAATTGCAGCACGATTCTTCAAAAAAATACTAACCTTCTTTAAAATTATCAATGATTTTTCATTAAAAAAAAAATGTGTGTGAATGATTTCATGAGAGCAGCTGTTTTGAAAAAGCGAAAATACAACTTCAGCTGCGTGTAGTGGAATGATAATCCTCGAGGGGGTAGAAAACATGTATCAGGTCTTATACAACAGGTTTTAAGGAAACTGTCATGTCGATGAAACAGAGGTCTTTGAAACACGTGTACAAAATGTGATGTTTTTGGCACTAAAGGGTTAAAATCAAACTGCAAAAAGCATCTAAAAACATATTTTAGATCTCAAATTGTTTTATAAAGCACAGTGTAACTTCTGGGCTCTACCACTCTGCTCTGTTTAAAAAAGGAGAGACTGCATTCTAACATCGAACTCTTGTGCCTGCTTATGATTTTGTTCTGTGAACAAGACAACTGGTTTAGCATTACCCCCTGTGGAGAACACGGCTTTTGATGTTCTGTCTTTTTTTTTCCTCCCTCCATCAAAGGAGGAGCATAAACCTTTGCAAACTATGCCTTGTGTAAGTGTTGCTGCTCGGCCAGAGCAGAGTTGGAGCTGGAAGATCGGATAAATGATAAAAGAGAACACTGGCATCTCTGGTAGAAAACACAGATATGTTGCATGGCAACAGGATTTTTTAAATTTCGTAAAGAATAAATCCCCCTTTTTTAAATTAAACCAAAGAATCTGTGTTTTCATCCCCAGCAAAATGTGCAAACGTTGAATAAAAGCAATAATAGGCTGAAACGTGTAGGGTAATGCAATACTGTGGGATATTTGCACAGCTTTGTCATGTTGTTATATATTAAAGCTTACCATGAGCAACGCAAAAAGTTTGGTTGAGACAGGCCAGCATTTCCTGTTTAGGGTTACGCTTAGGAAATAAACATCAGGAAAATGCAACACTATCCAATCGTTAATCGTAATTTCATAGCTACTTCATAACTAGATAAAGCACTCAAATCTGACCCGTGACTGCTCCTTTATATATGATATCCAGCTGAGTCTGTATTTGTATTTATAATATATATCAATTTAGTTGCAAAAATGCACATAGAATAAAAATTGGATTATGACCCATCTGAATAATGGAGGACATTGGATGAGAAGAACGTAAGGTAAAAGAAGAAGACCAGATTTTCACATCCATTCCAGTCAAAGGTGCCATGTTGGTTGGTTTTGGGATTAGTTGACATGGCTTGAGGGACGTAATCTGGTGTGACAGATGTCAGAGCAAGAAGCTTTGTCGGGTAAAGAGCAGGGCAGCTGAAAGATAGAAGAGGTCTGGGCTTTTTTATGCAACCCACCGAGAGGGATGGCACAGAGAACACAGAAAAAATGTTTTGAGAGGAGGATGTAGAGCACAAAGTAAAAGTCCGTTTATGGATAAACAGAGTGTCATCAGCATAAGAGTGAAATTTATTTCCGCTCATTACCCTGCTGTGCTAAAAAAATTGAATACAAAAACTTGACGATAACAGAGATCCATTCTCAACAGCAAAGGTAACACAGGGACATACTGACCACACAACTGAAATCAAATCAGTCCACTAAAAGGCGTCCAACACATCAGTGGCAAAAACATTGTGTAAGAGCAGCGAGAGGAGCTTCAGGGCCCTAAGTGGAATAAGCTCCTGTCCAGCAATAAAAGCAGCCGAGCTGGTGAGAGCATCTTATTGAAACCATAAGCAGTAGAGATGTTTAAAGGTGTTTATATAAAAGCTCCAAGAAGAAGAAAAATCAAGACGTGTTCCTGCAGAACTTCTTTTCACCTTGTATAACCTGAACTTTAATGGGATTGAGGTTTGTAGCAAAATACAAGAAAATACTTCAGCAATTAGGGTTATAAAAGCGAAACATGGATTTAAAAAAGGGGGGAGGATCAAGTATTGCGCCTTGAGGAACACCACTGATGCAGTAATATTTTGAAATATGAACAGCTTTTCTTAGAAACACCAATTATTAGGTTATGAAACACTAAAGATCAAAACATGCTCTCTTTATATTGATAATATAAAATGTTATTACTTCTGACCACTTTGACGTAGATTTATTTGAAATGCCCTGTAATCACAGTCATGATCAAAAGTAACCGCAAGAATTTCAAACAAAATATATTTGTAAATCAATTGCACTAAAGATTTCTCAGAGGTCTCTGTTTGCCATGAAGTCTGGTTTTGATTGCAGATATGTCGTGAATAACTTAATTTCCAGAACCTTGTGCTCAAACTTTTTTTTCTTCTGATGTTATGATCTAATACTAGAAGTTTTAGCTTACTCTGGCTGGAATGGTTATCAAACAAAAAATTTTTGTTACCTGTACCAGTACTGATACCTTAATGTTGGTAGCGGTTCATGGATTTTTTGATACCAATTTTATAATATCGATTCTACAAAAAAAAAAAAGAAAATTACATTACACATTACAGTAAAACTTAAGTTTTATTTTTCAGTTTTAGTATTTTTCCAATCTGCACAGTTTTTTTTTTACATAAAAAATAAACAATAATTGCCAATGAAAAAGAGAAGTTGCAAACAAGTAAGAGATCAGTATATGCTTAGCACACTGTAAATTTTTCTATAACTATAAATGAATTTTCCTCTGTTGATTCTTGTTTGTTTATCTATTTATTTATTTATTTATTTCAAAATATCAACCTTTATCTGGGTTTGGGATCAGCAAAAGTGACCCAAAAGGGACAAGCGTTATTCCTTTGAATGCACTCTCCTGCTCTGGCTGCAGCTTGGAGGAACTGCTGTGACACCCATCTGTTCTTAATGCAGAGTAATGAAGCCGATTGTCAACGGGGGCCATATTGGACATGATGCGGGAGTTGAGCCTCCTTACTAACATCTATAGGACGCCTGTCAGCCAACTGAGCATAGCTGTGCTTCTGATTGGACAAACTCATGGTCTTAATATCTTCTAAAACACTAAATTAGATAATAACTCACCCCCCTACCGTGTGTATTGACAATGAAATGAATAATTCAGACCCAGTATGTTTTTTTTCGTGCTGTAAAAGTCAGTTTTTTTTTTGGCTTGGTGTGTTTGTGGTTTCCGGTCTTTCTGCAGTCAGCTTCAAGTGGACACTCAGTGAACTGCAACTTTTAGCACTTTCACATAGGCTTCATTTTTCTAAATAAGATGTTGCCCTTTGGGGTGAATTCACACTTTCACATCAGCCTCCAAACTCCAGAAAAGCTGCTAGGTTGGCAACACTGTCCTGCATACCGCGACCATGTGTAATGTTACAGCCAATCCCCGATGGCATCATCAGATCTTGATCATGCAATGAACCCTTTGGGTACTGAAACTTGGCACCAAAAGACGAGGCATGTTTTGATACTCAGTACTACAGAAGCATTTTGTACGGTGCCATAAAGAACTAAAGTTCGGTACCCAGCCCGATTGAGTGATGTGTTTGACAAGTTGTACCTGTGCTATTTTTGTGCCGTCAATACATAATCATTTGAGTCCTTGTGGTTTGGCTCTTGAGGGACGCATAACAGATCCTTAGAAACTTGACCATCTTGTTCAGAATGAGCCATATTCACCAACAAATACATTAATTTAAAAAAAATAAAGAAATAAAAGCATGGGACACTGAATTGCTGCAAAAATCTATTTACGGCAGATCTGATGCTGATGTATAAAAATCTAAGAGTATGAGAACGTTTGATTGATGCGTATGGTGGATATTGCACATTTCTGCATTTGTGATCTGGCTCTCGGATTTTGTTATGAACACAAAAAGCTCATATTTTCTCTGTGCACAACGTTCAGATCTCTGCGAAATAGGCTGGTGTGCATTAAATTGCTTCTGCGTTGCAACGAGCTCTTCCTTTCATACACAATGTAATGCAATGCCTTGGTAATAAAATATGACTGAGGAAACTATCTTTGGGGGAAATAAGTGGATTTTACCCCAGATACAATGTTTCCAAGGGACACAAAAGAAGATTAATGTGGTAAATATGCAAGGACTATTTTAAGGTTTCCTGGACTGATTTAGTCTGGTCGCTGCTACAAAATGTGAAGCAGAATAACATTAAAGCCAATAAGACAAGTCATACCTCACGTTTTCTCTGTCATCTCATTTCTCTCTCATTTCCTCTCATTTAGTCGTCTCGAACTCTGATGTTAAAGTGAAGAAATGCACATGGAAGACCTTCCTCGACGTAGAACCTGCAGACAGTGTCAACTGTCAGGGTTTCTTTAAAGTGGGTCCCACTGCCTGATAAGAGATAGGATCAAGTCAGCACAGATCATCAAGTCGTGGTTCTTTTACAACCCCTGCTGGGGGACTGTGATTTCACTGTGGGCCTCAGGAGTCTTAGTGATATCTGAGAGCCTCTTTACCCACACGCTGCAGAAGATGAGCGGACAGATTGGAGCAGATATTCCTCAGATGTCTGTCATATGGGGAGAGATAACTGGTCTTGCCTGTGGCTGAGCAAAGCAATGGGACCATCGCTTGATATGAATTGCAGTATTGATTTTTAGACAAAAGTGTTTCAGCCTAGGCAATGATGCATTAAGATGACTTCATACCACTGCATGATATATGCATGACACTATCCCAGTTGTGTGCATACAGTGCACATTAAGTTAACCTCTCCTTAATGTGTAGAAGTACTTAAGTTAAAGGGAATTTAAACTGCGACCACTCTGCATAACTGCAGCGGCTTCTCTTTGTTTGAAGCCGTTTATGTCAAACTTATTCATCAAAACACTTACAGAGAGAGTTTGGGCTTGTATTAGGTACTCGTGGTAATAAGTACGTTCTGTAAAGCAGATTAAAGTCAGAACAGCTCCTGTTTGGAGAAGCCATCCGAGTTCCTTTACTGAAAGGAAAGGCTGTCACACGTCAAGGTGAAGTGGTAAAAATATTGAAAAAAATTGAACTTAAACTATTAATTTTTTTTTTTTATATGAGGGGATTTCAAGTGGCTAGCAAGCATGGCAAAAGTGGCCCCATCTGTGCAACGTGTCCTTACAACATGCAAGCATCAAATCACGTGTGTGTAGGAGATCACAGAGTGTATTTTCTTTTTCTTTTAAATGTGCTCTTTATAGGTAGTACTGTTGAATCTCAGCCTTTTTTGTGGAGTTTCTCGTGTCTTGACAGCAGGCCAGGTGAGGCCCTGAATCTGACAGGCTAAACTTACTGAACTGTTCTGTTAAAACTATGTCACTTAAAAAGAGTAAAACACACGAGGAGTCCAATCATCAGAAGAGGCCGGTCGGCTGAATCCGAGATACTTTATTCAAAGCAAGCAAATCTGAACAAAGTAAATGAGTTAAGAGCTTCTGCAGATCACCCCAAGCAACTGAAAACATGATCAACAAGTAGCATTCTTATAGCCCAGAGGACGGTTATTTTCTCCTCGCTCCTGTCTCCGGATTGGTCATCTCTGTCGAAAGACAAGTCTCCTTTAGGTTAGCTCCCTATATGTTGGGAAGATACTTCCTTTTCGATGCAGGGGTTAAGAATAGAGACTAATTGCTGTGGTCATACTGAAGATTCTGCTGTGAATCAAATTGAGCATTAATCAAAGGTATCATCAGGAGTTTGCTTATAAACTTTGGTTGTGAATCCGGTTGCAACAGTTTTTTCTTCCATTGACTTTTGTTCCAATGTTGGTTACTGCATCTATGAGTTATAAGACATGGCTCTTTCAGGGTCCAGCTGGTCATCGAAGATCAGATGTCTGCGAGCCTCAGCATCGTGGCCAGGCCAGTCTGAACGGCGTCTCGATAGGGCAAAGGTCAGAAAATTTATGACTTTTTCTGCGCTCTGGGAGACAACTGGAGTCTATAGTGAGCGTGTTGCATTTTTGAGAACTCAGCAAGCTGCACTCATCTTTCTCTGTGAAAAAATCTTCTACAGTACCATACATTGAACTCAACTGAACTTCATGAATTAATTGTTCCTCAAACATGTCTATGCAAACAGCTAACCTGCCTAACCCTAACCCTAACAAAAAGAGGAT
Organism: Labroides dimidiatus; assembly: GCA_030710495.1. Taxonomy (NCBI): domain Eukaryota; kingdom Metazoa; phylum Chordata; class Actinopteri; order Labriformes; family Labridae; genus Labroides; species Labroides dimidiatus. The sequence goes on from CM061143.1 coordinate 5,842,813, forward strand.
CAAAACACTATGGTGGCCACTAGTTTGGACACGCCAGTTGAAAATACCATGTTGATCCCAAACAGAAACTGCTTCTCTTTCCCCTTAAAAGAACATCTGAAGGGGCGCAGATGGCCTAGCAGTCTAGGTCGCATCCTATGAGGTTCGCCCTTGAGCGGGTGGTCCTGGTTCGAATCCAGCCTGTGGCCTGCTTCCCTCATGTCATTCCACACTCTCACCCTGTTTCTGACTCCATCTACTGTCCTTTCTTCTAAAATTAATTAGGCATAAAAGCCCAAAAAATAACTTTTAAAAAATAGTACATTTGAAAAAGTGTGACTGTCTTAAAGTCAAGGTTAAGTAAGTAAACTAATTGAATAAGGCCAGGAATCACTCACATCTCCACTGCCAGGAGGGTGAAAGATAGAGAGACACTTCCATATCGTGTACTTCTGCACTTACACTTACTATTTTGAGCACATAAATGGGTTCACGCGGATGGTGTGTAAAAAACGCAGTGCTCTTTGATTTCTCAGCTGGTGCACCCAACAGGGAAAAAAGTTGAGTGTAGAGCAGCGGGAATTTCTCACACTCAGTGGTCGTCCACATTGGCTACGTAGATGAAGGTGCGGGAATGAACCATCAAACGGTGGTTGATTGCTGTAATCAGTGAATAGCAGAAGACCACCTGTGAGCGGTTGTCAAATGCGATCGCAGTTTCCAGTAAGTGCGACGCCGCACTGTTTGATTTGGGACAACCAGAGATCTTTAACCACAGATCTCTCTGGGAGTCTCTGAGTTTGTCTGTTAGGTTCCTTTGGATTGTTGCTGTGGACGGCCTGCTGCCATGGACCTGCCAGACTCCAGCTGCTACGGCTTCTTATAGTTCTGTGTTGTTGTGACGATCATGGAGAAACTGTGAGTCTGGTTCTGTCTGAGATTTCTGCCTGTTAAAGGGAAGTTTTTTCTCTCCATTGTAACTTGCTAAATGTTGCAAAGGTCTGTACTCATGGCGGGTTAAGATGAGATCAGACTTCTTATCTTGTCTTGATGTTGGGTCTCTGTTAATAAATTTTATTATTTACAGGTCTAGACCTGTTAACGCTTTTGGAAAGCGTCTTGAGATAACATTTGTTATGAATTGGCGCTATATAAATAAAGATTGATTGATTGATTGCACTTACTGGAGCGATGTACGAAATCTTACAGGGTAGTGTTGTCAGAGTGTACACAGTGCACTTCATGTAAGTGCACTTAGGAGAGTAGATGATTTGGGACACAGCCAGTGTCTTGGAAATTAATCTTTTGGAATTGACGCCTTGGTATGTATCAGTTTGTTTTCAGAGGGGTCATATTAGACAACATATTAGCAAAATTGCAGAAAAAGATGGGAAACCAAAAAGTAAGACAATTATAAATAAAGACTTTTCAAACAAAAAAACCCCACCAAAAATTATGAAACGCATGGTACTAAACATCGATGGACAACAGAAAAGAGAAAGAAAATGTGGAGGTCAAAATGATTTCCAAGTGCTGCCAAACCAACAAGGCCCGATTGACATGACCTCCATTAAGACCATGGTGATCTGGAAAAGGGAAGCAGACCTCACTAAAACGCAGGGGGCGGAGCCAAAGCCCAGCATTCATCCTTACAGAAGAAAGAAATCGAGCACAAAGAGGGAGAGAGAGGGATAAAGACAACATGATAAAAAAAGATCATATGGAGAGATGCACCAACAGCCAAAGGACAGAAAAGTTTTAAGTAGTTCTTATAATCCAGCACAGAAAAATCAAGAGTGAGACGGATGCCCAAATAAAAACAGACACTTTAGAAAAGATGACCACAGACGATGAAAAGTGACTTCACGGAATCTTTGACAATAACCTGCCAGAGGGGGTAACCGGTAGAAGGCCTTGAGTAATCAACGAATAAGCAGATTTAAGAGATTTAAAGGCCTCAGCAGAGTCCGACTGCCTGATGTCAGCAGGGATTATTGCAGAGGAAAGAAGTCACAAGTTTAAGTCACTGGGACATTTTTAATGAGGCCTGTCTCAGCAGTGAAAGGAAGCAGGGCGATGCGCAGTGACTCGTCAAGTCAGCAGACCGCCGTGGCGAGCGGTAAGCAAAAGCTACGAGGAGAGGCTATTGCTGCTTCACATTTAATAAGAAAGTGACCCGACGCCAAGAATGTGACCTCAGAGACGGCAGGGGTACAAAGCATTATCTTCCTTTATAGAATCCAGTCAAAGGTGCTGCCTCTTTAATGAATAGGTTTGAGTATCTGGAGGTGCCAAAAGCCTCACTTGCAGGATCAAAGGCCTCATTCAGGTGAATACTGAACTAAGCAAAGATTACAATCTCTTCATAATGTGGAACAAGGTCTCCGAAACAGTCTGGCCATACCTAATGGAAATGAAAGAAGCTCAAAGTTGTTTTATTGAATTAAAGTTTGGAGGTCACATTAAAAATAAATGTTTCATGAAGGCGACACTGAAAGAGGAAAGTGAGGAAACTTTATTCAATGACAATAATATTTAAATAAACCATTTGGTGTGAACCAGCTTTCATGAAAGTTGAGTATCTGATGGACTTTCTCAGATGGAGTTAAAAGCTTGAGTTTGATAATTCACACACTTGGGATGGGGGTGGTGGGATGGGGGGGTTTGAGAGTCAGCACCTGTTTTGATAACCGGGCTAGTTGTCTCATTGTCTGTGTTGCAAAGCTTTCCCTGGTTCGAAATTTTACAAAACTGATACTCAGTTTGACACACAGTATCTTTCATCTTCTGTGACCTGCTGTGCTCTAAATCCTTAATACTGAAGTCTTCAGAAACACCAGTTGATATCTGTAGATGAAATAGCAACGTCTCTATTCCAATATAGAGAATGCCAACCACTCCTACTCGAGGAAGCCCCTGAGAGATACCACCAAACCGAAAAATAACGAGCCAGCGAGGGATTCGGTGAAGTATGTGTACTGTACGTCTTATCATTACCCCTCTCGGGTAAGGAGCCTGAGAAAACCTCTTCATAAGGCTTTCTTTTATGATCTTTCACAGATTCATGTTTAATTGGCACTGACATATTGTGGAGTTGCTATAGCATGTTAACTGAGGTAGCAGCAGTTAAAGTCTATCCTTGCTGGTTCATTGTTGCCTCTCTTTTTTTCTTTCTTTTTTTGGTGGTGGTGGTGGAGGGGGGGGGGGTTATAATGTTTGGACCTGTTGGTGGATTTAGAGCAAACTAGAGCACCAGCAGGACTACCACTGGAGCCTGAAGAGACAGGGCCACACAGCCAGACTCTCCTTACCGGTTGTCATTCAAAACACTGCATCATCTGCATATTGTGTAATGTTAAGATTGGTTCTATTTAACTGGAGTACTATGACCTCTAAGGTAATTAAAGCAGAACTGGCTGTTCTAACTTGGATAAATGTTCTAACACAGATGACACAATTAATTGACTCTTAAAAGGGGTACGATGCTAGTTTTCAGGCTTTGTGTCAAACTCAGTATAATGTAGCGTATATTTACCTTTTTTACTTTACCTTTAAGTAAAGTACTTCATTGTCTGTGGCCCACAGAAACAAAGAGAAAATGTTATCAGTCACCTTGAGACTCTCTCTAAAGGTTAAGTCAGGTTAAAAATCTATGAGTAATATTGGACTCAGACCTGAACTTAAACAGCCATGTCAAATCAGTAACATCAGCAGCTTTTTACCATCTGAAAAACATCACCAGAATCAAAGGAATACTCAGCTCTGCTTGTCTACAAGTTTCTTCATGGTTCAGCGCCAAAGTACATCTCTGATATGATAGAGCTAGTATTTAATCTGAACTTCTTGTTTTTTTTTAACTAATTAATTAATTGTTTATTTTGTTTTATGGAATGTTTTTTATTTTATTCTATTTTTTTTTTTTTCCAATCTCTTGATTTTTAGCACTTTGAATTTCCTTGGGTATGAATTTTGCTCTACAAATAAACTTGCCTTGCCTACTTAGTTTACATATAAACCAACATGTCATGAGGAAGACTAATGAAAATCAGAAGTTCTAAATTCAGGCAAAAAAACAGGCAGCCATACTCAGTGAGGCACAACAGACAGTATAAATCATTTCTGAAAATCTCAGTTACTGAGAGAGAAAATAAAGGAAAATAAATAAATTCTTAGACAGTATTTTTTCAATGTTCTTTCCACAATCACAGTAATTTCAACCAAATATTGCACTCGGAAAACATTTTCCAATAGTTCCATCTCTGTCGATCCCATTAAAATAATAATGTAAAAAAAATCTTTATAATTATGATTTTTCTCTTGATTAAAAGTCCATTAAGTCATAAGTCCAAAACTAGTAGTTGGTAGGTTCATTCACGCCTCAGCTCTCCATCATCTCCATGGACGGAGAGAAAAACACAAAACACCGGCCTGGAGTGATGCGTCATTTTCAAAATCTGCGGCTCTCAGAGCTTATGTTTTGTAATGAATCAGAAAAGCAGTCAGGTAAAGCATAATGTGCCAATTCAGTGAGTGACAACAGACAACAACGAGAAGAGTGCGCTGCGAAAACACGTAAATATGAGTGACATCCACAAACTAAGCAGCATCAGGATCAGCGTCTTTTTTTTTTTTTTTTTTGTGTACAATAAAAGTTTGTTTAATTTGTTCTTTTGTAACAAAAGGAAGCATGTCTGCTTTTGTAACAGACCAAATGCACAGAATGAGGCAATTACAAAGTTTCTCATAAAAACACTGAATGCAAAAAAGTCTATTAATACACACATCACTCATATTTACCAGGTTAGGCGGAAATACGAGGCTACAAATGATGCTAAATCAGGAGCCGTTTGGGAGCCGAAAGAATCAGCTCTTCTTTAGGAGCCGAGCCAAAATAACCGGCTCTCAGAAGTGAGCTGAACTTCCCATCAATACTGGCCTGCATGAAGACAAGGCCGAAACTTAACTACTTATAAGCAAATAAATGAACAAGTAGGTTAAAACAACAAATAATCTAAGTTAATAACAGTTAAGGGAGAAAGAAACAGCGTTTAGAAATAACATACACTGGTGCTGATCATCTCATTTCAAGTTGTAGGCAGATCAGGCAGATACTGTATGTAGCAGTGAGACTTTTTCAAGATCCTCAGTCCCTTTTAAAATAATGAAAAACTGTAGTTTACTTTCTTTTTAAGACATTGTTGAATAAATTTGCTGAAATCATGTCAAAAATACTCCAGGAAAGCAAAGTGAATCAGCAAAGTGAAAACTGGAATATGAGCGTTGTGCCTCTTTTCTCCAGCTTTTCTACATCAAAACCAGGAAAAAATAGTGACAACTTTTAACCCAAACCCAGCATGAACTGAACCAGTGTTTAGATGCATGTGAAAAAAATGGAGAAAGTAGTTGCTTGAAATCTAAACAGTGAAACACAGATGATGCACTATTGATTTGGGCCTCCGGTTGCTCTTCTTTGATCTCTCAAAACTGAGAAAGGTAGGTCTGGCAGGTGTGTTGATTTTCACCTCAGGCCTGCAGCGCTCGCTCTGACATAGCTGAGAAAATATTTAGATACCGCTCCATAGGTCTGATGGACTCTTATAGAGCGTACAGCCAGACACTAGAGCTGCACCGAAGCTCCATGTTTAGTTCATTATGATATTTTATTTGTTTTGTAACGATTGATGATATGATGAAAAATTGACGTTTTTCATTTCGAAGAGAATTTTTCAAATATGACGTCAATTTCATTCATGCTCATGCACATAAGACACATCAGGGGTCAGAGATTGATTGCCATCGAGGTACACGTTGAGTGAATTCCTAACTGTTTTAATTTAAAGTGAGCGTGTTTTTTTAATGTAATTTATCTGCCATGAAAAACTGGCCTGCAGCGATAAATAGTTTTTCTGGATTAAATTAAATTGAATTAAAATGGCTCTGCTATGGCTACAGTGAGCTTCCAATGAGTCAAAACCTTAAGTTGACACGCAGAACAGACACATCTGAATTAAATAAAACAGAAAAGTGATGGAGTTGGTGATCAGTGTTCTGTTGTTAGAATACATTATGGCTCATTTCTTATTAAGCTGTGATACTCAAACGTGTCATAGTCCGTTTTCCACTGTAGCGCCCCGTTGCAGCTCTGCTCCGCTGCGTGTTGACTGCGTTTGTCAACTCACACCAGCTGCGTGTTCAGTCCAGCAGGCCACAGGACTGACAGACAACTGGAGTCACAAACCGAGGAATTCCTGTGCTTTCCTCTCCATTAATAAACCTCTATTAATTCATGTTTTGCTGTTAAACCTCAAACCAGTTGACTCCTGGCATGTCTTCGCTCAGTGTGTCGTTTTCTTGCATTTGTAAAGCTAGTTTTGACATGATAAGTTTTATTTTGAAAGTCTCAGGCTCTTTTTAGGTAGTTTCCGTGCACTACTTCCTGTCCCGCTCGATCTTCTCTACTCTGAATTGATGCGCCACAGCATCAGTTGGACCAGCCACGCAGCTGAACCGCAACAGAACAGATCCAGTGTAAGTTGACACATTGACTTGAATGGGAAACCATCTGATCCAGCATTCTTTCTCTTCCCTCCTCGCCTCTTTTCTCCTCAGGTGATTATGGCTCCATGTGGATTCACCTGTGAAGACCTGGTCAGGCTCCTCATTGCTTCCTTTAGGCTGGGAGCTGTCCAATCAGGATGCAGAGCAGTTAATAAGAAGGACCAGCCTGGGAAGCTCACCCTCTCTCTCTGCTGCTCTGAGCCTGCCTGCTGTTGTCTGTGGCCTTGTTAGGTAAGGGCCCTTGTGTTATAAGGTTTGTGGTTGGAGCTGGAGGACAGTAGGTGAGTTTCGGGCACCCCATACATTTTCTTTCACACACACACATAGTTGTCTTTTTTTGTCTAGAAACTCTAGATTTATTGGTTGGTGCCTCCCTTGTACTTTTGGTGAAGCGCTCTGTTTTTTTTTAGACTAGTTAGTTAGGTCTTTTGTTTGTGTTTTCTTTGGAAGGTTGAAGTGAGCAAGGCCTAGTTTTGTTCTATTTATTTAATTTGTTTAGCACAATCACCTTGTTCCATCTCCCCCACATTTCTGAGAACCTTGTGTCTGTAAATATAAAGAAACTGATGTACACTGAACAAAAATATAAACGCCCCATGTCAAATACTGAAGACGTATGAATTGAACCGCCCTGAGTGAGTATATACTGTCTTGTACTTGTACACAATGAATATTTTTCTTGATTTGTGTGCCACATTTGAGTCCATCTCTGTCATTGAGCATTTGCTCAGTGATGCAGTGAATCCACTCAGTACTTGGGTGTGGGATACACAAAAGCAGCTTAAACAGAATGATTAGTACTCAGGCACTCCTTACAGTGGGGACTATAAAAGGCCACCCCAAAATGTCCAATTTTGTCAGAAGTAATCATGCCTCAGATGTCTGTAGTAATGCGAGAACGTGCCATTGGCATGCTGGATGCAGGGATGTCCACCCTAGCAGTGCTGCACAGCTGAATGTTCACTATCGGACGATAGGCCGTTTAAGAGTTCGTTTCCGTGAGACTGGCAGTACTGCAAATCGACCTCATCCATGTCGGCCACACGTGTGTCCGTGATCGTGTTCCAGTTCTGGGGAATGTGCGACAGCTCCGTGTGTCCCTCCAGGAAGAGTGGAATAACATCCCACAGGCCACCATAGACAACCTCATCAACTCCATGCGAAGACGATGTGTGGCTTCCTTTGAGAGACGCAAATGGTGGACACAAGATATTGAAAAGTGAATTTCTTGGCCCTGACCCCCACTATGTTCTACTGAATGCCACTCATTTTGAGATGCCACCACCAAGATGTAATGGACTGTTATCTGAACGTTAATCAATAACAAAATGAATTTTGGTTGATTTCATGTGCTGATTAACTGTAATGGTAATAAAAGCTGAAAAGAGTGACATGGGGCGTTTATATTTTTGTTCAGTATAAATAAATCCTCTTTATCTTCTCGTCTCTACCCTGACTCCATCTAATTCTTAGTTGTTGTGTTACTGTCCTTGTTAGCAACGGTATGTAACAGCCACTTTATGTTTATATAATCAATGAACATCATTGTACTTTTTTTTTTTTCTCCTGCATCTTCATCTCTCTGCTTTTCCTTTCTCTGAGTTGACTGTATCTTTCCTCCACTGTACAGTTTTTTTTAAAAGTCAAAAGTTATCTTTCAGTAGGGTAAAAATATTCTCTATTTTTCTTGTGTTCACCTGTATAAGTTGCTGCTTTTTTACCGTTACACTTGCCCCATGCACTGTGTCGTGGGGTATCCATCATCCTTGTGCCTTTTCCATATAAAAAGAATTTGAGCGTCATGATTTCAATTTTTTAAACATCGCCTCCAGACTTCTTTGGCGTGAACTATGACTTCCCCACAGGGAGCGCACTGGAGAGGATAAAGAAGCCCCCATTAAAGTCATCTATGGGCGTCTTCCTGTGACATCCACAGAGAGATTCTATTTGGTGTGTTGAGCTTATATGAATATCTGATGCTGTCTATATTGACATGGGAGCAGCTTTGATGCAGCTTTCATCTTCTCTCCGTGGAGGGCAGGAAATAAGATGTCTTGGGTGCTGACCCCAGATCAACTTTCGTGCTGCTTTCACTCGTGCTGTCATGCTTTAGAAAACAAAACAAAACAAAAACAAAAACAAACACACACACACACAAAAAAAAACCCTCTGTGGTGCTGATTTGTGATCAGCTATGATGCAACGCTCTCCTGCAGCTTGCTGTATGTCTGTATGGAGGTGACGGCCTGTCCATTGTTGCTGCTTTTGGAACAGCTGTCTATGAAGCAGTCCTCTCTGGTCTGCTGGTGATGACTCTTTATTTGGAAATAGCTTCCAGGTTTCTCTTGGTTCTCCATGAATTAGTGAGGAAATAGAAATTCGGGATCACTTGCGAGTCCATTCTTTGCCATTGTCTTGTGAAAATGGGAAATAATAATCCACGATGCCTGTTTGGTGTCTGCAGGGGAAACTGCTGCTTTCTACAGTCTGCTGTGAGGAAATGAAAGAGCTGTCCATGGTGCTGATTTGGGATTAGCTGCATTTTGTCTGGCAGCAGCAGTCCTTAGAGCATAAAGTGAGTAGTTGACCATGAGGCTGATTTGTAATCAGTTTTAAAGCAGACCTTTCCAGTGGAGTGTTTTCACACTCGTCTCTCGTTGTATGTAGGGAATTTCTTTGGTACTAACTCAGCTGCAAAGCGGCTGTCTTTTACAGTCACCTGTTTAGAGTTGACCATGATGTTTTTCAACTGAAAAGGAGAAGTCAACAATTCAGGTGATTTAGAGTCGGCTGTTTTGATTGACCGTCCTACTGTATTGGATAATAGTAGCTGTCTATGGTGCTGATTTACTAGCTTTAGTTCTCATTGCTCACACTCAGTCGAGAAATGTGTGTGCTGATCTGAAATCAGCTTTGTTTCAACTCTTTGTGGTTTTTGGGAGCTGTCCGTGGTTCTGATTTGGAATCACCTCCTCGGCCACTGTCCTCTCCCAGAAGTCCCCGGTATGTGTCCACTGCCACACATACAGACTCTGGCATTCATATCGTAACAGCTCTGCTGTTAATTATGTGTTCAGTGCAGATGTTAGTGTTTTTGACATCTCAGAGCGCAGCAGGAGGGAGGGGCGGAGGTATGTGTGTGAGTGAGAGAGGAGGGGAGCTGGAGATGACTTTCATTCAATCTTTCATTTGTGCCTGTTTGTTGTTGTCATGGCTGACAGTGACCAGTAAATAAAAATACGAGTGTTCACGAGTCGGCATAGTCATCATCGCAGCGTCCGGACAGACAAAACAATGTTTCAACGCCCTCGGCTCTTAAAATGTTTGGAATATCCATGTTTACAGCCAGTTACAGTCCTGCTTCCTTCTTCCGTATCCTGCAAAGTGAATCTCACAGGACAGGATTTTACTCAAGTTGTGCAGAATTTGAGTTGTTATGGACACACCAGCAAGGTGCGATTAATGAAACTATAAAAATATTTCTTTTAATTTGTGAAAAAGTTTAATGGAAACGCAGCTACTGTCCCTATACACTGCAAAAAAAAAAAAAAAAAAAAAAAAATCCAAGCAACTGTCATCAGTGAGCCACAGTCACTAGACCAGTCCAGGAAAACATTTTATTTAAAGTTATTTAAGGAAAAAAATGAGGTCTGAGTTGCTTGTAAAAGGTAAAAAAAAAAAAATCTACTAATGGGTTAAGACAAAAGTTTTTTGTACATTAATCTGATTTCAAGAAACTTGACAAGCAAATTTTTCCCTTTTGCAGATATTTTTGTACTTGTTACAAGCAATTCAGACCTCATTTTTGTCTTTTAAGTATTGAAATAAAACATATTTCTCGACTTGTCAGTTGAATATGGCTCATATCAAGTAGAATAAGACAATTTTTACTAAAAAATAAGACAAAACAGTTGCTTAGATTTCTTTCTTAGATTTACAGTGTAGATTTTCATTATGCTGATTTTTTTTGACGCAAAGAAGCTATTTTTTTTTTTGCCGATGGACTGTTTGAAAATGAGCATTTCTCTGTGGTGCTGATCTGGAATCAGCTGTGAGGCAACTCTCTCCCACACTGCTGATTGAAAAAAAACAAAGAGTTGTCCAATGTGCTGATCAGCTTAGCTGTTTGGACAAGAGGAGCTGTCCATGGTGCTAACATGTAATCAGCTTTGTCATAGGCTCTCTACCACTGTCTCCCAAACAAGGATGAGAAGTTATCACGGATGCTGATTTGAATCCAGTTTTGCAGCAGCTCTCTGACACTGTGTACGGTTAGAAAGGGGGAGCTGTCCTTGGTGCTGATTTTAGCAGAGTGCAGCTTACAACATTTACAGCTCTACTAGGTTTACTCCAACACATTGTGACAGTAAAAATGTTGCAAGTTGCTGCTCTGAGTTGCATATGTAAGCTTGCCAAGTCTGTTCACATCCTAGGACTTTGAGCAAGACGTGATTTAAATAAGACTTGTCTCTGAGAATACAGGAGAAAAAATAGGGAAATGCGCTCTCTTGGAGTTTGCAGCTCAGTGGACTTTCAACGTTGGACCAGAGAAACCAATAAAAGAAGTGCGCGCTTCGGCAGAATGATATGAGGAGATGACTTTAATACCAACAAGCAACAATAGCAGATTGCTTCAGTAACCTTTGCCCATTATCCTTCAGTATAATAGTTTTCCCATGGGAAATAGAGCATAGTACTGGGATGCCTGTAACACTATTATTACCATTTTTGGACCTTCTGCCCCCCCCCTCTCTCTGCCCTGTATTGATCTGCTGCTGGTTGTGTCTAACTGTACTATACCCACAGATATTTATGTTTGCAGCCGGTCTCCGGTTCCCATTACGGGCTTGAGCGATAGGCACGGGCAGTGTTTCAACACCTCGCTGCTGAGGAAAAATGTAATATTCAGGAGACATGTCCTTAGTCAGCACTTCCACTCAGAGAGCTGGCTATGTAAAATGACCAGGAACAGCAAGTCTCCTGGAAGCATAAGCTGCAGGAAAAGAGATGATTGGAGGAGGAGGAGGAGGAGGAGGGAGAAGGGGGGGGGTCGACAAAAAAAAAAGGAAACGACTAGATTTTGATGCTCTGGAAGTGTCAGGCAGAGATAAACGCATTTGTTTAAACTGTAAATGAAAAACAAATAGATATCACAGATACCACATTCAGACCTGAGTACTTGCTGACATTAAGTGCTCATCTGATATCAGTGCATAAATTTTGGTGGATTCTGCAAACATAACACTGCTTCCACTGCACTGTTTGTTACTGTCACTTCATTATGTAACTGGAAAAGTTCAGTTCCTTTGTGGTTTGGCACCAACTGGTTATTGTATCATGCAATAAGTATAAAATTAAATATCTGTGCAGAGTCTCTGCAGAAGGATGCCAGCTGACAAGTAAGTGCTAACAATGGCTCTGCTCAGGCAGCACTGCATTAAAAACCAACATCATTGTGTAAAGGATATTACCACATGGGCTCAGGAAGACTTCAGAAAACCATTGTCAGTTAACACAGTTCATCACTACATCTACAAGTGCAAGTTCAAACTCTACCATGCAAAGACAAAGACATATATCAACAACACCCAGAAACACCGCCGGCTTCTCTGGACCCGAGCTCATCTGAGATGGACTGACACAAAGTGGAAAAGTGTGCTGTGGTCTGACGAGTCCACATTTCAAATTGTTTTTGTAAATCATGGACGTGGTGTTCTCCAGGCCAAAGAGGAAAAGGACAATCTGGATTGTTATCAGGTCAAAGTCTCAAAGCCAGCATCTGTGATGGTATGGGGGTGTGTTAGTGCCCATGGCATGGCTAACTTGACCATCTGTGAAGGCTCCATTAATGCTGAAAGGTACATACAGGTTTTGGAGCAACATATGCTGCCATCCAAGCCACGTCTTTTTCAGGGACGTCCCTGCTTATTTCAGCAAGACAATGACAAGACACATTCTGCACGTGTTACAACAGTGTGGCTTCGTAGTAAAAGAGTGCAGGTATTAGACTGGCCTGCCTGCAGTCCAGACCTGTCTCCCATTGAAAATGTGTGGGGCACGATGAAACACAAAATATGACAACAGAGACACCAGACTGTTGAACAACTGAAGTTGTTCATCAATAAAGAATGGTAAAAAATTCCACCTCCAAAGCTTCAACAATTAGTGTCCTCAGTTCACAAACGCTTATTGAGTGTTGTTAAAAGGAAAGGTGATGGAACACAGTGGAAACATGACCCTGTCCCAGCTTTTTAGGAACATGTTGCAGACATCAAATTCAAAATAAGTGGGTATTTACAAAAAAGTTTATCAGTTTGAATAATAAATATCTTGTCTTTGTCGTGTATACAATTGAATATAGGTTATAAAGGATTTACAAATCAATGTATTCCATTTGATTTACATTTTACACAACATCTCAACTTCATTGGAATTGGGGGTTCAATAAGTTCAATAATTTACAATAAGGGACTTTAATGCTGCACATATGTTGCAGTGCTTCCACTTCTTTGAGGTTATGCTCCTAGCTGTCCTTCCATGCAGAACATTTCCCTTTGTCAGAATTTTCATCATTTAATCAAAAGTGGTTTGGACTTGAAAAGGGTCGCAACATTTCAAGAGTCTACTTGACTCCCCATTAACACCCATGTTAGAATGCCTTTGAAGAATGAGCGTGTTTACAGCCTGGTACAGGTAGAGAGAAAAAATAAAGCCTTTTTAGCATTTTTTGATTATTCCTGATAATTATATAATACAAGCTAAAGTTAAATAATCACAGGTGTTGCCAATCTGACTGACAAGTGTGGTGGTGTTGTAGCTGTTGGCTTATGGGCTATAAGCCTGCCTCACCTTCATTTCTTCCCGGTCGACTAAAAGCGAGGTTGCATCAGCATTTTCAGTTTGGCTTCAAAAAGCCTTTTTAGCAAACAGTAGGTGGCGCCACAGAGACTACGACCAAACTGAAATTATATTTCGTACGTCCTTCGTCACCACCCGATACCAGCCCAACAACAAGATGACAATGTGAAACTGTGTAACTGGACGTTCCCTCGTTTCCCTTCAGCGAGATGAATACACTTCCTGAATTGAATAAAAGGTCATCCTAAAGGAATTTTTATTTAAAACGTCTGATTAAATCATTCCCCTGTTCTCCATTCCGCTCACTTCTTCCTTATTAAAACTTGCCTGCGGGTTGACAAGTTTATCAATTTGTAACCAGCCAATCATAAAGTCCTCACTCGGGATTACTATGAGAACAAATATGAAACCAGTCTCTTTCCCGCCTCCTCCCTCTCCCTAAAACTCCCCCTCGTCCTCTTCTATCTGCTCTGTCTCTGACTCTCTCTTCCTCTATTCATCACGTCTCCGTGAACAGCCTCCGCACACCCGGCTTTTTGGTACATCAGCGTCCTAACCTTCCTGACCTTGCTGACTGAGCCTCTGAGAGACTCCAGCTGGTTGTGATCGGTGGGCAATCTGTGGCGGGAAGCTCTCCTCCTCTCTTTGTCTCTGCGTCTCTCCCTCCTTCTGTGGCTTTCTTGTCCTTCTTACCGCACATTTCCCTCACATAAATCCACCCTGTGATTAACAGGTGAAAAGCTTCAGTGAAGCAGGGATACTTGACGTGTTCACCTTCTCAAACACCTGAAAGAGATGTCATCAAAATAACACCTCCAGGGTTTATTACCATCCTTTTCGCACAAGTATTTCCTTATTTCCTCCCACTGTTGTTGTTGTTGTCATTTTCACCACTCATGCAGACTCGAAAATAAAATCTGCAGGCTTTTCTCTACTGCAAATGAAAACCACTGTGGCGCTTCGGACTTTCAACAATTTTATTTATCGCCCTGAAACACAAGAGTAATCGACTGAAATATTCCATCAGCAGCATGTCTTCACTGTAGAGTATTTCGCATGGGTTATTTGAAGGACTATAAAACAAGCACATGTCAAAACTTCTTTAAAACTTCAAGTAAAACCAGAATCAGGTGGTCAAGCAACCATCTGCAGCAAATAGATACAAGTAAGTAAAAGAAATAATCATTTAAAAAAACAACAACCGGTAATTAATGTCCATTACTGAGTAGCACACTCTGCATTCAAATTGTCCACTGGTTTTTCAGTTTGTTGGCTTCTGGGATAAAAAGGATAAAAATAATAAAATGTATGTAAAAATAGAATAATTTATGAAGAAGCGAGTTGAAATTAAAACAATACAAAAGCAGTCTATCACATCTTGTAAGCACTCACACCAAAGAAGGAGGATGAATCAGGTCTTTAGAGCTTGGGATAGGGTGTCCATACAGAACATCATCCTACTCTGGACTAAGAACCTAACCTGGGAATTCCTGCATTTATCTCTCTCTATTTTTATAGTTATTTTTTGGACTTTTATGCCTTTATATTGAAAGGACAGGACAGTGAATACAGGAGGAAACAGAGTGAGAGTGTGGGGAGTGACATGTGGGAAAGTAGCCACAGGTCGGACTTGATTTTGGCCATTTTTGCCCATAGGGAGCGTGACCTTTCATCTGTGCCATCTGCGCTCCATCTCACTCTTTTTTTTTTTTTTTTTTTTAACTCATTTTCTATTGTTGTCAACCTTGTTACTTTTTTAAAATCTTATTTTATTTTATTTTTCTGAGAAGGAAGGGGATGTGTGCCGGGGGAGGGCCTTGGATGGGCTTCAGGGGTGCGGTTGTTTGTATGTTTTTATCACTTTCATTATTTTATCTATTCTTTTACCTTTTATTTGATTTATTGTTGTTGTCGGTTATAAAGAAAGAATATTCTGCACGGATGATTCTAAATGGAACTGTCATTGACAAGTGAAAACGATAAAAAAAAAAAAAGAACAAAAAGGATAGGGTGTCCATGATTTCGGACCATGAAGCAGTTTCACACGTTGCTTCACTCCATTTTGGATTATTGTTGTTACTGCTTCATACACAGCCTCCTCTTTGCATAATGCAGTTTTAACCTGTTTTTAATGGGCTGTGAGGACTTTCTGTTTGAAGTGGTTTGCAGTGACACCTATTTGCTGTTTGTTTTGGAAATGAATGGAGATTGGATCTTGTTTGTAACACTACTTTTCTTTTTTATAGACAAGTTTTCACGGGAAACAATGCAATGAGGTAAGGTATTTATCAACAGGTACACAGTGCTGTTGTTTAAAACGTGACAAGAAGTTAACTTTGTCAGTTTGTACCGTAGTTTATTAGCAGGCTATATTAGCGCTACTCGCAGCTCGGTGCTCTGAGATGTATCTGTAGGCTAACGCGTAACGTTTGTGAATCCTTATGTCCTGCTCATCTACCAAGCAGTGCTAACAGTTGCAGTAGGGCTACAACTAACGATTATTTTCATGATCAATCAATCTGTTGATCTATTCTGATTAATTGCTGAAATTAGAGAATTTGGACTTCTTTTTCTAAGTACTTACTTAAACCAATTAATTGATTATCAAAATAGTTGACTTTTAATTTAGTAATCGATTATTAATTGATTGTATGATTAATTGTTGCAGCTCTACACAACAACATAACTGCTGCATGTGGGTTAAAATGAACATTATCACAAACAGTTTAGCTTGTGTTTTAGCCTTTGGCTCATGTTTTTGTTTTTAGCTCGTGTTTCAGCTTTTAGCTTGTGTTTTAGCCTTTAGCTAATATTTTAGCCTTTGGCTCATGTTTTTGTTTTTAGCTCGTGTTTCAGCTTTTAGCTTGTGTTTTAGCCTTTAGCTAATATTTTAGCCTTTGGCTCATGTTTTTGTTTTTAAGCTCGTGTTTCAGCTTTTAGCTTGTGTTTTAGCCTTTAGCTAATATTTTAGCCTTTGGCTCATGTTTTTGTTTTTAAGCTCGTGTTTCAGCTTTTAGCTTGTGTTTTAGCCTTTAGCTAATATTTTAGCCTTTGACTCATGTTTTTGTTTTTAGCTCGTGTTTCAGCTTTTAGCTTGTGTTTTTGCCTTTAGCTTGTGTTTTTGCCTTTTGATCAATCTGGTCCTGTCTGACCAGATCGTGAAGCTGAGAAATAGCATTCAATGTCAATAAAATGTGCATTAGGATCAGGCATATATCTGGAAGTGACTTTAAAATATAACATTGTGACGTGCAAATATAGTTTCTAAACTGTGCAAACTGTGAATGTAACACATGCAAACTAGGATGATGTGTGTTTTCAATTCAGTGCCACCTGGAGCCTCTGGATCAACGGTGTCCAGTATTGCTTTTTGAACTTGTCATGTTTGTGCAGGAACGTCTTCAGCTACTCTGAGTCTTTTAAAAGTTTTGTGCATTGAAGGTGCTGAAAATGAAATATCTTGCATGGGAACATTTTTCCTGAAATAGTTGAACTATTTGCTCACAGAGTCATGAACCTCTTCCAGCATATTTACTTCTGAGAGACTCTTCTCTGGAGTCTCTTTCTACCCTTTCATGTTACTGACTTGTTGCACTTTAAATTAATTTGTTGTGAGATTTATCTCCACGGTTTTTTTTTCTCCTTTTGCCAATTATTCGAGTGTTTTGTTTCCCCTTCCCAACATTTTGAAACTTGTTGCTGATATCACATCTGAAAAGAACCATTATCATCCATTTAATGTGAGATTTACACTATTTGCAGAACAATAAGTTCTGATTTATTTAACATTCTGCTCAACTTCCAGACTATTTTTGAGACTTTAGTTGTATGAAAACAATTTATGTTGGAGTTTACACACTTTTGAGGCTGTCACACATATTTGTGTCATCCAGATTCACCATCCTGGGGCACCAAAGGAGTCAGGTCACTCCAGCTCTACCGCTCTTTTTTATGTATTTATTATTTATTTATGTACTTACTTACTTGTTTATTTTTATTTGTGGCTCAAACGACCCTCACAGTACTTTCTCTCTTCCGCTTTCTGTCTCTCTACCCCTTCACCCGTCGCTTCCCTCCATCACCACCAGGGGCTTTCCACACCGCGCCGTGTGCCGAGAGCGGCTTGGCCGTCCCTCTCCCTCCCTGCGCGTCTCTGAACGGAGACTCCAGACGCGCAGCGCGGCTGCAGACAGGGCGCACGGAGCGTCTGTCCCTCACATTCCTTATCTCACAGGGGATCGTACACCTTTCATCCCGGGAGCAGCGGGCAAGTTGAACAGCTATCACCGCATCCGCCTGCAACTTGTCAAGACGTGGGCATCTGTTTCCACCGTCTGGCTTCCAAGGTAGGACTTCGGGGGTGTTTTAATTCAGGAATGGGAAAGTTGAGAGCAGCGTGGCTCGGTCTTTTAACATACAACTCCACTGGACTTAACATGATGCCTCTTGATGTTGCAAAGAAGGAGTTATGCCTGTGAGTGTGTGTGTGCGTGTGTGTGCGTGTGCTTGTGCTGCAGAAATGCCCAAATGCGCACAGAGTGACATTTGTGTGCGTGCGCGGATGTGTTAAAGGGGGGGCTTAATGATCGCTTTTCCATCTCATTGAAGATTCTGCACCCCAGCTTCAAGCACAGAACTTGTTGCCTCAGTTGTAACGCAATTAACGCCGTTTTTTAAAAATTTATTTATTTATTTATTTTGAGCATTCGGTAATGAGCCGTGCACAGGAGATCAGTCGTGATTCGGATCAAAGAAAAATGATTAAGACAGTGCACAGGCTAATTGGAGATGTTTGCACGTTACAGGCGAAAATGTTGTGAGTCGGCGTGAGATTTCATGACTGCACGTGTAAAAAAAAAAAAGAAGAAAAAAAAATGCATTTACTGAACAAAATTAGTGACATTTCCTCAGCAGTTGTGGTGTGCTTGCATGTCGTCGGGGCTTGGCTTGCAGAAATGAAAAGTCTCGACGTGCACACAACTGTGTTCAAGTAAATAAAACGAGTAAATGTGCAAAATGCATGAGCAGCGGAATCCTTGCAAACAGCCCAGCTGACTCTCCTGAGCCGAATCACCGGGGTGTAAAACGCCTGCACGCGCCTCCTGCACGGTGGGATGCGTTTCCGAGGACTGCAGCCACTTGATGCGCCAACAGGATGCGTTTAGGGAAGTTGGATGTGTGCCACTGGGCAGTAAAGCCGGAGCGGTCGACTAACAAGCCTATCGTTTCATAGTATCAACAATCAATACTCTTAATTCGCGTTCATCCGGATTTATCCAATCCCCCCTTTTTTACTAAAAAGGCTCAACACGGTGAAATAAGTGTAGTAGAAGCGGCTCCTGTGCTGTGTTTTATCCCTGCTTTATTACTCTCCATTAGCTTCTTTTTTCATTCCACTTCATTATTGTCTTCATGTTTAATCTCCACGTGGATCTAATGGATGTTCATGGCTCTGGACAGGATCCAGAAATCCAGGCATCCTGCTTTTTTATTTGAATTCAGCTTCCCCTCCTTTCACAATTCATCATCTGTAATTATGATTTAAACTCAAATGCTCCCATTAGAAAAAAAAAACAAAAAAAAAAACCCTCAGCTCGACTTGGTGTTTGTTTTGCAGAGAGGAAGACGGTTCGTATCTGTGTTACCAGGATAAAACAGAAGAGGCCATGTCTGATGGTAAAACTTGTGCTCATTGTGAGGATGACAGAAGGGACTGTGAAGCTCTGGTGTTACCGCTCGACCTTCAAGGATGTTTGAAAAGCTCCAGTTTTCTCCCACCTCCTTGCACAAACCCACGTGTGCATGCGTTTGTGCATGCCTGGGTGATCCGTGTGTGTATGTGTGTTTGTAAAAGCGCTGAAGCGTGCCCTGTTATATCATCCATCCTCAGCTAATTGGTATTTAGGAAAGTGAGAAGTGGCTTCACTCCTGGAAGGCTGATCGATGCCTTAATTTTCCAATCGGACGCTGATCTGCTCAGGAGTGCGTCGGATAGGCAGGACCCCTGGGTGTCGAAAAGCGTGACCCTCGTGACCTTTATGACCTTTTTGTTAGGGAAATTGATTTTCGAAGGGTCATAATACGGGTTGAAAATTGGTTTGTGTCGAGATCAGCAGAATGTATGGTGAGTGTTTTTTATTTAAAGTCCTTCATAAGACTGAATTTCCTCAGAAATCGATTGTTCCTACCTTTATTTTGCTTTCCTGGATTCAATTCTCGCTCTTGCATGCTTTGTAGTTAGTGTTCAAGTGCTCGTGTGTGTGTGTTTTTTTTTTTGTTTGGTTAAGCCAAAATAACGACAGAAAGGCCGGGCTTCACTTTCCTGAACCCTTTTACAGCATTTCACGACAGTTCGGTCATTATTCAAACGTCAAATGACTGCAACATGTTTGCGAGAGCCTCAGAGTCCCGTGTTCGTGGTCTATCCATCATTTACTTTACCCACCATACACACGTACAGCCACTCTTGTCTCTTTGTTGAACAGCTTTGCACACTTAGAAACACACACACACACACTCAAAAGGAAGGTGGGAATATGAAACCCTTTCTGTCAGCGTCCGGTTCGGACGTGCATCTGCTTCGTGTGCTGGACTCTTCATTTATTCAGCCGCTGGTCTAACCAGCCTGTACATTGCAAGGGCCATGTAGCAGTAACCCAGATGGCAGAATGGGCTGATTGTGATTTATGTACCAAAAGTGAATGCATTACTGAGAGCTTCTGGAGTCAGCGCCAATTCCAGGCAGGCATTTCACACCTTTTTAAACCGACACACAGCGAAAGGCGCGGATATATCCTCGCCGCACGTGCACAAATTTAGACCGAGCTCAGCTGCATCCAGCTGTTCGTTTGTTGCCTTAGCTGTAAGTTTTGCCTCTTTTGCTTTGTCATTTTGTCACTCCTACCTCTCTCTCTCTCTCTTTTCTCTTTGTCTCTCACACACTTGTACAGAAACACACTCAGATACTTGCACCGGAGCCCTCTCCCAAAAAAAATCGTTCAGATGAAGCAGTCCACCGTTGTGAGACATTGATTACCGTTTACCAAGCTGGAGCATAAACGCAGGGTGTAAAAGGAGGGATGACTCTGAGAGACAGTAGGAGAGGCTGAAGGAGGAGGAGGAAAGAGAGAGAGAGAGAGAGAGCAGGAAGAAGGAGAAGAAGAGAGGCTGATAGATGGCAGTGCTGTAGCAGTAAAGATGAGGGGTAAACCGGGGGATCTTTATGGCTAACAGAGAGAGGAAGGATTAGGCCAACTAATTGATCTGGACCTGTGGTTAGGAGCCTGACTCATTCTCAGCAAGCTTAGCGTTCTCCCTCCAACACACACACACACACACACACACACACACACTTCAGCAGTCACACCCTTCAGCGCTCACACCTGCTGTCTTGTCGCGCGGTCAGGGCCGGTCAGCCCTTTAGTCACTTCATTACCCCCTCAGGGCAGGGACTGCATCAACCGTATTAACTCTTGAGCTCTGTGATGGAATCGCCGGGCAGCTGAGGGCCGTGGACGAGCTCCACGCTTGATTTTCCAGTCCTGTTCGCACCTGATTTCAAGGAGACGCTTACAGGCAACACTTTGATCCAGCATTTCTATCCTACTGTGGAAACTCCACCAGTTATTTTTTTTTTTTTATTATTTGGTGCTTTTACTCCTGATGAAACAGCTCACTAATACAGGTGTTCTCGTCATTGTTGCGGCAGTGTTAGAGGTTAAATTGCTTAGAGACCGAGCTGGAGCAAGCAATCTCAAACTCTTTTCTAGACTCAACGATGCTCCTGAAACTTTCACCAACACCGTGTTTATCACGAGTCACCGAGGTTCAAAAGGACAGCAAGGCATAAACAACAACAACAACAACAACAACAAGAGACAGGCTTGTTTACTGAAGATGCTTCTCAAGTGTGTACTCTAAACGTGAAGCAACACCCAGCAGCATTTCTCTGCTTTGCTTACTTTAGCCTCGAGTCTGGAGGAAGAACAAAACAGCCAGCTTTGCTTCACAGAGATTTTCATTTTACATCTGATTTGTGCAAGAAAAGCTTATTCTACCTGCAACCAGGTGACATATTTAAGAGTTCGAGCCTGATTTGTAACAACGACCTGAAATGTAATAAAGCCTGAATTGTAATAAGCCCGAAAATGAACCCGAAATTTAGGGCTAGGTTGTAAACAAAAATTTTTGATACCTGAACCGATACCTTTCTTTAGATACCGGTTCCTGAACGATACTTTTTTTTTGGGTACCAGTTTTATATCAATTCTAACAAAATTAGATTACGCATTCGTTACAAATCTTGAGTTTTAATTTCCAGCTTTTTTTCTACCCCGAGCCACTTTTTACTTCTTACGTAAAAATAAAAAAAATAAATAAATGTGTTTATAGCCATAAATGAACTTCCTGTCGATTCTTGTTTTTTTATTGTCAAAATATCATCAACCGTCGTCCTTTATCCGGGCTTTTGACCGGCAAAAGTGACCCAAAAGAGACGACTGTTAGCGTGATTCATTTGCACGCGCTCTCCTGCTCTGGCAAAAGATATTTACATCTCAGTGGGATTTTCTGTGGTTGTTGTGTTGCTTTTTTTCAGTTACCGTCACTTTCAAACAAATTCAGCGTACTGGCTTGTCTGTGTTGATGGGTTCACCTTGTTCATTTGGTTTGAAGCCAAAATATTCCCACACCGGGGCTGTGGCTTTGAAATCATCTTTTTCCCCTCCTAGTTTCTAATACCTTACCTTGAGTTGCTCCTCGCGAGGCTCACTTGCTGCACTCTGTGTGCCTATGCTAGCAGCCCTGCCTCCCCCCCTACGGAGACAAAGAGTGGATGACTGACAAGAGGGTTCACTCCGTTCATTCCGCTACGGAACGAAAGAGAGATTCAGGAAAACAAACAAGCATGCACATGGTAATACATCGAGTTCAGATTTATTGACTATCATCCCAGGCCTGATCAACATTCTCTTCTAGTTCCTGGCAAAGGGTGAACTTGTTCATTTCCTTAAAAAGTTTTACCATCCTGTAATTCTACTTCCCAGGATTTACAGATACATTTATAATTGAATTGAAGAAGTGGTAAAATCTGCAGTTCGTCAGAAGTACCGGAAGTCACATACATGCCAAGCCAGAAAAAAGCAGTTTTCACAGCCGAGATAAACATGTTTACAGCCTGGTACAAAAAATATCTCCCGTCTGAATTACTAATTTTGCGAACAGCACGCACTGTACAGGGGGTGAATTTTTTCCTAACTCGGCAGTTTAGAAGATGTCAAGAACGCGAGTTCGTCCAATCAGAGGCACAGCTCAGCTAACGTGACTGACGGTTCGCCCTATGGCTGTTACCGTGGAGACTCAAAGCCCGCCTTATTTCCAATATGGCAAACAAACCCGAATGAGCCACGTGTCTGACAAATTCCTCGATTGTTCCGTCAGAGTCGACAGTTCAAATCCGTCTCCGTTGAGTTTCTGTGAGTATATTCATGCACCACTCGGACGCTTTGATGACTTTATATTGATGTTTAAAAGCAGCTCAAAGGTTTCCACTTAATGATCCACTTTTCAAACCAAAAAAAAAAAAAAAAGAGTGTACAAGGACGGAGCTCTAGTTAGAGTCGCATTCTGAAAGATTACAAGCATGCAATTGTAAATCATGACCCAAGCAAAGCAACAAAGCGCTAAGCAACAAGAGGAGAAAACGGTTACTAACAAGATTCAGACAGCTGCTGGGTCCATCTGTCCTAATGATGCAGTAAAGTCTGTTGGTATGGGATCAGAGTCTTTGGATATTTAAAGGGACGAAGCTCGGCTAAATGGCAAGCTCAGTGGAAGAAATCATCAAAGGACTTTGGGCTGGGGATGAAAAAAAAAGGAGCTTTGAGGCATTTAAAGGGACATTCAAACATTTTCTTTTTGCGTCATGACGGTATGTTCATGAAAAAAAAAGGTCCACACAACAAAAGGCTACTTTGATACTGTCGAGAAGCTGAAAAAAAAAGACCAAAGGTGTGATGGCTACAGGTACTTCAGGTCTTCGAGGGGCAACCAAACACGCGGTTTAAGCCAGTGATGAAAGATAAAAGGACGTACGCGTTTGATCTGATTGAAATCCTGATCTGATCCTGGGGTTCAGAGACCCGCAGCATCACATAAAACCAAAATAAGATTTGCTCTGGCATGCAAAGATAAGACGAGGAAAATGGAAACACGCTTGATGTACAGTAGCATTAAAGATTTTAGAACTCTTTTTCCTCATTCTCTCCTCATAGGCTGTTGTGGTTTTCCTCCATCTCTCTGCTCATTGTGCGTGAATTCCTAGAGGCAGGGATCCAAGTTCTGGATCCAGGTAGTGGTTGTGCTTTCTGTAGCTGGTCTGCAGGTCTATGTTTATGCCTCTTTGCACTAGAGTGGGAAGAACGACTGCTTTGTAAAATACAGCAGTTCTTCACCTGGATGTCACGGTTCACAAAGACTCCTCCTCGGAGTCTGGCGTAACCCCACTGGCAGAGCTTATGCGGTGGTGTGTTTCTGCGTCAGTGTCGGCTTTGGAAGGATGAAGGCTGCCAAGGTAGGAAAAGTCATCCACATTTTTAGAGGCTGGAAACATCTGATGTGTACTGAGACACACAAATGTAGTGAATCACCACACACACACACACACACACACACACGCGCACACACATCAGAGCACAGATGTAAGGGGATTTTTTTTTTTCGTATGCAAGAGATTAAAATGAACAATGGATTAGAGGTGATGCGGAGAAGTTATTATAGAATTGTTTTCTTGTAGCTTCTCGCTCATGCAATCGTGTGTGAGGGAAAGCTGTGGGGTCATTTCAATAACTCCCCAGTCCGTTCTTCACTGTTGTCAATTTTTTCCACTTGGTGAGTGACTGTTGTGCCATTAGAGATGAGTTTTATTCTGTTTGACAGGAACGCCTCGTGTTTCTTTTTTTTCCAGCTCCTGTCTCATCTATGATTATCTACTGGCAGTATACGCTGACATTTTTGCAGACTGGGGATGCTCAGTGGCGACGAGTGTCCCTGAAATGAGATTTATGATGGGCTGTCAGTTTCAGACACTCGTGGTGACTCAGGTGCAGCCGTAACAGAGAAGGGGCGCCGTCTTAGATGGTGGTTTGCTGAGTCCGCAAACAAGAACACGGAAGTTAAACGTGTGCTATCAAAGAGTAAAGTTGGTTCGGTAACTTTCAGAAGATGATTTGAGGTTAAAAGAGGTAGACATGGATGGAAGAGCTTTACATTTGTGATTCTTGTTATGAACTTTAATTCATGATTGAAGAGGATTGTGGAAATTTCATATGTGAACTTCGTCTGTCGAAAACTCTAAGTGGTCGTATATTGAAAATATTTAATAATAATAATATAATATATATTTAATATTTTATTAAAAAAGAAAAAAAAACCCTCATGGACCACCAAGTTTAATAGACCTGGAACAACAGCGCAGATAGCCAACTGATGTAATATAAACTTTCATCGTACATATACTGGCTACTAGCACTGGCGCTAATGTTAGCTTCCACAGTCTCCACACTGCTCACTGGCTGAATCATCTTGCTGCTGCACCTACTCCTGGCCAGTGTTGGAGGTTTTCTCTTCCTCGTTTGGTTTTCTATTTACTGTCCCCGTCTTCAGCCACCAATAGGCCTACATGATGATTTTGCCTGTAGGCTTGTCAGTCTAGTAATGTTAGCTTGACCCTCTGGGCGAGAGTTCAAGGAAATTTTTGTGACATGCACATGTGTATATGAGTCCAGAGAGGGATTGTGACCGTCTCTGCCTGAAAGCTAATACCATGCAGTTCCACAGGGTGGCTCTATTGCAGTGGCACAGAATTGAGCATTTGGATGTGTTGGGAGTAGGGCTGCCACATACGCTTATTTTGATAATCGACTAGTCACCGATTATTTTTTGTGATTAGTCGACTATTCAGATCAAACATAAATTGCAGCTTATTGCACCAGCATACAGCTAACATCATTAGTTTCCAGCTTCAAGTGTTTATGGTATGTGCTAACTAAAAATGAAGACAGTTAATATCATAGTTCATTCAACTTTTAATGAACTTTGCAGCTTGTAGCAGCATTTCTGACATTTTTTTTTATGTACCAATTTTCTATTTAAACATGACATCGCTATTAAGTAGGTAGCTCCCTGTTGATGTTAATGTTAGCAGCCAACTAGCCAATTAGCTTACAGAGATTGTCATTCTTCGTCAGAAAATAAATCAGCCACGGCGTGCTGTCTTTTCAGATGCTCGTGCATCGCGGTCGTACTGTCATGGAAGGACATTTCTGCTTTGCAGATTTTGCATTGCACACTTTTCTCCTTTATTTTGGAAGAATGCTCCAAAACTTTCGAGCTCTGTTGCCGGCTAGCCATGATACTGTTGGGCATAACTTTTCCGGTGACATCACAGGTTACCCTGGTTACCACTTCTGTGCGTATGCGTCAAGGACAGAATGGCAGACGAGACAGGTGAAAGTACAGCGACAGTTTTGAGGGAAAAATAAAGTTTAAAAAAATATTAAAATGATGACGTCTATTATTAAATAAGTCGCCGACGAATTTGAACGTCGACGTCATCGTGACTAGTCGACTAATCTTGGCAGCCCTAGTTGGGAGGTGGACCTTGATCATTTGTGTGAAATTTAAATCAGATTGGAGGTTAAATGAAGGAGCTACAATGAGTTTGTGGTTCAAGGCAAGATATCAGAGTTTGATGCGTCGCAATGGACACAATGTTTTTGGTTTCAGATCCAACATTGTACATGCAATCAATGAAGGTTTTCATTTTTCTGAAACCTCTGACCTTTTTCTGACCTCTCCTGGCCACGCCCATTGAGATATAAAAATTCCATCAATGGGTCTTCACCCCTGATTCTTGGGCTTGGGCCCTATCTATAATAGATGACATAATAGTCACATGTACCATTTGATTTCTATTATTATTAAATGCTTTGATTATTTCAAACCCGTGACACATCCCTTATTATTTTTTGTGGCCCTGACGTTAGATCCACATCACCTTTAACTCAAACAACAATAAGAATATGAAGTAACCTGGAAGTAATTAAGAGTTGAAGTTATGAATATTTGTCCTGAAATAAGATTCCTTTGAAATATGACATAAAGCAACCCCATCGGCTCACTTCAGTCTAAGTCAGCGTGGATGTTTTGAGGCGCTAAATTGAAGCTTTGTGGGTTCATTAAAAACTGTTGCTAAAAGAAAGAGAAGCCCACACACTTGGACTTCCTCCAGCTGTCCCAGTTACCTGCCATAGTTCAGATCCATTCATGTAAGGGTGAAGGAAGATTACAGATTGCCCATAAATGAAAATGTTAAAATCTAGCTATGTTGCTCCATCTGTGAACTGGCAGCTTGTCAAGTGTATTTTCCAGCCTTCTGTCCAATCTATGCTGGGACAGGCTCCAGCACCTTGTGACCTGGAGTAGGAGTGAGCGGATAAGACAATAGATGAATGAGCAAACAACAATTCAAAGTGAGTGTTTGTCAAAATGATGCTCTTGAAGCTTTTCATTCAGCGTTTGTTTATTTCAGTCCAGCGACAGACATCTGGCTCCTCAGAGTGACTGAGACAGAATTTGGCTACTTTTCCCCGTCTTTATCCATCACTCGGTCTCTTGCTTGCTTGCTTTTTCTCATTCTCTTCCTCTCTTTGACAATTTAATCTAGTGGCTGATGAAAAGAAGTGATGAATAGTGTAATGATGTTTGGCATGAAACAAAGAGCTGATTGCAGAAACAGAGTAATATTTGCTTTGTCTATGGGTTGTCAAAAAATGTGCCACAGTAGCAACGGCTGTAAAATAAAAGCAGCCTGTTTTTGATCTCTACATACATCAGTATCAGATTAAAAAAAGAGGCCTGCTTTATAAATACTGTTTAGATTTTTTATTTTTTGTAATCAGAAATGAAATGAAGGTGTAATGTGTTTTGGACTATCACTGTATCTCTTCTGTATCTGTATCTCTGTCAGGTTAACTGGCTTAGATTTTAAATTATAAAATGGTAGCATACTTTTGAATAGAATAGAAAAGACTTTATTGATCCCTAAAGGGAAATTCAGAGTTACAGCAACAGTACAAGAAAAAGTATAGTGCAAAAATTTCAAGAATATATAAAAAGTATAATTAAAAATAATAATAAAAAGTCTATCAGAGACGACAGTTTGGCCTTCACTCTCTTGTTTGATTGCTCTTTCTTAAATCCTTACATCCACTCTCTCCTACATCTCAATTTTTTCTTTTCTTTTTTTTTATTTTGTTACCTTGATATCACATTTAAAGATATACCTGCTCATCTCATGGCATGAGGAAACAACTAGGGCTACAAAATTCTGGAAAAATTTCAAAGTTGGAAACTTTACATGGGAATTTTTTGGACATTAACAAGAATTTTCTGGAAATTTGGGGAATTGATATTAACTGAATTTACCTGGTCATATACATGCATACATATGAAACATTTTTGTTTTGTTATAAGCAGACATGCATGCAAACATGTCTAATACAATACTTTTAAATTGAGTTGATAAAAAAAAAAATTCCAAGACAAAATTTTCCTGAGAAATTTTTATAAAAGTTCATTTAAGTCGATGGCAATAAAATCCTGAAAATGTCCAGAATTTCTGAGCTAAAATTCTCATGGAAATTTCAAGAAAACTTTCCTGAAATTTACTGAAGATTTTCCTCCTAATTGCAACCCCTGTTCCCGTGGAAATTTACAGGAAATTTTCCTGAAATTGACTAGAAATTTTCCTCCCATTTGCAACCCTTATTCACTTGGAAATTTCAAGGAAACTTTCCTGAAATTTACCAGAATTTTTCCACACCTTTGCAACCGTAGTATTAACTGATGCAAATGTGGCGATGTTGTCTTAAAAGTTGTGCTATGTCATGCACGAGTCAGCCAGCTTTACTTCAAACATTAACCTGAATTTTTAAGTCTTTTTTTTTTAAGTAACTGGCTTCATTTAACCAGAAGTTTTATATTCATTTTGCTATGCTGACTGTATGATCTTGCAGATGCCACAGTGAAACAAAAGTTGGACCTACATTGTAATAATTGAGACCTCTGATCAAGCTGTTGTAATTGTAGAATAAAAACCAGGTAGCATCAAAGATACAACAGTCTGCCAACGGTCTGCCTGGTATGAAATTGAACAGTTACTTTGCAGCCGGCTGTGGGTTAATGGAAGCTTCAGAAAGTGTGTCCCCTGTCCTTGTGGATATCACTACCTCCTGGCAGAGTAATAACTCTTATTACAGCCCTTTGAGGGACTCCTTGGTAGCGGAACTAGGTTGTTTTGATGCAGTTGGCACCTTGCAGAGACATAATGGAAAAAGACATCCTGGCGTAATTGTGGTTAAAGAAATACTGAGATTTTGGAGCAAATATCTGTCGGACAGGAGGAAATGAAGACCCTCTGAATAACAATGATGTGATGCAGAAATGATGAGTTTTATTGTGTCCTGGATATCTCCCCTGCAGGAAGGGAGTGCATGATTGAATAGAAAAGGTTTGAGTGCATGCCATGTTTTTTTTTTTTTAACTACTCCTTAAAGTTTTCCCCTCTCATTGCCACCCACCAGCACACAAACACCAAAAAAGATGCCATTTTTTCAAGTTTTTATGTGTTTGTTGAATTATGCATTGAGAACACACTCTTGGGGATGGTTGTACGGTCTTACTAATGGTATTAGCTTTTGCTGGGTAAAGCTTGCTTATCCAAACTTGTGCACACACGCACAAACATGCACTCAGATAAGTGCAGGAGCATGCACGTAGAGAAACATCACACGGAAACGTTGGAGCATGCGTCAAGGCTGAAAGGTTCAAAAGACTCTTCCCTTGTGGAAACATTTCCTACTTGGATATAAATTTAGAAACTTTAGGATGCTGTGCTGAACTAGTCTGAACTTTAAACTAACTTTACTTCAAATAGAAAGTGTTTACTCCCTTTAGAAGGCATAAACATGCACCAGCGTCTACATGGTTACAAACTGCTTTCATTTTTTTTTTTTAAATACATCATCATTTTTTGACTTTTTTATGTGCAGGCTCTTAAGCTTCCCTGTGTGCACACTGAGGTCACTCTGCTTTAACAGTCACCTCACATCACAGATTATGGTCAGAAATCCATCAATCAAACCCTTTGTGCTGGACGTCAAAGCCTCCACTCCACTGTCTTTGATGAATTCAGAATCAGAATCAGAAATACTTTATTAATCTCAGGGGGAAATTAAGTAGTACAGTTGCTCTTCTCATAGTAGAGCAGCTGGAAGTAAGATGGGAGGGGGCAGGGCTCTGCAACCTTTACTGTCAAAGGAACCGTTCTAACTCATCTCAGCTGGATTGAAGTCATGCAGGATCCGCAAAATCTACTTTACCTTCACACTAAAGACGATACGATGTATAAATTCTATGCATTGTTAAAGTACATTGAATTATTATCTAAACGAGAAGTTTTTTGGATTCATGAAGTTGTAGAACTACGAAAAGAAATCCTGAATTTGATAACTTATATTGATAAGTTAAGCTCAACTCATCATTTTTTGTTGCATCTCAAGCCAGTACGTTGGCAGTTACATGAATTCATTCACACAGAATTAAAATCTGTGTTTTTTCTTCCATATTTGTCTTTTTGTTGATTTAGATATCTTACTAAGGGAGAAAAAAATTCCCGCTAGCCAAAAGTGCAAGGACAGTTGTTGGGCTCCTGATGTTGAAGGAAGTAAAGTAGAGAGGGGACAGGCTGCATTTCAAGATGTGATGCATATTTGGTTCAACAAAATGTTAAATCACAATTTTATTTAGTGTCAGTGCCAATAATCATCAACACCCTCTGAAAGAACAACTAAAATTCTTTATTTCAATTATATATTTTTTAAAGCTACAGGGAGCCACTGTGAAGGCGTCATAGAGCCGCAGGCTGCAGACCCCTGGGACAGGGTAATAAAATAAGTGATAAAATAAGCAATAAAAATAAGCAGTAAGTACCAGAAAAAAGCAACAAGTACTCAACCAGGTAGAGAGAAAGAAACTGTTTACATTTTGTGTAAGACAAGAAGAACTTTGTTAAACAGATTAGGGCCTGACTGAAGCTTTTTTTTTTTGTTTTCTTGAGGCTGATGCCGATTTTTGGCGGAAAAAAAACAAAAACGTGATAATCGGTTAATCGGCTGATTCCTGTTAAAAATATATAATGAATAAAATAACATCTTTTTTGGTCCCTTAATGCTGACCAAAACAAAGATATGAATTGTAGGCAGAATATTTTACGGTTTTACAATACTGTGTCCTGTAATATTTGTTTAACTTTACAGCAGAGGGGAATTTTTAAGTATAAAAACATTCAGAAAGTATAAAAAGGGCTACACTCAGCCGATTAAATCAGCCTGTTATCAGCAGAACTGCTGATTATGATTATTTTTAAAAGTCTACAATCAGCCGATTATATCGGACCCCCGATTATATCGGACCCCCGATTATATCGGACCCCCGATTATATCGGACCCCCGATTATATCTGACCCCCGATTATATCGGACCCCCGATTATATCGGACCCCCGATTATATCGGACAGGCCCTAAAACAGATATTGCACTTTGTGAACTATATTAAACAAATGGTGCACTTAAACATGTATTTCACATTGAAAACAGATATTCATTCCTATGAAGACTGTGCAAACTGTTTGCACACTGGTTAATACACTTTGCAATAAGTGTGTGCAGGTTAATAACCCAGTGTCTGATGATGGCCCCCCTGTGTCTTTCTGTGGTGCTTTGTGAAATTGCATAGAAAATTGCTCCTGTGTCTGACCAGTACACTGTGGAGTGGATGTCATACACTGTTGTTGATAACACTGTGGAAGAGCTCATTTGTCTTCACTAGGAAAAGCTCAATCGGCACAATGCTTCATTATAGAACAGAATTCAATAACATCCTCCAGCCACGTACCCAAGAGGATATTAAAAAGGTTTTTTTATGTTAAGTCATGAAACTTTGACATGGTACTCATGACTCCCTTGGAAGCAGTCAATGAGAAACTTGCATTACACTCAAATGTCTCTTTTCGGTGGTATCTCAGCGCTGTAATTGCACTCTGAACGTTCTGTGTCTCGAGTGTAAAATAATCAATCCCATATGAGCTGGCTGAAATGTCACTAAAATGACGATAAATGAATGGAACTTGATGTGTAACATGGAGGATGTTGACAGTCGTTGGATTGTGTTTCTGTAATTGGACATGTCGTGTTTACTTGTTTGCTTTCTTCTCAGTTCAGGGCTGCAAGAAAACCAAACTTTTGAGATTGCTTTTTTCTCTTGTGTTGCCTTCTTCCTGTTTTCGTGTCTTTAAATGTTGGATAAAACACATTATAAAGTTCTCTAAATGTATGTGTCTTATTATACTTGATATGAGCCACATTCAACGGACAAGTCCAGGAACATGTCTTAATTCAGTAAACTAAAAGGCAAAATGAGGTTTGAATTGTAATAAGTTAAAAATAAAAAATCAACCAATGTGTTAAAAAATTTTTGCTTGTATAAATCCAGAGATATTGTTTCAATTTCTCATCAAAAAATTTATATATATATATATATATATATATATATATATATATATATATATATATATATATATATATATATATATATATATATATTAAATAGTGTTTTGAAGATCAGCACCTAAAAAAGAAAAAACGCCTATATAAACTAGTATTCTTTGATGTAATTACTTATTTTTAGTTTGATTTTGTCTGACTTTTTCCTTTTTAATGTTAAAGTTGAACTATATGGAGTTCGAGGAATGCAAATTATATGACGTAGCTCACTTGGATACTGTACTGTTTTGAAGATTGACCGCCAAAGAGAAATAAACACCTAAAAAAAACCCCACCTTTTTATTGTAATAAATGTCTGAAGTATGATTGCATTTTAGCTTATTTTATTCACAATTACTATCTGAGTCATTTTTAACATTTTAAATGATTTATCAGGCATGTTTGTGTTTTTTCTTGAAATAATAATCCAAATTTTCAAATCGGGTTTTGTGTATTTTGGGTGTTTTTGGCCCTAGTATCTTAATAAAGTAGGCCAAAATGAAAAATAAATCAAAGTTTTCGTATAGAGAATGGTGCACTGAAAAGAATGATACCAAATATGCCCGTGTTGGAACACAAACTATGTTGTATAGGAGGCAAAATCACAAAGTACTCAAAAATGGCCAAAATAAGCCCAGGTGTCAAAGGGTTACAAGAAACTTTTCTCTTACATCATTGGCAGTTTTTTTTTTTTTTTTTTAACTTGTTTCAAGAAACTCAGACCTCATTTTTGTCTTTAAATAACTTAAAATGTGACATGTTTCTGGGCTGGGCTGGTGAATGTGGCTCATATTAAGTTCAAAAAGACTTTTTTTTTTTTTTTAATTTTATTTTTACTAAAATTAAAACAGAAACGCTTTCTTAGATTCCAGATTTTTACAGTGTGGTTCATTTGGTGTCTTGCAACAATCTGCAACCTTTCCAGCAGCCTCTGCTCTGCTGAGCCCAGACCATCATTTGTCGGCTTAATGACCGCTGAGGTGCCATGTTGAGTCATAGTGATGACATATTAGAGTATATCCCTCTGTCCAATTTAAACCTTGGTGAAGGAGCATGGCCCATAATTTCATCTTCTGTTTAACGGCTGCAGCTTTTCTCTCCTTCGTCTGACCTTCACAACTATGACTGACGAATAATCAAGGAAAAAAAAGACAATTATCACAAGAATATCTTCATGAGAAAATTCCAGTCTGAAGCTTTTGGATCTACGCTGATCTATCACATGAATACACTTTGAGTAAAACCGTTGATTGCTGGAACTATTCACTCTTATGGTACCATCCCATCACTCTGGCAGCTTCAAGTCACAAAGTTAAGACAAATCACGGCTATCCATATGTATCCCAAACTGAATTTTCCCATAAATCTCTAAATATATTCATTGGTCTTTTTGATGTCTGATGTCTGTTTCCATCTTTCTTTGAATCATGACTCATAAAGAAGATTATAACTAATAGACGGTGGTGGGCTGTCAGGGCCTGCAAGGCAAGTCTTCTCTGCTGGCTTAAAAAATATCTGAATATAAGACTTATTTCATTTTATTTTCCATGTATGCTTATTAAATAATTCCCAATAGTCTGTTTACATTGTTTCATAGCTTTTCCCCCTTGTTGTGCTGCTTCCAAATGTGTATTTTCATATAAAAGCATTTATCCAATCACATTTCAGCTGTCATTTGTTGCTAGGGTCAAAGAAATCTGCCTGGAGGCCTTCACATCAGTTCTGCGGGTCTTGAAGCATAAAATAAGTGTTGACCAAACTGTTGCTTTAACCAATTAGATTTTGAGTTGATGACTCCAAGGTGGCGTACCGTAATGTCAGCATATTCGCACACTTTGATTGGACAGTCAGAGACTGTGCTCGCCAGGCAAGCAAAGTGACTCCGGACGTCAGCTCACACCGGCTGCGCGTCCAGTATGGCAAGCCGCATGACTGACAAACAGCTGGAGTCACAGACTGAGGAGTTCCCTTGGTCGCCTCATGGTACATGTTGGGCTCTAAAACCTAAAACCTCAAACCTGTTCACTCCTGGTCTGGCTCAGTGCATTAAGTTACTTTGCTGTTGTAGTCAAGCTAAATACGATCTGGATCGGACTCAGTTTGTTTTATTTTGAAAGTCACTGGGAATTTTTAGCATAGACTGTATAATTAATGGACGTAGTCTCCGCGACGTCACCCATCTGTTCCTGAAACGGACTTTTGAAGCCAAACGGCCGGCGCGGCCATATTGGAAATGAGGCGTGCTGTGGGTCTCCACAGTAACAACCATAGGACGCTCCACAGTCACGTGATCTGAGCTGTGCCTCTGATTGGACGAACTGGCGAGCTTGATATTGTGGAAACAGTCGAATTAGAAAAAAATTCACCCCCCGTACAGTGCGTGCCATTAGTGAAATTAACGATTCAGACGGGAGACATTCTTTGTACCAGGCTGTAAATGTGCTTATTTTTGCTGTGAAAACTGCTTTTTTTGGCTTGGTGTGTACGTGACTTCCGGTACTTCCGGAGCCAGCCTCAAGCGGACACTCGAGGAACAGCAGACTTTAGCACTTCCACATTGCCTCATATTATCAGACTGGAGGTTGCCGCTTGGTTTTTAGGTAGTTTCCTTACATGACTTCCCGACAGTGACTTTCAAAATAAAACAAAGTGTGTCAAAACGACATAATTAGCGGAGCCTGACCAAGGGGTCAATGGGTTTGAGGTCTTACAGCCCAACATGAATAAAGAAAGGCTCATTAATGGAGAGGAAAGCTTGAGAGCTACTCGGTCTGTGACTCTGTCAGTCATGCAGCTTTCAGGACTGAACACGCAACGTAGAGGAGCTGGACTGTAGAAGCATTGTGTATTTTAGCTGTAGTACAAGAAGACTTGTTCACCTTGGGTTTGTTTCTTCAGTGTTTATTCAGCTACATGAGTTATTTGTCTGTGATGCAATAATCAGATGGTTTCTATAGCAATGAAGTAGTTACTGAGAGGTGGATTCATTCAGACGGAGAACTACTGAAGGCCTAGGTGTTGAAATGCACGGTCCACCTCTGCTAACAGATCATATCAAAATGCCATTAATCGGGCCCATGAACAGCATTTTGATATTATAGACATGTACTGATGCCTCACAAGGCTGATTTAAAAAACAATCGAAATAGTAAAAAAAAAGAAGAAGAAGTCTGCAGACGCTACAGGCAGTCTCATCAGCGTGGCCACTGTTGATCAATGTTCGTGGTCCCTCCTGGGTCCATTTGGCCTTTCTGCATTCAGAGCTCAGGAGCTGAAATACTGTTTAAAATGTGCCACCACTAGATTTCCCGCAATGTTACCCGAGCAAAAAAAGATTTTTCAAAGGTTGATCCGAACATAAATTTATAAGCTTCTTGCATCAGTGTTTTACTGAGGCCACACCATTTATTTCATTAAATGTTTGTTCAGTCTCCAGTCTCCAGCTTTGTCAAAGTGAAATATTGGCAGATATGCTTTTACATCTGGATGGAATTCACCTCTCAGAGTCAAAAGCTGGACCAGGGAGGAGGAGTCAGAAGTGTCCGTCAGTGAACATGGTTGCAAGTGGATTCAGCAGATGAAGACGGCGTGAGGTCATTGAGGGCGAAGGAGTCGTTTCTTTGGGTAAACGGAGAAGGATTTGAAGATGTGATGATGACTTTAGGGAGCTTGCTTGAGGCTTTTGTCTCTTAGTTCCAGTCCGATCTTTGGTGAAACAGCAATGTTTGGTTAGTTACTGTTCTTATGGTTATATTTTGTATTTTATTTATTTATCTATTTATCTATCTTTTTAATAGGAGAAACTGTAACAAAAAAAAACAACCATTTTCTTCAGGGGGGAACAGTGAAGTATCTCTGAGCTCTATACGTCAGCACTTTTTAAGGAGCTTACAGAATCAGAATCAGAGTGTGACCAAAAGGTTTCATTCAAATTCTGATAAATTCTGACTCCTACCATTTGTTCACAATTTATTATTTTAGCAAATACTCTTTTGTCTTTCTTTAAAACCATCTAAAGCCGTTGAAAACTCAAATAATACAGGCACACACTTCCCCCGTCACATGGACTTGTCCAGAGATGTTGTTGAATAATTACTATTTTGGGTTATTCACCCTCCTGAATTATCACGGCTTCATCTCTCCGTTGTGCTGGTGATGATTTTTGACCCCTCAGCAGATTTTACGTCAGTGTTTTGTGTAAATAGGCTTCAGTGAGGTTTATGGGATTCGAAACCCCAGTGCGCGACCTCTTTCAGTCCATTTAAGACGGACAATGTGTCGCAGTTTTCCCGCTGGGAACATAAATAGTGTTACAGTGCTGGATTTAATCAGTCATTAGAAATATAAAGAAGACACTGTGCCGCTGCTGCTGTCCCTCCACATTCAGCTTCCTGCTTCGAAGCCATCGTTCACAGAGACACGAGCACGTCAGTCGTTCAGACTGCATGAGTCACTGCAAATGAAAGCCATTGTGTCTAATTTGAGTTAGGCTACTTATTCCACTATTTGTGGAGGGCAGAAATATTTGTATTAAAAAACCCCACAGAGCTTATTTTGAATGTTTGTACCAGACAGAGGAGCAGTGAAGGGGGAAATATGCAGATTAAGATAAAGAGGGCATCAAATCGGGATACCGAGCTCACTAAACCAGGAAGTTAATTTATTCTGATCAACTGTGGTGTTGATGGAAAAAAAAACAAACAAAAAACAAGACGAAGGAGGTGCAAAGACAGAGGAGTGTAACTTGAGAGAAAGAGAAAGGATGTGTTTTTTTTTTTTTGTATCTGTGTGGGTTTGTTAGACTGTTTAATATATTCCTAATCTCCCCATTAGAGCTTGCTTTGGGACTTTCAGCAGTATTAGAAGAAGTATGCTAAAAACCCAATTTTCCGTTGAAAGAACATTTCAAATTTCCATGTAGATATGACTCAAGAGAAGCTCGAACACAAACACTCACTGCTCAGGGGAGCTGTACACAGGGGTAGTTTCCTTTTTTTTTCCTTTTTGTACTCTGTCTTACCTTTCCTCGACTAAAAATGGTTCTTTTTAGAATATATATTTGAAAATGTGAAAAATGTGGTGATCAAAAGCTACAAAATACACAAGAACAGGAGAGAATAAATGTTAAATTAAAGACCCAAGTGGCAATAAGCAGGCCTTGCCTACGTGCGCCTGTCGGGTCGTGTCATGACTGCCGCATGTGCAGCTAGATCAGCACATGCACATGCGTATATGAGTCCAGAGTAGAACTGTGATTTTGAAACAGAGTAAAACACATGACGACCCATTGGCAGTAGGGGGCGCTGTAGTATGACGTGGAAAAAAAAGCACTCGGGCTGTAACGCTGAACATGTGTGTGTGTGCATTTTGGTTCAGATCCAACATTTCATATGAGAGAAATTACAGGGAGAGATTTGTCTCAAAATGATTTACATGTTTGTTTATTTATTTTTTTTATTTTGTGTGTGACTTATTATTTTTAAATCTTCAATTCTGATTGTGATTTTTGTCCCCCTTGTCTGCATTTGTCCTTCCAGTTGAGCACTGTGTCCCATAAATAGTTAAGATACGTTGCTGTCAGTGACCATCACCAGCCCTCCTTGTAGGCTACTCCATCAAATCAAACTGTATTTATTCTCCGATGTGAGCTGAAGGGGAAGGCCTTGCTACACCACAATGTGAAAAAAGGGGAATAAGTGACAGGACGAGACAAGACAAACAGGAAAGAGGACAAAAAGGGAAGAGAACAAAAAGAGAAGAGGACAAACAGATAGTGTTGATTTAAGATCCACCAAAGCACCAAAAATGTGAATTGTTGATTCACGTGTGGAAAGCCTCACTCCTCCATCCACTGGGCGGCAGTGTTGCTGTCTCAGTTGAGACGTAGACTGTAAACAAAGATGATTGGGAGCTAGCAGGAATTTATTAACGTAAACATCAAAACTTAATAAAAGCTCAAACAACATCCCTGAAAACGGCGGTTTGATGAAGGTAACTCACAAGTCAAGTAGCAATCAAACGTAGAAATAACGTTTTGCCAACTTGTGGCGAGTGTCTTGGATAGTTAACGCCGTTAACGTAAGTATCCTTCTTCTCCTCTTCCTCTACCTTGTGGGAAGACAGTGGACAGCGATAGCGCTCAAGTAGCTTTCACTCATCTTTGTTTACAGTCTACGCTCTCAACGGAGACAGCAATTCTGCCGCCCAATGGATGGAGAGGCGTGGCTTTCCACACATGTGAATATCTTGTGCTCAACCTGTGTGTCTTGATTTCTTTAAAATTGCGTGACGTTTGTCTCAAAAATAAATGCACACGCAAAATAAAAAAACCAAACATACGTAGATTGTGGATTTATTTGTGCATCTTAAAACGCGTGTGTAAATCATTTTGAGACAAATCTCTCCCCATAAGAAATGAAGATTTTAATTTGTAAGAAAAAAAAAGTCAAGTTTGGCGACCTCCCCTGGTCACACCCATTAAGTTATGAAAAATCCTTTGATAACTTTTAAGCATCAAAGTGTCTTTTATACATTATTAATATATGAAGTTGATCTGAAAAAAAAAAAAAAAATTACTGTGAGACTAGTTCGATCAAATATGTACCCTATAAATCGTCAAAATCGGACGTTTAACTGCAATTTCCGAACTTCCTGTTTGAACTTTACTATGGTCGTAGGAGACTTTTTTGTAGGTCTTGGCATGATGGTTATGCACACCAAAAAATCAGGCCCGTAGCTTAAAGTAGCCAAACTCACAAGAGGGCGCTGTGGAGCAGGTATCAGCATGCAAACGCTGGATTCATAAATTGTGCCCCGTGACTGAATTTTGTGCAAAGTTTAAGTTTTCATGCACATTCAAGGCACGTAATTTGGGGTTAAAGGGGCGAAAACAAAGAAAAATTAATCCTTAAGCTTTCAAGAAGGCATTCACTCGGGCTCTAATAATGATTCAAGACATTTTCAGCACTAATCCAAATATATAATGTGTGTGTTTCTTTGAAAAACCAAGGAGGGGTGAAGTTGGGTAACAAGGACTGTTTACTGTCAGGGTAAAAACTGTATTAGCATAAACCTGCTGCAAAAAGATGTAAATGAAAACAACAATCTTCAAGACATCATGATTCCTTAAGGCCATCCAGTATGTGCTCATCTCTTTGAAAAGCTAAAAAAAAAAGAAGAAGTAAGAGAGAAGGAAAAAGACAGCGTCAACAATTTAAAACCAGATCCCAAACTGCATGGCACCCTCAAGAGAAAGTTCCAACTCAGATTTGCAATCCTACAAAAAAAAAAAAACCCTCTAAATCTCTGAGACGCTCAGCCAACAAAGTTAGCAAGGTTATAAAGCAGATCCTGCCAAGACAGTTTGGAAAGTTCCCTCTCCAGTGAGACGGGGCTCTTTTCACAGAGCAGTGTTGACGACACTCTAAAACATAGATAAGTCGAGCTTTTAGATGGAGATTCATGGCAGTTTGATTTGAAATATCTTTGAAGAGTCGCAGTGGTTGTGTCGTTTTTTTTTTTAGCCAGAACGCGCTCCCTCTCTGGGACCTCTGTCGTCTTTAGTTCTCCAGATAAAGTACACGGTACTTCAGCTGTATTTATATAAGGTAATTTCAACACAGCAGTTATCTGAAAAGCTACAGAGTTAATGCAGCGTAAAGAGTGTGTTTGTCATACTCTCGAAAGGCCTCTTCAACTCGATGGCTGGAAATCAGTGGAGGGAGTGACTGAAACAATCTAACCGCGAGCGCTGCCTGCGGAAACACATTACCAGTTAAATCTTAATTGCTGAACAGCAGTGCGATCTGCAATTTCGCACACACTGCTCGTGTTGAAATTGCAACACAAGTGCTCATTTAACAACAGTGTTGGAGAGCAGGCTTACGTTTGAATGAGCAAGTGCATATGCCTCAGACAGCAGCGGAGATTATGACTGCACAGGCTTAATCCAATGAACATCCAATGAGAAATTACCGACTCCAGTGGGTCATGTGATGTCAATATTTGCCTGTTTTTTACACTTGGCTGATCTGTAACGCAGACATTATCACTCTCCTTAGAACACGAAGATGTCGCATCTGTTTTTAATGGTGCACAGCTGCATGCACATATCAGTAATCCGGAGGACATGCTGGGATTTGTTCTGATAATACACATCTTTGCAAAGATTAAACCACCATGTGTGCGTGTGGCAGTGGATCCTGTGTGTGTGTCTGCATGCACGCTGGAGCTGCTACAGTTCCAGGCCTGTGTCTCCCTCTTTGTTTCCGCAGAATAAATGGGCTTTGTAAGATAATACCCGGGAGACACAACAATACTTTAGAGCCAGGGGATTGTGAAGCCGTCCCAGTTCGTATTGCCGCTGTGGCTCCGAGCTTCAGCTTTGATTGGAAAACCTGAGGAATCTGGATTTACTGGCAAATGATATTAATCGGTGTTGTGGTCCTTGTCATGTCACCAGCTTCTTTCTTTTCAATCACAGCCCTAGAGTTCCTTAAGTATTTCCAATTCAGTCCTACAATGACACCCTGAGCCAAAACCTATTTTGTCACCAGGCGTCAGAGAAAAAAGGATTCTTGCCACAAGATTATTTGTCTCCTTAAAATTCAGTTTGCTGACTAAAACAAAATGTATGCTCCTATAAAATGTACCAGAAGTTCTTCTGCTAGGATATGGCAAAGCGTCGCCAAGTAGCCACAATTAGCTGCTAATTTTAAGTTAGCTCATTAATCAGTCAGATTAGCCTGGGAGAATAATCTGAGAACAGAAACTTCAAGCCTAACGCCTCAAATACACCGGGTGCGTCTGCGTTGCAGCTCCGCTGCGCTGCGTGTTGACTGCGTTTGTCAACTTACACCGGCTGCGTCGCGAGTCCGGCAAGCCGCAGAGCTGGAGTCGCGAGACCGCGTACTTCTCGCGGTAATTCACGATCCCGTGAGAATGTTGAAGCAAACAGTAATACTAAAATACTGTACGGTGCACTACTCACCATTCACTCCCAAAACACTTGAAACACTCTTCCATGCCATTTCCTTTTTGAGATTATCTTTATAAAAAGGACGTGTTGGG
Source organism: Labroides dimidiatus (assembly GCA_030710495.1). NCBI lineage: Eukaryota > Metazoa > Chordata > Actinopteri > Labriformes > Labridae > Labroides > Labroides dimidiatus. Next base: position 5,883,936 of record CM061143.1, read on the forward strand.
TCATAAATTATTCTGTGGTTTTCCACCTCAATGATAAGCTTCTCCTCGTCCATGTTTTTCACTGTTTCCCCTTGGTAAACTCTGACCTATTGACTACTCGCGTATCTCTGCTCATTGTGAAGCGCTGCTATTGTAATCAAGCTAAATACGATCTAGTTTAGACACGGTTTGTTTTATTTTGAAAGTCTCAGGCTCTTTTTATGTAGTTTCCGTGCACTACTTCCTGTCCCGCTCGATCTTCTCTACTCTGAATTTATGCGTCACAGCTCCGTCATCCGGCAAAAATAGGATGGCTGCGGATTAGCTGCGACCTGTCGGACCAGAGACGCAGCTGAACCGCAATGGAACGGATCCAGTGTAAGTTGACACATTGACTTGAATGGATTTTAAACTGATCCGGCGCCTTGACGGAGCGGAGCTGCAACGCAGACGCAACCGGTGTATTTCAGCCGTAACACTGTCAGACGACTTCTCTTCCTTAGCTTTCATGAGAGCAAACCGGTGGAGTCTTGTAGCAGTCGGCCAAAAGCTCGACAGCAGTTGGCTGCAGCCATCAAGCAGCTGTTAGTGCTGCTGAGTCAAAGATAAATCAAAAAGAAGGCTGTGGTGCCAAAAGCTGTATATAAAAAAAGAAAGAGGAAAAAAAAGGCTGTTTACTTCACAGGAAGTTTTTTTTTGTCCCAATTTAGTGTTGCGTTTGATCACAGGTTGTGTCAGGGGTGAAAAAAAAAAAAAAAAAAAACTTTCAGAAACTTTTCAGTGTTGTTTTGTTTGATGAAAAGAGTTTTTACAGTGTTAACTGCTAACGACCTGAGCTAACATTAGAGCCGATTGTTTTTCCAACCAACATGTTCCATCTCTTGAGACCAGATATTTGTGACTTTGGAAAGTTATCACTGATTACTAAACAAACAAACGAGAGAAACTCTTCATCAGTCAAATACATAAATCTCTACAACAGGCATTTAAGTTAAATTAGCTTCAGCTACTAGCAACCTAACCAGACAGTGGAATGATGTAGGCTAATTATCTTTTCTTTTCCTTTCTTCCTTCTTTCTCTTCAGTGGAAGGTTATAAAATGGATTGGGAATCTTTCACCTGTGCATTTGATTTACAACTGTCAAAGTTGGCTGAAATTATTTAGGAGTGCTGCTGCTCTGTGTTGTGCTTATTAACTGTAGAATGGACGAAGCATCTGCCTCCATGGGTGAAAAACAGAGACTTGGGCATCGGTCAAAATGATAAGAACTACAATGAAAGAAACCATGTTGGAGAAAAAAAAAAATATATATATATATATATATATTTTAATCTGATTGTTTGACAAATAATCCATCCGTTAGGACAGAAGAGGCGGGGTTTGTAACATCTCGGGAGCGCTCAGTCTTTTGGCTTCACAGTCAGTAAAAACTTACACCATCCATTATCTTTTACAATTCTACAGTTTATACCAGGGTTGCAAAATTCCAGGAATTTTCAAAGTTGGAAGCTTTTCATAGTAATTTTCAGAAATTAACAGGAATTTTTCTTTTTTTTTGTTAACTACATTTACCTGGTCATGTACATTATAAATATTAAACATTTTGTTTTTTATAAGCAGGCATGCATGCAAACATGTCTAATGCAGTATTATTAAATGACATTATAAATGAATTTTCAACCAATTTTCCCTAACTGAGTCTAACTGTCATGAATGGAGGCATAAATATTTTTCATAAACAAACATTCATGCAAATATGTCTGAAACAATATTTATAAATGACACTAATCAGTTTGTAGAACTGTACAACTTTAATGTTTTCATCTATTACTTAACAATAGACAATTAGCCAGATAAGCAGTCCACCATCCAGTGTTTCATGGACAAATAAACAGATAGGTAGATGAAAGCTGGTATTCATAAACCAAGCTAGCTAGCTAGCAACATAGGCTGTGTGTTTAACTCTAGATCAGGAAATGACAAAAATACTTTTTCTTTCTAGCTAGCTAAATTAGTGACACCAACAAAATCCGCTGCAAGTTTCAAAAAGTAAAGTTAGCTAGCTATCATTTTAATTAATTTATTAACCCATGTTAGCTCACTACAATGCAAATTACTTGCGTTTGTCGGTTGGTGGCCTAATCTGGTAGAGAAAACGTAAAACTGACAAGCTAACTGGCTAGCTAGCATCTAAAAATTATACACATCTTAATGTTTTACCTCAGTACTGGCATCAAAACTTACTTTGACTGAACTTCTAGACTCCAAATCCAGAAAAGTGGTCTCAGTGGAAATGCTGTAGGCTAATGAAGCAGAGATTGATGATATTCAAATGTGATTCATGGTACACAGTTGAATTTACATTCAGTCTTGTTGTTTCAAACTGAATCATTTTTGAAAACATCATTCAAGTTGATAACAAAAAATAAAGATTCAGAGCCAAAATTGAAATTTCCCTCCCCTTTTTAACCCTGGTTCATACTGTTATTCAGAAAAACAAACAAGTTAGTTATTATTTTTGTTGAAACAGTTAAAGGTCATATTTTCAGCTCTGTTTTTAAAAACATCAGTTTTGCTACTACTTTAATTTAATCTCTGGAAATTTTTTGAAACAAAACTAAAACACCTTTTATCAAACACATGATTACTTCAGTCTGAAAAGGCTTTTGCAAAATGTGGCGCTGATATGCATAAATCAAACTCAGAAGACTCAGATTGTCCACAATTATGAGTGTGACGCAATGGCAGACTGATGTAAATATTAAATCAGATTCCTTTGCTCTCCGTGTATTATTTACTATTTGCTTAAATAAATTACGCAGTGTTGACGTGCCACCATATATCATCCAGGAAGGCCACTGTAACCCAGGAATCTTTGATTGGTTTTCAGTGATGAGAGCTAACTCACAAACATGTCACTTCTCATTCACAGCCTTTCATGACGATTATTCATGTCATCTTATCTCTTGCAGGAAGTCTTGAAAACTTGTCATTTAACAAACAAATGGTAAACACATCAGTGAGACTCGTCTCAAACAAAGGCAGGTACAAAGGATGCTTTTGACAGCATCGGTATCAAAGTTGCTTTAGGATGGGAGGCACTGAACTCTGGAAGACATGGAAACAGATAGCATAATTCTTTTTAGTGAAGGATGCTCTGTTTATTAGAGATCCATCAAGTCAGAGGGGGTATTAGGCTGTAACTCCACTGCACCTGTGTATTTATGGTCCTCTCCCAGTGCCTGGAGGAGAAGGCCTGTAATAGAACTGATAAACAGGACAATTACGCTCTGAGCTCCTTTAGCTTGTATCGATAAGGACGTTTGGTGCTAAAACATAAACTGTCTGGCTTTCAATTCTGGTGACAGGTCAGAGTTAAGTACGCCTCACAGTCTCAAAGCAGCTAATTTGACACCTTTTTTGCACCTCCAGTTTGCCAATTCAGCCAATTAGAACACTGACAAGGCAGGCGTTTTTCTTTCCTTTTCTTTTCTTTTTCTTTTTGTTTTTTTTTTTTAAACGTACCAATTTTCCAACACTCCAGCTTGCGAATCAAACAGCCATGTTTATCCATGTTTCCAACAAATCCCTCTATAGCTATCATTCCCTTGAGGCTCTGTGGTTAAAATTGACATCCCATAGTTTCTTTCTTTCTTTCTTTCTTTCTTTCTTTCTTTCTTTCTTTCTTTCTTTCTTTCTTTCTTTCTTTCTTTCTTCTCATCTCGCCATTTCTTAGCCACAAAGCTTTTGGAAACCTGCACTGTTGTTGACACCTGAGGTTGGTGACATCTGAAGGCTGAAATCTTGTTGCTGAGAGTGATTGCTGATAGCTGTGATTGTTTATTGGTTGATTATTTGGCTCCAATACGTTGGTACAGGCTGTCTTTGATCTGTTTTAGCCAGTGGTTGGTAGTGTCATGATATCACAACAACCACTAAAACAAAAGTGCCAAGAGGAATTATTCAGCTAATTTGCGTGTGAGCTAATGCTAACTTTGATATGGTTAGCAAAACAAGTTGTAATCATGATTGAATGACCAGTTGAACCGTATTTTCTTTCAGATGGCAGGGGTTGCTGTCATTCAACTAGCAACAAACTGATAGGCTTGATAACTTGTCTTAAAGGCAAAAACGAAAACAAACAAACAAAAAAAAAACTGTTGATGCTTATTTTCCAAAAGTTATGGACATGTAATTCCCATTGAGGTGTGTTTGATGCCTAAGGAAACTGTAAATTCTAAAATTTCAATCAAAAAGTCTGTCAAGTCATCAAGGGAAGACAGCTTGAGTACAAAGTATTCATGTGGTAGCTTTTTTTTTTTTTCTGTGACCCAACAGTTGGGGAGGGAAGTTTGAGCTGTGTCTGTTGAGGTCTGTGTGAAGATTACTAAATGAATCCAAAAACCGTGCTGATGTATCATATCTTCCTTTCAACGATCCCAATACCAATTCCATAATTAAAAAAAAAAACATAAAAAATAATTTAAAAAAAAGATACAAATGAAGTAAGCCGTTGGCTAAGATGCTAAAGTAAAGCCTACTAGCATTTTTGTCTAAACACTAACTACATAAAACATTGCATGTTTTTCTTGGTAAAACTAAATAGCCAGGTATTAAAATACCAATTCACCTGTGAAAACTTTGGAAAGAACCAAGCATGACCCATAACAAAGTAAATGTTACAGTAACAACCGTATGTTTTTTTGCTTGTTTTTTTTGGCTCACTACTACTCCAACAAATATTTACCAATTTTCACCTTTTAAATTTGAAAATGTATATCATGTTTAGGAGAAGTGTGTGAGCATGATTCAAATTTCTAACTCTTTTACTTTTTAAAATATTTGGCATTTACTAAAACTTTTTGTCCCATTGAAATGGATGGAAATGATCCACCGCCATGGAAACCACACAGCTGATGATGTCATAAGAGGTTAGGGTAAGGGTTCCAAACAGAGGTTGTAAATTGGACTGGTGCGCATCACTAGAATTTAGCTCTGCACCCCAACACCATGGATACCACACAGTTGATGATGTCATAAGGGGTTCCTTGGAAGACTAGTGTGGTTAGGGCTCAGCATTTAGCATTTGCTGCAAGGTTGTATCCTAGATACATCCAGAGATTTTGACCTCACTGTGTTAATATCAAGAATAGAGAAATAACTCACTTATTGTATTCTTCATTTGCAAATGTAAATGTTAGCTGTTAAGTGGCTTAATGCTAATGTTAGCTGCTTTTTGATGGTAGCCAATGGGTGATCAAACCATCAATTGTATGTGTACTGTAGTCGTTGACCCATCAGGAAGCAATTAAATTCCAACAATTAGTCAAATTCTTGTTGCTTCCATGACAAGATAACCACATTTGAGTGTTTTTGAGCGTGACATCATAGGAAAAAAGTCGCTTAATGAACATTAGCTGTTTCCCTTTTCAGGGAATGCATTTAGCATTCTGTCCGTCCTGAAATGAGGCGGTCTCATCATCTGTCATCAGCTTTTCACATTTTAATAAGCCTCCAATGCCGCCTGTCAGCAGGTAGCTAGCTAGCTAACTAGCTAACGGCGCTAGTGTTAACAGCAGCAAAACCATTTTACATGCGGCACCAAGATACCAAAATACTAATACATTCTTAGCTGTGTCATATTCAGCTGACTGAGAGTCTTCCATCACATTTGATTGGTGTGCAAAGAATTGAGGCATTTGTGACCAATCCTTTGTGGTCTGGAAATAAGGTCATTGGAGCCTTCTCTTTTAAACCGCTGGACAAAGAATCAACACTCTACCATTTTATGTCACACGTTGGGCCTCAAAGGATGCTCCTGGAGCACAGTCCGGCCTTGGAACGATAGGCTGCATCCGTGGATAGCATGTAAATACAGGAAGCCATCTTGTTTGAGAATTACTGGATATACCTGCCAGCAAAGGATGTTCTTGATGCATCCTCCACGGGTCAGAAGAAAAAAAAAAAGAGAGAACAGATTTTTGAGCCGTCAAACTGGGGTATCTTGTCATCAGATTAGACTAATTCAGCCCCTTAAACCAAATGATTGTAACTTTCTTTTATTTACATCTTTTCTGGCTTGTTTGCACTGTTTGTGGTATAACATGCTTTTGTTGTCTCCTCTTGAACTGTGAGCGCTGTATCAGTTTTAAACTCGCCATGAGGACCGGTGTCTAAATTTCTCCGGCCTCACGGTTACACTGATGTTTTCTACTCCTCTCATTTGAATCAAATTGGATATCATCTTCTCGAATCGCCACCTACTCTGAGTTATACAGACTTCAAAGAGCATATTTGTTGGAATGGTCTCCCGGCTCAAATCTCTCCACTGAAGCTGCATATTTTTTCCCTATTATCCCTCATACTCCTGCGTGGCACAGTTAGTGGGGATGTGATTTGACGGACAGGTTCTAGCTGTAAGAGTCTTTGCCCCCTTCCTGCATACTTATGGGGGATTATGTGGCATTGCAAGCTTTATATAAAGTTAAGTGGATTCTATGCATGCATGTGTGTGTGTATCTGTGTGTGTTTTAAAATATTTTGGTGTAAAAAAAAAGGCGACTAATAAACAAAGGCTCCCTCTGTATCAGTATGTGTCTGCGCATGTTTGTGTGCACCTGGGTCTTTGTGATGTCTGAAAGGGTTCGGTGTCCGCAGCGGCTGGTGTGTCAGTGTGAATGACAACTGCCCGTGCACCTGTCATGGTCCTTTGAATGTGCCCACCCTTGCTGGCAAGATAGAGCCCTGGAGTAACTCGGGGCTTTTTTTGTTTGTTTGTTGTGGTAATAACTCGGCTCAGGAAAGCTCTCCTGGCGTGTGTATCGCTGTGCATCTCCAGCCTTGCACACCTGAACTTCCATCCTTACTCTCTGAGCTGCACAGAGGTGATTTTACTCAAGCCGGTTGTATATTAGAGTGGCAAATGTGCCAAAAATATCGAACCCTCCAACAGCTCAGCCACGTGGGAATCAAATATATAGTCTTTGCTCGTTTGTTTTTGCAGCTGGAAAGAGAAGCGTTCAGCAGCAGTGTGATAGAGGAAGTGTCCCCCTGGTGTTTGAGAAAGACGGGAAGAAAGAAGCTCTGATGAAAAGAGGGTGAGAGATAGAGTGGACAGTAAATGTCACTTGGGAGCTGCTTGAGCGGAAGCAAAATAAGACCATTTCACTGCGCAACGTTAAATATCACAGGTAATCTGAGGATAACCGGAGCTGTGGATTAATTGGTCGAATTAGAAGTTCTGAATCGGGTAGATGTTGGTTGCTTACCTGTTCATGTTTCACGACTGTTTCAAGCGGTTTAGCATTAAAGATTAGACTTAACATCCAAAACTATTCTCCATTTAATCATCAGGTCATTATTTAACTATGAAAAAAAGGACAAGCTGAAATTGGGTGAATATTAGAGCCTGACCAATATGGGATTTTTGGGGCCGATACCGATAAAAATAAAGCTGATATATGAAATAAGACCATTGATATAGACAGGATATATTCTGTACATGAACACAAATTCTTATAATACACTTTAAAACTGTATAATAGTCTTGTATTGGATAATGATGGACATAGGAATTAACAGTTGCATAAATCTTTGTTTATCTCACAAAGATCATCATTTACACAACTAATAAATGCTCTGGATCCCAAACCCGCCAAGGGATTCAAAACAAAACAAAACAAAATAAACCCAGTTATTTTTAAAATGGCTGGAGACAGAGTGACAGAAAATCAGAGTTAATACATTGCTTTCATTGTGACCGATGTCAGTTAATCAATGATATGCTGTAATTGGCCTGATAAATCCTCCAGGGCTCTAGTGAATTTACAAAGAAGAGGATTTTTTTTTTTGATTCTGAATTTCATCTCAGAATTCAGATAGAGGAAAAAGACCCCAATTCTAAAATTTAAGAATTCTGGGGAAAAGAACCCAAAAAACCTCAGAATTTTGAAATGACTCTCAGAATTCAGACTATTTTCCCCCAGAATTCTGAGCAATAAGGCAAAATTTATATATACAAAAAAGCTATGATCATTTTTTAATTGTCCTGAATACACTTTGCTATCTTTTACAATTTAAAAAAAGAAAATGTTAAAAAAATGAAGCTGAGAAGTCTTCACAAAGGACGGATGTGTCGCATTAGCTTGGTTTAAACTGCTGTTTCACCAGAACCAGCTGCACTCTAAACAGGATACAGTTTTACAGTGTATTGTTGATTTAATTATGTTGGAATGCTGAGCACAACATTCCAACGTATCCACCTGTTTCTTCAGAAGCCTTTGGGTGTTGACTTCCACATGCGGTTATCGACTTCTGGTGGCTGCCGTCGGCAAGCTACCTCAAAACAACTCACATGAAATCATTAATGCTGGACAGGGCTCAGTGTAAACTTTTTTTAAAAAACATTTGCACTATGACTCCACCTCTGATTTTTGTTCATTTTGTCTCTTTCTTGCTTTTAAAAGCCGGTTATTAGAGCGAGGATGACAGCTAGGCTAACATCATCAGCTCTGTGGTGTAAACAAATTGTTCAACTGGACAAGAAAAACCGGCAATCACAATGAACTATGGGTAGTCAGGAAAAGGGTGGATAGAAATCCAACTTTGTCTTCCGTACGTTTTTTTGGCCCGCTACCGATTTTCACCGTTCAAATTGTAAAATGTTCAGCATGTTCAGAAAAGTTGTCAGTGTATGATTCAAATTTCTAACCCTTGTACTTTTTAAAACGTTCAGCATTTTCCCAAAATCTTTTTACCCATTAAAATGAAAGGGAAATGATCCATCACCACAGAAACCACAGAGCTGATGATGTCATAAGGGGTTAGGGTTAGGGCTCAGCATGTCAACATTCAGCATTTGCTGGATGTTTCCCCTCTAGTTGGAATAATGATTCAAAATGTCTCACTGTTTGGAGAAACGTTTAAGGGGAACTGCCACAGCTCCCTGCCATGACACCCCCCCCCCCCCCCCCTTTTTTTTTTTTTGTGCTCTTTGTATGGTGGAAATAGAGAAATGGTAAGTCAAAGGAATAAAAAGGAGGGGGTGGATTATGAAATACCTGATTTCCAAGCATTCAGAAATTAGAAAACTTTGTCTGCTGTAACAGAAAATTGTCGTAGACATGGCTCTATACACATAAAATACAAAACCTTATATCCATGCATACAACGTTTTCCTAAAAAGACAAAATCATCAAAATCTCTGAGTTCTCTCAGTATAGTAGGAACAGAAGCTGTTGATTTTTTTTTATTTTTTTGTAGCCTGAGTTTGTTGGGAGAAAGACAAAGACCTGTCAATCTCAATGCCCAGATACCTGAAATCCTCCTCCTGCTTCACAGTCTGTCCGCTCAGTCTCAGGGGTCTGAAGAGAGGGTAGTGGGGATCAGGTGTTCGTCCGCCCCCACAACACAGCTCTTTTGTTTTGGATACATCAAGCTGTTTACCTGCGCGTGGTATGCAGACAGGGAGTTATCATCTTTGATGTGGGCGACGATATTATCTGCATATGTAAAAAGTGAGAAATGACTGTTGTTGCTGGTTATGTTGTTTGTGTAAATGGAAAATAAAACGGGTGATAAAACAGACCCCTGGGGCACTCCAATGTTTAAAATCATGTTTGTAGGTTTAAAAACCATTGACTATCACATGCTGGGGGCCGGTTCTGTTAAAAGTTCTTAATCCAAAGTATTAGCGAGGGGTTGACCTGTAGCTGGTAGGTGTGTAGGTGTTGAAATGTGTTAAATTCAAAGATTCAGACATTCTTTTAATAATAACAAACTGAATTGTTCATGTGAAGTCTGTCATCCCCTCTGAAAACTGTTTTTGCGCTTTAAATATTTTCCTTTTTCCAAGTTGCAGTGTGATACAATTCACCAATGGCTAAGTCCCACCCTAAAAGTGATGAGCCAATCACAGTGTGTATAGCAATCTCATACACTCGGACATTCTCTGCCTGGACATCCATTGAAATGTATTGCCGAGAGTCAGTTTTCGTTCGGTTTTGTGAGTTTTTTTTCTGAGATTTTAAGTTTAAAATGGTCACATTGTGTTCATGGGGTCCATGCAACTCAGACACAAGGTATCCTGAGAGGCTGGACGACAGAGCGTATTTTTTACCCTTTCCTTAAGACACATCTCAACCGAGAAAAGTGTCTTCTTTGGATAAAACTGTGACCACAACATCAACTCAACGTGAATAAAATTACCAAGGATGTTTACGTCTGTTCTAAGGCAAGTCAACATCATATGTGAGGCGACATGTTGTCACTTTGCTGGAAAGAAATGTAAAGTTATCTTTAACATCTCTAACGTTAGCTAAAGTTAGCCTAGCGTTAGCCAAACGTTAGATCCTAGCTGTGTTGTTCGTCATGTCGCTTTGTCTGTTGAAGTTCATTGGCCTGTTTTGTTCTAGTTTTTGTTCTTTGGTGATCGTCCATCATTGTTAGCTGTTGTCCAAAGGGCTCTAGTTAAGCTAACGTTAGCTTCTGGAGCTTAGCTTCATTAGCTTATCTGTATTAGCCCAGATAACAAAGGTTGACAAACATTCAGCTAAATGAAATGTAAATACTGTAGCTCCAAACTAACAGAGACACTCTTGGTAAAGATGGTAAAAAGAACGTTAGAGGATCAGCATCAGTCATGAGAAAAATCTTTCTTGTTGTTGTCTCAGATGCTGATGGTAACCAAATGTGGTTTATCTTTTTATCAACCTTCTCAACAGTACAATGATTCATATATCCCTCCAATGTGTAGTTTAATGTCTCATACTGTGACATCTACCATAGCGCCCGTCACTGAATGTTCATTGTTTGTCTTGGTGAGTGGCGGGGGGCGTGGCTTAGCCGTTGGTCAATTTGTAGATGCGAGTTGTTGCTGATTCGAGAGGCTGTTTTTCTCTCCACCACTGGACAATCAAAGAAGAAGGAGAGGAGAGGATTAGTTACAGGTAAAAAAGGGTTCTGTGCTGTGAAATTCAGAAGTGTAGGAAAATGCAGAAACTCCTGCAGCTGTCACATAAATCTGTGTGGAACATTTTTTGGGGAAAAAAAAGAAAGAATGAGGTCAAGTGCAACTTTTGCCAGGTAGTGTGAGCGTGTCCACAACAGCTACACAGTCATGGGCTTCTCTCCTCCAACATTTCATTGCTTGTGACTATCAAACATTTTTTTCCTCTCTCTCTCCCTTTCCCATAAGCTTTGATGCTTCTCGATGCTGTGAAATGTATAATTAACAGGAATTTTCAGCTTTCAGCAGCTTTCAGGTAAAAGTGCACAAACTTCTGCGTCTTAGAAACCAAGTTGGGTTTGAAAAAGGTCTTATTTAACATTTTCATGCAAACTTCCACCTAGAATTTTTTTTTAAGAAAGTCAGTGTATACAAGCAGAGTGGGGAAAAAAAAACCCAGACATGAGGCGCCTGTGGCTGTTTTCCTGGTTTAGGTGTTAACCCCACACATGAAGCCGCCCCAAACATGAATATCCCAAAGCTCTCACTTTTAATGCCGCACCTTCAAAAGTTAGTCCAGGAAGTTGTATATGTCTGAGGAACAGGATCAACAAAAAGATTTTGTAAACAAGCCACAGGGACTTCACAAGCTCAAGGCGGGACTTTGAGTTTTTTGACCTGGATAGCAGTGAAGCTGGAAGTCTGGAAATCCTTCTCGCAGCCGCTTGTTGCTCTACTTTCAGGGCATCCTAAGACGTCTACATCAAAAAAGCTTAAAAACATACTTGCTAAATTAGAACACCAACTGTTAGCTGATCTGTTGGTTTTCTTTGAAGCTCACAGATGTTCGCCTTCAGAGGAAAAACATTTTCTTTTCCTCTTTTAAAGCTATATGTCTAATGGTCTTGATGCAAATGTGTCTGGCTCTCCTCCTGTTCTATTGACGAATACAAACCTATCAGTTAAATGCATAAATCGAGCACCATTATCTGTTTCTCATTAAGTCTCTCTCTCTCACATTTCCTGCTTCTGGTGGGCTGGCAGGGAGAACCTGTATGAATCATTGGTTGTTAATGGGGCATTGACTATTCCAGTCACAGCAGGAGTGAAGGGAGGGGGCAGCTGGGAGTCCCAGGGGGACTCAGACCCGTGGTGGATCCATTATTCATGGTTCACCATGGGCTTGTAGCGAACACTGACACCCGACCTGCCTAAATCAAACAGGGCCAGTGAGTTTAATGCCCCCTGGGAAATGCGATGCTCAGGTAAAAGAGGGATCTGGGAGGATGGAGAGGGAGAGGTGGAGGAGGAGGTGAGGGTCAGATCAGAGAGGACGGGAGGGGAGGAGAGAGAGAGAGGCGAGCGAGTGACCCCTCTTACTTCACTGGATATTACTTGAAAGCTGTCAGCTCAGAAGGAGCTACATACATTTTTCCTTCCTTCCTTCCTTCTTTCTTTCTTTCTTTCTTTCTTTCTTTCTTTCTTTCTTTCTCTCTTTCTTTCTTTCTTTCTTTCTTTCTTTTTATTCTTCTAACCTTGTTCCTCCTTTTCTCTTGTTTTTTTTCATTCTTTTGTTGATTTTTTTCCCCTCTGCCGTTTTAATTTGTTTATTGGATGGTCTATTTATTTACTTTCTTCCTTTGTTGTTTTTTTAAACACCTTTATTTTTTTTTGACTATCATATATATTTTTTTTGTCTTTTAAAGCTTTTTAAATGTCTTTCTGCCTTTCTTTACATTTTTCTTTTTCAAAAAAAAGGTTTAAAGCTCATTTCCCTCTGCTATAATTATTTGTTTATGTGTTTGTTTGTTACTTTCTTTCTTTTCCTTCTATGAGACTTTTTTTACATCATTATATCATTTTTATATTTGTTTGTTTGTTTGTTTCTTTCTTTCTTTCTTTCTTTCTTTGTTTCTTTCTTATTTTTTATTTTTTAAAATCTCATTTCCCTTTTGCTACTATTATTTGTATACATTTGTTTGTTTTTGTTGAGTTGTCTTTCCTCTTTTTGAACCATCTTTTTATGTATTTTTATAATATTTATGTTTTTTTTCTTTCATGTTTTTCCATCTTCTTACCGTCTTTTTTCCATTTTAATTTTTCCCCCTCCCTACTCTCTTTTTGGTTTGTTTTTTCTTTAAAAAGAAAAAAAACCTGCCTTCTGTCCCCTGTTTTTATGAAATTATTTCCCTTTCATTACTGTCCTGTACTTTTCTTAGTCTATTTTATTTCTCACTTTGTTTAGACTCTTTCTTTCTGTCTTTCTGATTCATTTTTTGTCTTTACAAAATAAAATAAAACTTTCAGTATTTATATTTGGAAACTCTTTCCCATGAATCTATTTTTTTAGATTATTTTATTTTTAAAAAAGTCAGAAAGCTTTGTGTGGTTTTAAAGTTGCATTTCTAAGTGAAGCAGGTTTAAAGTGAGTCTTGATCCGGTGTTTGCTTAAATAACACTGAACACTCATAACAAGATGTGTGGAAGATGTACAGATACAATAAACTGTTATTATTATTATTTATAAACGTCTTTTTCAGGTTTGCAGTGACAGAGTGGACGTGAGAGTGAGAGATGTAAATAAGAGAGAGCTCACTGCTCTCCTCTTTGTCTCATTATTATGTAGGAGAGTCAAGTCTCCGTTCAGCCACCTCCTCGATCCAGGAGCTGAACGGAGACTTGACCCAAGCGCTAAATAACGAACACGGAGCAGAAAGCCTGAGAAAACATCATGTAAAGAACAGATGATCGATATCACCCTTAAATTAAGCAGACTGAAAACATCTTTGAATAATTTCAAGTTCTGTTGATAAATTATTATATAAAATTAACGGAAAGAACAATTTCATGCTGTTTTTATTCTTTATATAAAAGATTTCTCGACTCCACAGGCTGTTTTATTGTGTTTTCCTGCACACAAAAGGTCCCTAAAGTGTCCCTTAATTTCCCACAGAGATTTTGAGTTTGCTGCTTCTCATGTTTATCTCCTTTAAGTCGACACCTCCCATGGGCACACAGACTTCCTTTTCTCCTCCGTAAATTCAGGCGTTTTCTTTCATCTTGCAACAATGCTAATAAGTCAAACGTCCTGATTTCAATCGCCAGCTTGTCTCCACTTTAAATAACATGCAGTATGTATGTAAACGCTTATAATTCCAAAGTGCAGAAGCACAGTGTAAGTGTTTGCTTCATATTAACAGCATTGTATGCAGATTTTTGGTTCATCCAAGGTTTTTTTTTTTTGTCGTTTTAATCACTTCTCTAAACTTTCTCGCGTGCATTTTTCCGGAGCATTTTTTTATAGGCTGACAGCCAGGGGCTCTCTCCATGTTTCATCAAATCTGCACTTCGTTGTCACTTCATTGAGCTTGTCGCTGCATTAGTTAAGTCGCTCCTCTAGCGACGCTCTGCTGAACACGCGGCAGTTTGCAGAGTTTAAACAAGGGCTCAGCCGACTTAAAAAAACAAAAACAAAAACAAAAACAGAGTGCTGCTAATTTAAACTTACTCGCAGATGCTGATTTAAAAGCTGCCATAGGCTGCTTTGTGCAGGTATGCAGCAACACAAAAAGAGCTGGAAAAAAAATGAAAGAAAAAGAAATCAGCGAACCAATCAAAGTTTAAAGAAGCACAATACGTTGTTTGATCCGGCAGATGCACGGCTCCGCGTAACAAATCACCGTGATGAGGAAGAAACTGTCGAACACAGAAGCAACATTCAGGCATTTTTTCTTCTTTGACTCGAGGTCGGCGTTCGGACGAGAAGAACAAAGCATGAAGGATTGCAGCGCTCGTACCAGGTGCTCGAATCTACACTTTGGCAGAGGATCACAGTCTATACACATGAAAGTATACAGGCTGTTTTTATTTTTTTTGTCATGATTTCTCCTCTCCTTTCCTTTCCCCCTCCTCCTCTGCCTCTTTTCTTTCCATTGCCAAGCCTCAGATTAGTGCATTTGACAAACCACTGAGCAAGAAAGGGCATTAATAGCTACTCAAAGCAGAGAGCTATCATGGGAACCCTCGTTGTGAGAAAATTACGCATCTTCAAACCCGCAAGGCGGTGCGCAGGGATAACGGAGCAACTTCTGCACACTGTTTTCTAAACACTCTGTTGGCCAAGCCTGAAAGGGAGGAGGCGGGGGGAGACTTGGGGGGGAGACTTGAGACAAGGAGAGGCAATGTGAGGCGAGGAGGAGAGCGAGGGAGGAGGAGGAGGAGGAGGGGGGTCTGTTCCCATGATGCTCGGTTACAGGCCTTTTGCTTCTGAAACAAATGGTCCACAAAGGCCTAATCGCTAAATGACATGATGATCCAGCTTATAGAGGCTCACTGACAACAAAACTGTGCTCAGCTGCTTCAAATACACCCCAGGTCCTAAACTGTGTGTGGGTGTGTGTGAATGTGTGTGTGTCCACGTGCATGCATGTGCATTCACATTTGTTATTTCCTTAAGCATCTCACTAGATAGAACATAAGCACTCGGCGAATTCTCCAGTGGATAATTTGGATGAACTTGAGAGCCGCTTTCGCCGTCTGATGTTATTCTTCACAAGTGCTCTCCACGAATGACCACGAAAAGGCTGCGGTGTTCATCGGGGTCTACGTACACGGCATGTTTTGACAACTCAATGACCTTCAGCACGGCATCCTCTGGTGTTTTTTTTTTTTTCGAGCTGCAGAGACACCAACGACCCGGGGTGATACGAACACACATTTAGTTCCAGCGTTTGAACAAAAATAATGATGAAAATTATTTAAAAAAAAAAAAAATTAAAATGCATGACATATTCAAGGGAATGGTGTGAATACATTTGGTTAATTAGCTTTCAAATAAAGACCAAGAGAGAAAAAAAAAACTGCCCCTTTCTTTCTTCATCTCATTAAAAAAAAAGGTTATTGCGTTTTTACTGGATAAAAACATGCCACCCTTTGTTTAACAGAAGATAGCAATCATGCGTTCTCAGAGCTTCTCTTTGTGCACAGTAAATATTGCAGGTGCTTTTTTTATTTATTTATTTTTCAAGCAAATCCTGGCAACAAAGCTTTGCTCACAAGTGCAATTAACAGATATTTACTCAGTTTGTTTCCATAGGATTTAGTGCCTCAGTACCCGCCGGAATGTTGTTTACAAAACGCAGAGAAGGGGGCGTGTAAATTCTAAAAAAAAATTAAAAAATAAATAAATTAATAAATGCCTGCACATCAAGATGAGTAAAAGTGAGAATACTCTGTGGGAAAAACATACAAAAAAAAAAAAAAAAAAAGGATACATTTCTCGTTAGTAACTGAACAAGGATTAAGCCGTCCATTTAGACCCTGGAGCTCACAATTTATGACTGATGCCAGTGTTCGCTGCCAGCTCAGGAAGCAGCGCGCCCTTTCTGCAGCCAAGTGAAGAGTGAGGGTGTGAAGGTCAGAGTACTGAATGAGCCTTCAGAGTGTCAAACTGTCACAGGGGAGACGGAGCGTCGCCTCCCACCTCAGACTCCGACATGTTAATATCTTCTCTTAATCCTCATTTAAACGAACCTTAACTGAATGTTTTCATTCATGTCACATCAGGACGTTGTGGAACCTTGACGTCGGATGTTTCGTGATTGTTGTGAATTCCATGTGGTTTGAGGTGATGCTGTTTTCGCGGGTTAAGGATGATTAAGAGTGAACGCTACGCTGCCCCTTTCATATGAAGTGTTGACAACACCGCGTCTCTTGAATGCACCACTCATGTCACTGCGAGTGGTGCACTCCACATTGTATGTGGTTGAGCTTCCATGCTGAAGCATGCTGAGGTCAAGTGCTCATACTTCAGTGTGGGATCATAAGTCAGTCCCTCCAGGATTTCATGGACTTTTTGGGGGGGTTGCGGACTAAAATCGCTGATTTTGCAGCAGCTTTTTGGAAACATTGTAATGCAGGTTATGATTTTTTTTTTTTGTTGTTTTTGTTTTTTTGTTTTTTTAATAAAATTGCAGCAGTGAGCAAAAATGGCAAAATTTGCAATTCATTTGAAATTAAAGTCAACTTGATCCAGTGAGAATAAAACAGCACTGACTGTATAACTAATGGACGTTGTCTCTGCGACGTCGCCCGTCTGTTTCTGAAACAGATTTTTGAAGCAAAACGGCTGGCGCGGCCATATTGGAAATGAGACGGGCTTCGAGTCTCCACAGTAACAGCCATAGGGCGCCCGGCAAATATGTGAGCTGAGCTGTGTCTCTGATTGGATGAACTGGCGATCGAAATATCTTCTAAACTACTGAGTTAGAAAAAAAATCACCCCCCTACAGTTAGCGAAATTAGCGATTCAGACGGGAGACATTTTTTGTACCAGGCTGTAAACATGTTTATTTCGGCTGTAAAAACGTCTATTTTTGGTTTTGTGTGTTTGTGTCTTCTGGTACTCCCAGAGCCAGCCTCAAGTGGACACTCGAGGAACTGCAGATTTTAGCACTTCCGCATTGTCTCATATTTTTGGACCGGAGCGTGCTGCTTGGTGACATCTCTCTCTCTCTCTTATTTTCTCTCTCACACACAAGCTCTTTATCTAATATCGTTACACTATCAAAAGTAAACTTATTATGAAGGTTTTAAAAAATCTAAAAACAACAACAACAACAAAACCTTCACTCACACCCTGTTTGTTTCAGGCAGCCTCTGTCACTGTGATCTGTCTCGTATGTTGTCCACATGCTTCAGTCGTTCTCTTCGTGTCTTTTGCAGTAGAAAAGTGTTTTTATCAACAGATAATTTTCCTCTGTGTTCCTCCACAATGTTTCAAAACAGTTTCTTGCAGAACATTATTGCCTTCCACAGTCCTTAGCTGCAATATTTGTTGGTTGATCAGAGGCGTTTTTGTCGGATATGTCTGCAACTTCATGAACAAAGAAGCGAAGAAGGAGTTTCACAAGGGACTGACTGCTATGATTGGAGAAACTTGACGGGGCGGGTCAAACTATCATGATTGGTGGATTTTGCAAATAAGTTGTGGTGATTGGACTAAATTGCAAGGTTGCCCAGGATTCCAATGGAGTGATCGAATTTCTGTTGATTGTTGTGATCTTAATATCGCAACTTCCTGGAAGGACTGATAAGATAGACATCCATTTGGTTTTTTTTTTGTTTTGTTTTGTTTAGTTTTGTTTTTTTTGGCCACCAACAGATCAGTTGGTGTTTCGTACTCTAACGTTGACATCTTGACTGTGCAGCACGCACTGTGCAAAGAAAAACCACAATTAGCATGCATGAAATTGGAATAGTTTGAGGAGTGGGAGGGGTTGTTGTGATGTCAAGAAAACAATAAAAATAAATAGATAAATAAATAAAACCACAGGAGCGAATAAAGATCGTCTCACAGAAGGGATGTTTATCCCTTAGTGGGCTCCAGAAACACTGTTAAGACTGTACCAGAATCAGACGAGTGATGTCGCAGAGACTACGTCCATTGATACAGTCTATGGTCCAAACAGACCCGGGTTTTGATCCCAGTCCCTAGTTGTGATGTCACCACAGGAGCAGATTCCACCCCCCCTCATAGAAGAGCTCTGTTGCTCCGGCTGCAAACTGTGTTGCCTCCAGTTTCTCCATGCTCTCAGGCTTGCAAACCTGGATGATGACTAAAGAATAAATATGCTGGAAAGAATAATCTCTTTTTCAAGAAATGAGAGGTTTAGAGTTGACAGTGAACATTTGTTTTGCATGTGCAGCCCAGAGCCACAAAATCGAGCTATGTCTGCTGAACCTTCGACTCGCGCTCATGTTTTTAAGCTTAAACTGTTTTATATGCCTGAACAAACCCCATAAATAATGCACGGCTCGATATTACCTCAAATATGCAAGTCCAACTCCTGTTTATATCAATTACCCCTATGACTGATTACACCGGGCTAAGCCAGAGGAGAAGGAGTGTAAAGTTAGATGAACAGAGAGGATATGAAGTTGGTTATATAGACTCTACCTGTGCATGGCTGTGAAAGATAAAGAACATTTCATTTTCGAGCCCTGATTGAATGTTTGAGGGACACACTATGTCAACACTTTTTGGCAGTAGAGTGTGTGTGCTCTCACACACGTCCGTGCTCAGGCTGAGATATGGAGCACACTGTCACACATACTGTACACAAGGGGTTCCCAAACTTTACCACACCAAGACCCCCCAAACAGCATTAGTTTCAGGGACCTCCTTTGCAAACCAACAGATTTTTTAAACTTTTTGGCAATGAGGCTAAAAATGATGCTTTCAGGGCCCGCTCGGGCAAGGTAGCTTTCTGTGTGAATTCAGCAGATTTCCTGACCAAATGCTCTTCTATCCGTCTACAGAAGTCAACTGTTTTTCAGCCTCTGCCGGGCACTACTTTCTTACATAAAGAAGCCATTTTTCCCATCTTACATCATACAGTTCTGTTTTAATTCTTAGGCTGTAGGTCATTTGTTCCATTAATCGTATTTCTTCTACAATGTCCATCCAATGGCTCAGTCCCGGTGGATCCATCTTCAACCATTTTCTTGTGATGGCTTTCTTAGCCGCCAGGGATAAGACTTTAAAGAGGTACAAATCTTCTTTACCTACTACCCCGTCCGGAATCAGTCTTAAGTAAACAGCCCGGGGATCATTCGGAATGTTATTTCCCAAAATTTCTGACATAGTTCTTAGGGTATTTATCCCAAAATGTTCGTATTTTCTTACATGTCCAAAAAATGTGTGAGTGGCCGGCATTCATTTGCCCACACTGTCTCCAGCATTGTTGCTGCTCACCCAATTGTTTATTTTTAAATTTTTGGTGTAATAAAAAATCTAATCAAGTTTTTCCAGCCGAATTCTCTCCATCTCTTGGAGCTTGTTGATGTGTGTTGGGTCTTAATCGTGGAATGCCAGTCACTCTCAGATAACACAATGCAGAATTCTTTTTCCCATTTTGCTTTTATGTACATTGTATTCCTTCCATGTTTCTTCAGTAACCCTTTGGAAAGTCATACTTAATGTATGTTGCCTCATATTTTTGAATTTAAGTTGGCCATGAGTTCTTTGGGGGTTTTTTTGCAGCAGAATCCTCCACGGCAGGGCTGTTGGACTGCTTCTTCGGTCTTTTTCCTGTCAAAAACCTTTTCCATTTTGTGCTAGCTAGCAGCTTGAAAACAGGCGCAAACCGCAAGTTGTCACAGATGATGACATCATCATGCCTAAGTTGAAACTGTCTCCCTAGGTGCAGTTAAGTACAATCGGACACTTGAGAATCTGACAATTACGGCAGTTTACATGTTGTACATTCAAGACAAATGGTTATAAATAAAGAATAGCCCCACTAGGGCCCCCTGGCGGCCCCCACTTTGAAAACCACTGCTGTACACTATACACCTCAGAGGAGGGACAACGCCGCTCCAAATGTTCATTCACACTCTACTATGTGCGTATTGTGTTTGTGAGACAGTGAAGCCTAGGTCGATAAGGGTTGGCAGCTTCTTTTGAAAGGCTTTGGGCTGTTGAAGAGTTTTAAAAAAAGGAAAACGCTTCTCCTATTGTTTAAAAGGAAAATCCCATATGTGCTCACAAAAACAAAACAAAACAAAAAAAAACAGACGCACACATTCACAACTGCATCCAGGCAGCGATCTGACAGGTGAGAATGGCTTACAGCTAGGTTAAAGGGGAAAACACGCTTCTTAAGCAGGTCACCTCTCCTGGGACCAAGCAATTTTTCACAGGTTGCACCACAGAGAGGAAGAAGAAGAAAAAAAAAGAAACAATGCAACACGATGAATAGGTATGACCTGGTGATCCTTCCATGGCACTTTGTCCCTTTTCTCACCCCTGTCTTTATTTTATCGTCTCCATTATGTCCATCTCTCAACATTTCAAACTGCCTGGCAGCCTTGAGACCAGAATAATTGAAGCTGTTGTATAACTGCAGTATGTCGTATGACCTTTCTCTTTCAGCACTTTGTCCATGCTGATGGTTTGTTTCCGACTATTTCCATGAGTTTGCAGAGCGTGGTGCTGTGTGAGTAAGACTCATCTTGACCTTGAACTTTCTCTTTGGTCTACCAGAGTGAGTGAGGAAAGAAAAAAGTGCTGTATAAGTACTATGTACGTTTGAAATTATCAGACCAAACCAGCACTTACGTTGCAGCAAGTGTTGGAAGGATGAATCACATGTTGAATGAAGGCCAAAACCTGCATGGCTTTTGAAAATCCAAATAAATCAAGTGCAACATTTTGGTGCCAAAAAGACAATCTGAGGCTGAACATTGAATCACACAGTTTCACCCTCATCTCAGCTTGGAAACATGCAGACAACACATTGCAAAAGTCTGAAATGTTGAGATAAAAAAAGCCAAATATTTACCCAAACAAGTGATGCTATCTCCTTTTAGCATGCAAACATTGTACAAAAATGGATGCTTAGGGATCTGCGCATTTAGTGGAGTTATAACACAATCACCCTTGGTGTATGCCAACTTCATCACAGGTCATTCATCCATTCATCTTCTATACCGCTTATCCTGTTAAGGGTCTTGAGTGGATGGAGCCTATCCCAGCTGTCTTAGGGCGAGAGGTGGGGTACACCCTGAACTGGTCACCAGTCAATCACAGGGCTGATACACAGAGACAGACAACCTTTCACGCACACGGCCAGTTTAGTCACTAGTTAACCTGATGAGAAAGGCAAACCAGGACCAAACCATTTGGAACTGGTAACTTTCTTTCTGTGAGGCTGCAGCGCTTGCCATTTCACCACCGTGCAGCCTATTACACGTCAAGTAAACCAATTATTTATATATATTTTTATGACTGTAGAACCAAAAAATGCTGGTCATATTTTGAGTCTGCACAGCCACACACAAACTAGTGATATGGCAGCAGTGCAATGTCCAAAATGGAGATCAGTGGCATGTGCATTGTGTTGGGTTGAACTGGTTTTAGGTACTAGTCCGATACAGATACAGAAAGTACGATCGGATACTAGTGACAAAGGGCAGATTCATGGGACGGATCCATTCAACTCAGTCCCAAACTCTTCTCTGTGCAACGTCAGAAAAGCCTGAAGTTGCCAAAACATAATTCTCAGGCTCATCCTCATATCAGGGAGCAGAGAATGTTCATCAACGCTGGTATCAGACCGGCTCAGAACTGGTCTTTACTAAAGCTCAAGTACTGGGATTGGTGCATACTGAACCAAAAGGCATGGGGATGCTGACCTGCAAAGTGGATTGAAGGCAGGTGGTGCTAGCTCTGCTAGAGTTAGCCACGCTCTACAAACCAATCTGATGTGCTGACTCTCTGGCTGGTTAGTGGGAACTTGTATTTCCATTCAAACAACCCAAAAAGGAATTCAGTTGTTTTGGAAGCCACTCTTTGTAAATTTTGTGACTAGTGAACTCAAGATCCCTCTATGTTGAGTAAACTCTTCAGCATGAATGAACTCAAAATACCAACATCTGCCACATTACACCCTATAAATCAATGTAGCACTTTGCTGTTTGATCATTTATTCATGTTGCACAAATATACACTCATAAATTAATTAAAGGACTCTCTCTTCACTCAGAGTGTCAGGGATAATTTCCTATTGAACTTTGTATCTCAGAGGAAATGTTACGTATTGCGGTGTCATGAGGAGACTGTTTATTTCACTCTGAAACTCTAAAGATGAAGGACCTTGTGAGTCGCACTGCTGTTCTGCCGGGGCGCTCTCTACACACTGCTTTCAAGGTTTTGGGTGTTTGCAAAGGCATAATTGTGACCACAGGAGGCGCAAACCACTTGTTGAGTGTTTCTTGGCGAACAATAGTTCCATTTGAACAGGTCGATGAATGGCGAGGTCACTCGGAGCACAACTTTTTTTTTTCCATCAAAAGGTTTGAAGATTTGAGGTTAAGGGTAGAAAAAGGGAAGATACAAAACTCGCATGTCTGTCTTCATCACATTGTAAAGATTAAAGCATTGTGACCAAGGTAAAAGCCAAGTTTGCTTTTCTTGGAGACCCGTCAGTCTGATACCAGAACAGCATCTGTTTCTGCTTTTCTGCTGTGCAACTACAGCGACAGGCAGAGTTACTTTTAGATGTTGGCAGGCTGTCATTAGTCAGGCCTGTGCTCAGCGTGCTGCTTACTCTAATATTAATTTCTCTAGTTGCCATTTCTGACAAAGTAATATGGTAATGGAGCGTAAGATAACAGTAAGCAGAGGAGCTTGTAGCTGGATTTGTCATTTTAGACGTAACAATATCCTTTAGAAGCCGAAATGTTCCTTCATACATCAATATCTCCGTTTTCTGTGTGGGCTCCTTCACACCAGCCTAATCTAATTAAAGCAGTTCAACCATTTGTGACTGAACATTAACAAAAAACAACACTCTGAAAGCTATTTTTTTTTCCTTTCAGTTGACAGTCAAGTTTTTTGTTTTTATTTGCTTCACGTGTGATAAGAATATTCAGAATTTTCCTCGCCATAGACTCAAATTGGACCTGAGCAGTCAATGAATCTTATTATAGCACCGAGCGAATGTTATATCCATCACAAGGCGAGGTGTGTAATATTGTTTTGAGCTGCGGTGCAGGAAACAAATTGAATGAAAAGAAAAGTAGAGCTCAGTGGAAACTCTGAATAATATCTGTCGTATAATTTTAGCGTCAAAATCCCCCTGATGAATGTGCAGAAAGAGCAGGGGTTCCCCTTTTTTATTTACTCGTTTTGGTTGTTCGTCTTGTGGAAGATGCTTCCAAACATAGTCTTAAAACTTTGATGAGATGGATGTTTTGATAAAGCATCATCAAAATCTGTTGCTGATCAGTACTACTATGCCCAGTCTTTATTTTTTGTTTTGTTCTTTCCTTTTGTTGTTTCCTTTCTGTTGTATCAAGTAACTGCTTTTAAACTATCATGTTTGCGTTTCGTCATGTAAAGTTCTGGAATCTCAACAGGGGCCTGATGGGATACTGTGAACATATAAACAGTTCTTTCCTTGGTGGTCGTGGTCATACATGGCCTTGTGCTGCTTTCTTAAATGCTGGAACAGGTTTGTAGTGTTGCCCCTTGTTTTTGCTAAGGTGGCCAAGCATGTTTTGCACAACACCTTACGCTGTGCTGTGTCTTCTTTCCTAAATCCAAAATAGGTCCAGAACATAGACTGTAAAATTAATGTACTTTTTCTCCGCGATTTCACCCGTCTGTTTCTGAAACTGACTTTTGAAGCAAAACGGCCGGCCCAGCCATATTGGAAATGGGGCGTGCTATGAGTCTCCACAGTAACAACCAGTGCTTAATTTGTCCCCAATCAGGTGCCGGGTCCCCCTTCGAAATTGTGCGCCGAAAGAAACCTTTTTTTCTTGGGTTTTAACGCGTTTTTATCTTCTTTTTGACCTTAATTTCCGCATTTATCTAGTATAACATTTGCAGCAACATTTGGCACACCATGTGGCCCATCAGAACACTTGGAATCAATTTGGAATGAGCAATTTAAATAACTGACATATTGCAAATAAACACATTTTATTGCTAATGGGATTTTTTGTGTGTCACTGTCATGTAAGCACCACGCCAGAAAAAAATAAATACAATAAATTTAACAAAAGCCTGAGAATCAAAAATCAAGAAAGAATTAGAAAAAAGGTCTGTATTTGGAAGGCTGTCTTGTCCTCACTCCATATGTTTTCCCTTCAGATGGAGGGGAAATTGAATTAGGACTGAATATATTATTTTAAAAAGAAAGCCTGAACAGAGTGTCACTCTGTCACTGTCAAGTGTCAATCACGGTGCAACTGTGTACACACACACTCACGCACACGCACACACACAACACTAAGCAGCTCGCTCAGTGACCGTCCAAGGTGCTGATTGGAAAACGCCGATATACAAATGAAGCAATGATGCGCTAATCATGCCCACACAATGATGGGACTTTACACCACGTTTTCACTCGCACTGCACAGACCACATCTTCAGCGGCTATCATGCTGTCACCACCCGTATCTGCGGAGCCGGGCTCTGCCTCCGGAACAACTTTGGCCAGTTTGGGGTCTGGCTGACCGACTGGTTTAAAGAAACTTGAGAGTTTTGATTGTTGCTTTGACATTTTAGCAGGCCAAGTGTAACAGCGTTGTCAGTCACCTGGCTGTTAAGTGTCGTTTGTGCGCGGTGCCGGTGCGGAAACAATACCTTCGCAATGCGCATTGAGTTGTGACACGTGACGGCATGAATCACTTCCCCCCCCCGTTTTACCTAATTTCTGAGTAAAATGCATAAGAAATAAGCCAACAGGCGTCACTTCAGAGAGGATTAAAGCGCAGAGAATACACAGCTAAAAACACAGTTTATTTATTGACAGGAAAGGTGATGGAGCATTTCAAAGAGGTGCCGGAGCGGATCAAATAGGTCCCGGATCCGATCCAAGAGGTACCGGAGCGCGCTCCGGCTAGCTCCGGCACAAATTAAGCACTGGTAACAACCATAGGACGCTCCACAGTCACGTGATCTGAGCTGTGCCTCTGATTGGACGAACTGGCAAGCTTAATATCCTGGAAACTGCCGAATTAGAAAAAAATTCACACCCAGTACAGTGCGTGCCGTTAGCAAAATTGGCAATTCAGACAGGAGACATTCTTTGTACCAGGCTGTAAACATGCTTATCTCAATTGTGAAAACAGCTTTTTTTTGTCTTGGTGTGTTTGTGACTTCCGGAGCCAGCCTCAAGCAGACACTCCAGGAACAGCAGACCTTAGCGTTGCTGCTTGGTCCAAACAACCGACAGGCTATCCCTTTTTATGACGCCAAAGTCGCCTCTTCTATGTCCTCTCTTGGTTCTTCTTCTGCGGCCATTTTTAAAGATGTCAAAAACAACAACACAACAAATCAAACTTAGCGTGGCTGAAGTTGTTTTCTTCATCCTTCGCTCGCACGTGTCTCCTTCTTCTTTGGAGATTTTTGACGGTCAGCTGAAAGGTGCATTACCGCCCCCCACTGCATGCACATTTTTTTTTAAATTCTATAACAATGCAATGTCGGTTTAAATTTGATAAATTTTTCAGCCCTACTCTGATCACCCTTAATGAGTACCCAACACCCTGGCCTCGATGATAAGAGTTCACAGATGAAAAGAGACCAGCAAGCATCTCTATCATGTGTATAAGAAAAAGAAAAAGTTCCTTACACATCATGTCCCAGATAGAATCAATCACAGGGCACTAATGAGCATGTAGATACATTCTGGGAGAGATTAAAGCACATGTTTGTTTATATATTTGTTACATAAGCTTTCTGGCTCTCCCAGTGTAACCCTGTATTCATTAGGTGGCAACATGCTCTCGGGGGTAAATTTAGAGGAAAAGGCTAGAGCTAATGGGGCTAGCTAACAAGTGACATTCTCTCTCATTAAGGGGGAAGATTTGTCTGAGTGGCCAGTTAGTCGAAGGACGTAACACAAGGTCAGAGCCTCTGGCTGCCGCGAGAGAGTAAGTGAAGTAGAAAAGAGGCTGAGCAGACAGGCTAAAGACAAGATACTTGCTGTGTTGTCTGAAAGCTTCTCTTCTCTCCGACTGCTTGATGTGAGAGGAGTTTGAAGCTCGGACTTTGGTCACTGCTGCTTTTGAACGCTGAGCTATTTCAGTCCTAGATGGGATGTGTGTTGGTGTGTGTGTTAGTGTGTGTGTGTGTGTGTGTGTGTGTGTGTGTGTGTGTGTGTGTGTGTGTGCCATCCATGCATCTTCTTTTTAAACTGACTTTGCTGACCATCATGGAAGGGCAGTGTGGATTCTCTCTCTCTCTCTCTCTCTCTCTGCCTCTCTTTTCCACAGGGCTATGAGGTTTTCTAGCAGAATGGGAAATCAATACCATCGATAGGATGAGCATTAGGGTAGCCAAGTGGTTTGAACGGTCCCCATTGTCATTCCGGCATTTTTGTAAAGCAGTTTGTGGGCCATTCTTCCAGCAGTCTTCAATTTTCAGGAGGCTGAGGAAGACAGACAGCTTCGGAGGCAGAGAGACAAAGACGGAGCCCTCAGACCATCAAACTGGAAGCACTTTTCTGACAGATGTCTTCTCTTCAACAGCCATTCACAAAAGCTTTCAAGATGTGAAGGTTTTTTTTTTTTTTTTTTCCAGACCATCAGTCCCTGGATTGAAGCATAGTTGTTTTCTCATCAGTAGCTACAGAAAACTGTGTACAACTTGCCCTTCACCAAGGAGGCTGGCCTCTGTGAGCGAGCCTCACAGTGTTACACTGTCCAAAAAGTTCCCTATGTTCTTCCTTTCACGTGTTTTTTTTTTTTTTATGCCCTTTTGAGCTCGGAAAAACAAACAAAACATCAAAAATCACCTCTGCTCTCAAGAAGTGTCCTTTGCAGTCTTTTGCAAAGTTAGAAAAAAAAAAGAAAAGAGTTTCAAAAGATATCACTGCTATATCGAGCTTTTGACAACAACCAGAAGGTCCAGGGAGCTGTGAAGTGTAACATCGACTCACATACTGCGTGTTCTCACCAACTTAAAGGCGCGGGTGGTGAATTTGGCCTAACAGACTTAGCAGAAATTGAATATACTCTTCACAGTTATGTTTTACTGAGACTTTGCAGTGATTTTTATAAATAATATAATATGAGGGTGTAACTATCAGGGGTTAATATCTCCACTTGTACACCGTAGCTTTAATTTCTTTGCTTAAAATATGCAGATTTGATCACATACTGATTAATATTTAAAGGCAGCACTTGTATATTTTTATTACAATTAATAATTAAAGTAAAATACAGGCACACTTACCAATCAATGATTAAAACATTCCTACATGACTGATTTCATCAAGACCAAATGGTGCAAAGAAGAGTCGTTTAGACTATTAATTACCTTGTACTTGAAATGAATGTAGAGCTAACTTAAAATTTCTACAGAACAGTCGAAATAACCGTACAAAAACAAGAAAGAAATGACTTTGACTTAAAAAAAAAATCAATTCAAAAGGTTAGCTTTAAAGTAGCATGCTACTTTAGCTGTGCTTTGGAGGAACTAGTGGCTTAAGTGGCTTTATTTTACAACTGGCTTGTCTGTAACTCTGAATGATAGCATGCTACTTTAGCTGTGTTGCTGTGGCTTAGCCTGCTAAAGGGCTAATTTTGACGTAATGAGACTCAATTTAATGTAGAGAAACTAGTAGCTTAGGTAGCTATGTTTTACAAATTACTTTTTGATCACTGAAAAATGTGGCTCCCATCAAAACTACTTTAAAAATTAAATAGTTAAGCTAATTTTTGTTTCAAGTTTGTTTGTTTTAGTAGAAGTACCCTGGTTGAGTTATTCTAAAGCAGACTTTCTACCAGTTGCAATTAACACCTAAAATTAAGGGTCCGTTTGCATGACAACATTTTACCTGAAAATGCAAATAAATGCAGTTGAAAAAAATCTGTGTTCACACCAAGCAGCAACCTCCGGTCTGAAAATATGAGACACTGCTGAAATGCTGGAAACAACAAACACACACAGAAAATTTTCAGCCAAAAAATGGCCCAAGACTGCGTTTTCGGTTTTTGACTTTCAACTTTTATCACTGAAACAACCCACAGATAGAACATTTATTATCATTTACAGGTCTAGACCGGTTAACGCTTTTGGAAAGCGTCTTGAGATAATGTTTGTTATGAATTGGCGCTATATAAATAAAGATTGATTAATTGATGGTGATTTTTAAAGCGTGTGATGTGTGCATAAGAATTGATCCAGGCCGCGATAACTGTGGAGAACCTGCTTGGAGAAGGAAAGGCACAGGGGAGGTAGAGCAGAGTACAGAACCAGATGAGGGTTATTCTCTCTTATAGATCAGATCTTTACCCTGTTCTTTATTTAACAGACTAAACAGCCTCATGTTATTTATCTTATTTATATGATTGGATGGTTAAGCATTCAAAACTCTTCTGCTCACTATACTGCACACGGCAGTTCCGCCCCGATGCACACACACACACAAACACACGGACAAGCACACTATGTGTAGGACGGAGAGTCCAGAAAAAATGTCACAACCATCACAAGAGATGCAGAAAAAAAATCTGCCTCTTTAAAGCACTCCCAGGTCATCTCTGTAAAGATTTCACTTCATGTTGGATGATTTCAGAAGCAGTAATTTCTAAAATAAATTCAGCTGAAAGGTCGGGGAATTTAAATTCAGAGGGCGAAGGGTTAATTTATCTAAACAAACAAACTGTCATCACGCTACATAATCCTGGTTATCCATCCTGCTTGTGTTTTTGATGATCCTGATGAAGTTGCTGCTCCGTTTCTGATCTTCTTTATATGGTGACATATTTTGGAAAACATCCCAGCCTGCATTGAGACAACAGATTAATCTGAATAATCGTATTTGTCTGTAGGCTCCCGCAGTGTTTGGTTTAAAAGTGTGATTTTGTTGTGTATTGTGCGCCGCGGATCCCCCAAATTTTAATCATGGCTTCGTAAGAAGTTCAGAACTTGATTCATGCTTCGCTCAAGATCAGACGGATTTGGTACACACAATAAATTAACACGCTTCTTGTCCTCAATCCACAGTTGCGCGCTACGTTTTCTCTCCCTGAAGTTTCAAACTGTTGAATAAAAAGTGGCGCACTGTGCTGAAGAGGTTTCTCCCTCAGACGCTCTCGTTATCCTAAAGCTTGGAGAGCAGAGGGAATAATTGACACCGGGAAGCTGTCACACTGTCAGCTTAAAGCGTCAGATGGTCATTTCCCTAAATGTCACAGTTCCCATAAAAACATCACTTTGAGGTGTCATTTAACCGAAGATCTGCCTAAAAGCATCACATAGATCACCCCGTGTGTATCACCCGCACTCCTCCTCATACGGAGAGGTTAATCTAAATGTTAATGGAAATCGTAACGTCTCTTCTCATTTCCACACTGCAGCCTCGTCTCTACACGCCGCTGTGCTTGGTTAACTTTGCATAATTGTTTAACTTTGAAAATTGAATTCGGCAATCCTAATTTCACCCCACGGGAAAAGTTTGGGGTCTTATTATGCATCAGGCCCGGTTAAGTATTCATGCTGGTAAAAGTGGGATCTTTGTCACTTCCAGTTTCTGTGCACCGTGATGCATTTAAAGGTCATCTTCACAGGAAGGGGCGCGGCATTTTCCTCCCCCCCCTTTTGTTCCTGGTACGCGCTGTTGTTCTTCCGAAGTGAGATTCCATTTTGTTTGAAGGAGAAAACCTTTTGTTCTCGCCGGCGTCGGCTGAACCGAGAAGTTTACTCGCGGGTAGATATGCAGGTAGGATTGTGAAGAAAGAGACAGGCGGTGATGAAAGACGGTGTATGACAGAGGAGAGAGCGAGGAGACAAAAGCGGGCGTTAATAGAGAGTGAGTGAGACATTAAGTCGCGCCGTGTTCGCTGATAATTCCCTCAAGACTCATGTGTCACATCGTCTTAACAGAAGCAGTGATTGCAGGAATTTGGCCTTGCACACGGTTGTGCTGCACTCCTGAAAGGAACATCTTAAAAGGAGCATTTGTTCTGTTTCTCACAGGAATCCCACACAATCTCGTCCAAGTTCCATCAAACGTTTCCAACTCGCGACGTTGATATGAAATTAGAAAGTTGAACACAAAACTCAAGCTTCAAAGTTAAACGCACGAGAACGAACGAAAGTAGTTGTACTTTTTTTTTTTTGTTTTTCTTCACAGTTTAAGAGCATTTCGTTATGCGCTCTCAAATCTGGCAAGACAAATAAACCGATGGCACAGTAGGATTGTTTTTGTTCATGCTGAGAGTCACATTTTTCAAGTCAATTGTCTGCTGACAACTGTTGAAGCGGAGAAGTCGAGAGGGGGGGGGGGGGAACAAAAAACTGTGTGCGAAAAAGATGGAGAGGAAAAGAAAAGAGACGGAAAGCAAGAGAGAAATTGGAAACGGTTGTTTGCCTCCGCAAAGAATAAACGTTCGTTGCATTGTTGAGCGTTTTTCTCTCGTCCTTTGAACGTTCGTTCGAGCCAAGACATCGTGCACATTTCTGACAGGAACATTCATCAGATGTGAGTTCGGCTGCATTAAGTAAATAATCCTTTTTTTATTTTCTGAAACATACTAATATTTGGGAGGACAGGGCTGTCGTTCTCCAGAGGTGGGTTGGTTTTCTGAGGTTTATTCAGCCTAGAAACGTCTTAATGAGGTCTTCCAGCTCGCACGCAAAAACCTGGAGTGTGTGCGCGTTTGAAAAATAAGAAAGCAAAGATATGTGAGAGAAGATGCCTGATAGAGAGGGGCTTTAAAAAGCACCAAAAATACATTTCAGGTCAGAAATATGGAATCAGACTTTTGAGTGTGCGGTAAAAATGAAACTCTCTTCATACCTGACCTCTTTATGAAAACAGCACTTGAATACTTTTTTTTAATTTTCATGACGATAACGTGACGGTGAGGAGCTAAACGTGGTTCTTTGATGAGTAAAACGTGACGAGACATTTGTGATTTTTCGTTGACGAGACTGGATGGAAATGTTAGTGGGTGGTCTGTCAGATGTTCAAAATGCAGAGACATTTCTGACGGTTGGGTGTGTAATCTGTCTCACACAGACATGCATTGACACACTGAGTCTATAGAGCCCTTCACAAGCTAGGTACATCGTAAAGATGAGCAAGCATTTGGGCAACGAAAGCAGCGTTTAGCTCCATTCATTCAGACGAGTTCTCGTTCTTTAAACACTAAATTCAAACTGTCAGCAGCATAAAAACGTCCAGTTGTTCTGTGGTTGGCTGTCAGAAACAATACTACATCATGGAGTCAACTTCTATGGAGTTCAGAGCGTTACAGAGCAACAGGTGTTTTGGAGTAAAGAGTGACCGTGCTAACTGGTGACTCTCAGCTGAACGTGTCAGTGATGATCGGCTGAGAGTCTCCAGTTAACAGGGTCACACTTTACACTGAAACACCAGCGCCATCTGCAGCTGTGTTATTAAATGCGTCGTCTCTATCCAACCTCAGGTAAATGAAGTTTACGTAGGTTCATGCAGGACACAGAAGTAATACGCCCAGCTGTTGTCAGCTGACAGGCTGATGTTTGAATCACTCCTCCCAGCCTCGCTCAACCAATCACAGCTCGTGTATAGTGATAAGGTGCTGTATTTAAACCATAGACTGTATAATTAATGGACGTCTGTTTCTGAAACAGAGTTTTGAAGCAAATCAAGCGGCACAGCCATATTGGAAATGAGGCAGGCTTTGAGTCTCCACAGTAACAGCCATAGGGCACCCGTCAGTCACATGAGCTGACTTGCGCCTCTGATTGGATGAACTGGCAACAAGAATAAAGTCATAGATTTAAGCGAATATAGTCACAAATTTATAATAGTCTCAAATTTCCGGGACAAAGAAGTAATAAATTTACAGGAATAAAGTCATAGATTTATGACACTAGAGTCAAATTTATGAGAATGATGTCACAAATTTATGTGAGAAAAAGAAATCAGAAATTTACAAGAATAAAGTCATATATTGACGTCAGAAATTTCTGAGATTAAATTCATGAATTGGTTTAAATTATGTAAAAAAAAATAAAAAAAACTTGATTCCAAAAGGTTGTTCTTTAAGAGCGGCCATCCGCCTCCTCAAAGAGGATGAAATGAGAGCGTCTTCTTGATGAAGTTGTGTTGAGTTACAGGTTTGACAAACAGCCTTCTTAATATCTCTGCCAATAGTTTGTGAAAGAACCTGGAGCTTTCTGATGAAACTCGTAGACCACTCTAGAAATTTACTACTTTAATTTTTTTTTTGTTTTGTTTTGTTTGTTTTCTGAATGGCCCCCTTGGCATTAGACTACACATGGAAACCTTACAAAATCTAATACCTGCATTTCCTTGTCCTGCTTGACTCTCCCTGCCATGAGACTGAAATATCAACAGCAAACATTGTCAGTTCTCAGCCACACTGTTTTGGGTTGAGCAATTTAACAGGGCTTCACTTCAATCTGCCACCATAAAGAGATAAGAATAACTCAGAGCAGCCGGGAGAACCTTTTCCTCTCCTTGATCGTGTTATCTTAAAGGCATATTCTCTCACTTCCACCGATACTGTCATGTTTCTCAGCCCATGTTTTATTTCTCCTCTCAGCACAGGGGAGCCGTGTGCCAGCCCGGAAAGACGGGGGGAAATTGGCCCTTTTCTTTCTGTCTTTCTCACTCACCACAGAGCTTTCCTTTTGCCTTTCCTTAGTAGTAAATAATGCTATTTCATTGCGCACATCCTCTCACCCAACCGTGTGTTGAAAGCACTTTAAATAAAAGCAGGATTTGTTTGAAGTTGAGGCTTTATTCTAACTTGAGTGTCTTCAGCCCACCCACCCTTTTCTCATTCTCTTTGATATTCAGGCAGTGTAGACCTCTCTGATTGAATTTGTATTCATTTTTTTTCCCCCCTTCATCTTTTTTTTCTTCTTTGAGACCCAATTTCATCAAATGCATCAGTATTACAGACTTTCTGGTGCTAAATAACCATCCCTGCGATCATTTACAGCTGATGTGTTTTGGTGTCGATCGCAGGGATGAGCGAGCTGGAGAAAGAGGTGGCTGATTGACTTGGATATCTGTTTTTGCTTTCTAACGTGCGTTTGAAGTGGAATCCACGAGAGAGAGAGAGATGCTTATGAACATCCTCTAAAGCTTGGAGTGCGGATTCACTTAGCTTGATAGGCTTCCACAGAAATTCACCCCCACCGCGCTGGGTTTTGGCGACCTCCTTCATCGACTGGTATAGCTCCCAAATCAGTTTTCACGTTCTTGCAAATGCACTTACAGACGGAAGTAACTGACACAAAAACGCGCCCCGCTCACTCGCTCGCTCGGCTCACACAGTTTTCAGACTGAGACACACAGAGACATAATGCATCACTGACGCCTCCGTCAGGGGTGTCAGATTCGACAGCCTGTCCGTCATTAGCATAGTTTTGCCTACAAATCAATTCGTCTTCAGGCCTTTGAGGCACTTGTTGAAGTCTGCTTCTCTCTGACAGTGAGTGAGTGGCGTTCAAAAAGCAGACTGCATCCTTTACTCGTTAAATCCTTTTAAAATTTGCTTGAAATAGTACAAATGTACGCTGAGTATCAAAGCAGAGTCAACATTAAGGAACACGTTCAAACATCAGCTTGTTTTGCTGCTCAGAATGTTTTTTGAGGAGACTGTCGGCACTAGAGCCGCAACATTTAATCGAATAATGAATTATTAATCGATTACTGAAGTAATCGTCAACTATTTTGATAAGTGATTAATCAGTTTGAGTAAATATTTAAGGAAAGGTGTCAAAATGTTTTAATTTCAGCTTCATAAACGTGAATATTTCCTGGTATCTTTGCTCCTGAATATCTTTGATTTGTGGATAAAACAAGACATTTGATGATGTCATCTTTGACTCATTGACTCAGTCATTTTCTGGACCAAACAACTACTTGATTAATCAAGAGAATAATCGATAGATTATTCAATCATGAAATTAATCGTTTGTTGCAGCCCTAGTCGGCACATTTAATCGCATTTTGATTGACACCTACCAAGCAATGCAAACAACACTGAAGCTCTTGACATACTTACTTGATGAGTGCAGCGGTAAATGTTCCATTTAAGAGGTCTGATTCAGAATCAGGGAGAAAAGGAAGACGGACACCTGCTGGAAAGGCCTCTTTAAGTTGGTCAGGGAATGAAAAGTCACTGGATGTCAACTCCAGCTCTGACTCTAAAGCAATCTAAATCCTGCTGTCCTAAATCAATCTGGAAGTTTCTTCCTGCTTTTTGATCAGTAAGGCAAAGAGTACAGTCTACACCAGCAGTTTCCTGAAAGTCAACTTTCACTAATTCATTTTTTGGAGAGATTTGAGGCTAAACAAACAAAACACTTATGGCGCTGTAAAAGCTGATGCATTATTAAGATGTCAGAACTCCGCCCAGCTGAATTCACAAAAAATTGCACCACTCCTGCACCTGCTATATTTTTGAAAAAGGAAACAAAGAAAAAAAAAGTTTATCTTACAAAGATCATGCAAAGGGTAGAATAGAATAGAATAGAATAGAATAGATATTAGAAATGCACGTGTCTGGCAGATGAAGTGCTAAAAATCACATAAAACATAAAAAAAAGACAACCCCCCCCCAAAAAAAAAACAAAAAAAACAAAAAAACAAAACAAAACAAAAAAAAACCCCAACAACAACAACAACAACAACAACAACAACAAAACTATGGAATTAAGTCTGTCGATGTCCAGGTGTCCATCTCCTGACTCTGAGGGTAGTTGCAGGCTGCCTCAGTACACAGGGTCCACAACAGGTCTGCAGGAGAACCAGGCCTCAATCTGACCCGCCCAGTGGTGGTAAAGCAGCAGCTCTGTCGTCATCCCTGACTCTGGCATACAGCAGATCAAGTGTTTCATGCTCTCTGGTTGAAAATGTGTAAATCCAGTCAGGTGGGAGGAGAGGGTAACACGATTGAAGTCTCCTGATAGTATTATGAGAGCCTCAGGATGTCCAGTCTGTATGGATGACATCACATGGAACTTCAGCAGTTGGGTATACTTTCTGGGTCTTCACCAACATCTCCAGCTCATCGCTTTTATTAGGCAGAGAGTTGACATTCCCTTTGATGACTGATGGAAGAAAGGGCTTATATCTCCATCTCCTTGCCTTTAGCTTTGCACCAGCACAGCATCCCCAGAAATGCTTCTTCATCTCAGCTGGAATTGGGTGATATGCTCCAGATTTGCTCCATTGTAATGCAAGACGCTCGTCTCTTGAATAAACTCTTCTCCCCACCTACATATCCAAAATAAAAATAGGATAAAAATATAAAAATGTAGAGCAAAAAACACTTCCAGTAGAAGTGCATCATTCAAATAAATAAATAAGTAAATAAACAAAGGCAACACAAACTGCCCTGCAGACCAAAATAGTATCTCTGAACTCAGGGTTCTGAGTTTAATCTCATAATAATTATAATCATAAATTTTTTTTGGACGTTATTATTATTGTTTTTTTTTTTTTTTGCAGTTGCTCCTATCCTCTTCCGTGCTCCTCTGCTCTCTGTATCGCGCTCAGCAAAGTTTTGGTTGATGCGTACACAGACA
Source organism: Labroides dimidiatus (assembly GCA_030710495.1). Classification (NCBI taxonomy): domain Eukaryota; kingdom Metazoa; phylum Chordata; class Actinopteri; order Labriformes; family Labridae; genus Labroides; species Labroides dimidiatus. The sequence goes on from CM061143.1 coordinate 5,919,936, forward strand.
TAAACATGCACACACTCCGTGTAGCAGACAGAGAGTTGGGAAAAATAATGTGCAACCAACACAAAAATATATTTCTACATGGGTTTGCTCTGACTTTTGATTACCCCATTAGTTGTGTTTTATGAGTTTTGTTTTATTTAACATGCACAAATATAATTTTGACAACCTCATAGCCTCAGATCAGTTAAAGTCCTGTGCCCCCCTGAGCTCTCTGGTATCTCCCAGGTTGGGAACCACTGCATTAGACTACACTCGTGCATATCACGGACAGAAAGTCACCTGAAAGTTACTGCTCTTATGATTTGTTCAGAATGTATTGCGTCATTTTTGTCATAAATACCTGCACCGAACCGAGAGATTCAAAAACCAAAGACCAGAAAGGCTTCCAGCAGTTTATTCAACAAGCTGTGGAGCTTGAGTTGAAACTCATTTTACTTTTTTTTTTTTTTGAATGAACAAAAACCCCTTAATGACAATCAGAGGCCTTGTGTGGATTTGGGTTTTCAGTGGCTAAGAGAAAGCTTTCGAGGTTCACGAGTCTGTCAGCGGGTTTAAATATGGATAAACAGATACAAACATTTCATAGGGGGGGAGCAGACAGACCACATCTGCTCATTCCACCACATGAACCCACCCCTCCACCCACACACACACTCACTGAGTCATAACTTGCTGTGTTTTTAGCCATAGGGAAGTCCTTTATCCACATAACTAGATTAACTCACAGTGAGCCCTGATCAGCTTAATTTGGATTCAGCCTACTTACCCCTCCCTGGTCTGCCTGTCAGTGTGTCTGCATGTTCCTCTGTCATTCTGTCCATTTCAACGCGAAGATGTATGTCTGCAAGAGACTCTGTTTAACCGTCTCTCTCTGTCTCACCATTAATAAGGATTACCAGCAGCAAGTCACACCTCAGCCCATTTTTAGCCCCTCTGTCTCTCTCTCCTCTTGCAAAGCTCATTTCAGTGCACAGCTGTGTTGTTGTTTCATGAATAACATAAAAAATATTTTACCCCCACGATGAGCGGATGAATATATTACAGCTCTTGTTTGTTCCAAAAAGAAGTCGACTCGCTTCAGGTAGATTATTATGATTTTTCCTGCTTCTTATTTTACATGTAATGAACTCATTCTGTCTGCCAGTCTTGGCAGGGTGTCAATGCCATCTATTGACTGCAGTAGTCTCTCAGTGCTTTGGGTTGCTGAATCTTTAGGGTGCCCCGAGGGGTCTGACTGACAATACAACAACTGAGAGAATGGAAACTGTCAATTTCCTGAATTCAGCAAGTCTCCAAGAGTCAACCTTTTCTGCACACAGAGAATCTTATGCAAGTCGCACCCTCCTCTGACAGTTCACATGCTATTTCTGAATCAATGTCATGTGAAATGTTGTGCTAAACTCGAACATCCATGACACCATGGCTCCATTCAGTAATTTGTTTGTGTACAAGGCAAACCCAACGCATTGTAAAAGGCCATGAAAGGAAACCAATAAGCTTCACTCGATGAATGAATTTCAAAAGATTTTCTGAATCCTTTGACAGTTTAGTTTATGATTATAAAGAAATGTATGCTATCAAAACTCAGAGTGTCAAGAGCCCATGGAAATCTGAGTAAGAATAAATGTTCCCAACTATCAGGAGACATAGATGAAAAACTAATATTGTATTGTGGACCCCCCCCCCCCCCCCCCCCCCACACACACACACACACACACCCTTCTCATCAAACAGTGCATTTCAATTGTTTGGGCCCGAACCCGAGGAGAAACAAGTCTTGGTGTTTGAAGAAAAGTTTTAAAAGTCAAATGTTGAGGCAAGTTTTAGGATGTTTTTTCTTTAGCAATGTTAGCAGTTAACATACACAGCTAGCTTTAGCAGAAATACGCCTAATGAAATGCTGAGCTATGTTACTACAGTATTTAGTACTCACCGCCACCGGACGGGTCAGGTCACAGCCTGGTTTTCCTGCAGACCTGTTGCGGACTCCGTGTACCGAGGCAGCTTGCAACTACCCTCACAGTCAGGAGATGGACACCTGATGCTGGTGAGGCTCTCGGGGACTGCTTTGAATGGACAGATTGGAAATGGCACTGATGGAAAAAGATCAGAGCAGCATGAGCATTGACATACTTTGTTTTGGTTTTTTTAATGTTTGTTTTATGGGATTTTTATAATTTCATCTGCCAGACACCTGAAATTCCCTTCTGGGAGTAATAAAGTCCATTCTATTCTATTCTATTCTAATTTGTTAAATCCCATCGCAATAATCACATGAGAAGCTTGTCTTATTGAAAATGTCAGTGCTATGGTTAGTAATCAGAATGGCTGTTAACTTTTTCTATTATTGGATGGTAAAATGATTTACATGATCTTTGGTCAAAACCAGACCTGATTTAAACCCATATGAGAAAAGTTATTAAACCCTTGGATGACTTTTTTTTTTTTTTTTTTTTTAACCAATTGAAAAATGAAGTCATTTGAGAAGAAAAAAAAGAACTGCAATTCCATAGTTGTCCACTAGAGGCTGGTTTCAAAAGCAAATGAGTGCCCATTGAAACCCATCTTAAAATACCAGTTTTAACAACAGGATAAAAAGGTTTGATCTCTATAGATAAATGGAACGTCCAAGAAGAATAACTTTTTAAAATGCTAAACTTCCTCCATAAATAGGCGTAATTAAGGGTGCAGCTAATTACTGACAAAGCTGTATGTTGTAGCCAACATAGAGGATTCATCATTCATCTTGTCCATGCATTTCTTCTTTTTTTGTTTTTTTAAATCGGCAGTTAGAGCCAACAGACCAATATGGTCTTTTTTATGCATCCAAGCCTTTCAATGACAGTAAACATATTGGAAGTTCTTACTCAAAAGATGGGCCTTTAGACTAATGGCTACAGTGTACCCATCTGTACCCCACCAGCTAGCTTAATACCCTCAAAACTCTTTGTGGAAACTCTTCCACAAAAGCTTCATTTTTCAAGGCCAGTTGCTGCTCCTTGGGTAACATCACAAAAACTGCCTCCATTTTTTTTCCTGCTCGATGATTTCTACACTCAAATTTGATTTTACCAAACGTTTTCGATGCTGACTTGTAAAAAGACCTTTTGATGAAGGTGTTAGGGTAGATACGAGTGGCAAGGCGCTGACAGGCCGATTAAAGTTCACTTAAACTTATGTCTGTTATTTTTTTGACCTCCTCACGCTTGACCCTGGGTCAGCTGGGATTGGTTCCAGTTCGCTCTGGATGAGTAGTAGCCTTGAGCGACTGTCTGCACAGGAGGGAACATTTTGAGTTCACTGCCCTTGAGCTAGTATCCCTAAAGATCCACTCGTCAGGAGGAACTGGGAGAGTGAACACTTGAGAGATTTAAAGACACCTAAACCGTGGCTGTGACTTGAAAGCTTGAGCAGCGTTCACTGAAGTAAAGTTACAATGCAAAGAAAACTATCAACGCTAAAGTCTCTAGCTGGCAGGGATGGGCTGCCTCTCTGGTTCATTATACCAAAGTATGGAGGAAAAAAAAAACAGCAGGAAGAGGGCAAAAGATGGAGAAAGGGATGGACACAGAGTGGGAGGGGAGCGGGATAAGGAGGCACGAAAAGGAGAATTATATGAAGGGCCGGAGGGAAGGAAGAGAGCGATAGCAGGACAGAAGGCATGAGATGCCGAGGAAAAGAAGGGGGATAGAAATAATGAGGGATGGAAGGAAAGTGGGGATAAGAGAGGAGCGGAGGAGAGGGAGGGGGCAGCACAGAGAGCTGAGAGGAGCAGAGGAGGCACGGGGCCTGGGGGATTGCTGCGCGTTTATCCTCCTCTGCAGCAGGCTTCTGAAGCACTACCTCAGGAAAAGACTTTAAAGCAGGGTGGCTGCTGCTCCGTGCTGATCTGTTAATACCCACAGATACATGAGGCTTCAACATAGTACTCTGGGGGTGGGGTGGGGAGGGGGGGCAGTGTGTATAAGTCTGCATGCGAGTCTGTGTGTGGGTTTTTTTGTATGAGGTGTTCAAGGATCATATCGTTTCTCTGCAGACGTTATCCCATCCCCACCGCTGGCTTGTCTCGAACTCACCCGGAGACATGAAGTTACCGGAGCGATTAAAAGATTAGATTGAACCACCGTGTGGATGTGTGTCAGCGTTGTCACCTAAAGCTGCTGCAGTCAGGGAGATGGAGGGGGGGTGGGTTTAGGGGGGAGATGACTACCCTGTTTTAGGATCCTGTATAAATAGCCGTCTGCCTCGTGGGAATGGGCGTTAAACTCCCTCAGAGCCGCAAAAAAAAAATATATATATATATGTATACACACTGGGAGGTGGAGAGGTTACATGGGATTTGAGCTGACTGCTTTACAGAGGAACGTATCCCATCATCCCACAGGGATACACGATCAATTCAACTGAAATACCCCATGGGTGCATAAAGATGAAACGTTTTCTAGATCAGTTTCTTTGTGTTCAGACTTCCTATTTTTCTAGTCAGGTTCCTGATCCTGAGATTCTATGACCTGAATATGGCTGTGGTTCCTCAGGTTCTGTTTAAAAAAGTTTAAAATAAGTAAAAATTCCTCAATGAAGATAACACGAGTCATGAGTGCTGTGTCCAAATTCAGGGGGCTGCATCCTTCCAAGGACCTGCCTCCGAAGGCGTGCGCAAAGGATGTGTCAACCGTTGTTAAATTGGACAATCAAGTCTTCAGATTATTTCCTGGTTGCGTCAACAGATGGTCCCGCTCATACTATTACGTCATGATTCAAGTTCTTTATCCAATCAAAATGCTTAACTAAGCATAATGCTAATTTATGCCATATGCTAATAAATTACCAGCCTCAGGTTTTCCAATTCCCCTGAAGATTAACGTATCTGGCGTTGGATGTTCAAATGAGTAAAAACGGAGTATAAAGCCAATACTTAGATTTAACAGTGGTACCCATGCCACTTGATGTCACCGTTCTGTAATTTTCACTCCTCTTTTTTCGGACTGAGCAGCAGTTGGCAAAGCATCTTGGGATTTGGGAGGTCGTGAAGGATAGTAGCGGTGGGTCCTCCATTTGGAAATGAAGATGCCGCTAAGATCCATCCGTCAATCTCTCGCTGTGTTTTCCCCTCACTCATGAACGAGACCCCTTAGGAGGTTCACCACTGTGTAACTGACTGCGTGAGCAAAAAGTTCAGCAATTTTATAACTATGATTTTTGGCTAAAAATAAAAAAGTCTAATTTATAATTTTTTTTTTAATCCACAGTACATGATACTAAAAGATTCAGAGACTGTAAGTAGTGTTTTTGTTTGCCTGGAGTTTGATAAGCCATGCCTCCGATTGGTTGGTTCAGGACCATGTGATGGTGTAACCAGGAAGTGTTTATTGTTGTTATGTTTTTCCACGAGAATCAGTAAAGCTCTCAAAGTTATCCTTCTCCGTCTGGCTGATTCTTATTAAGCTAGCGTTCCAAGTACCACACATCAAACCCTCACGGTGCGACATTAATGGATGGCTGTGATCTCAGGGCCATGCCGCTCTGGGAAAATCACAAGCAGTGTCCATCACCCAGCAGTAGTTTGGTCGATCAGAGGGAGTAGGCGGAGGCAGGTCACTGTTTGTCTTGTTTTCTCCTGTTGAGAGTGAATAATTACAGTGACTGAACAAAGAAAGAAAAGATTAATGAATGTACTCAACGGAACGTCAACAATGAGAGCAAACGCAAAGATATCAACACAAATTTAACATTCTGATGAAAGCAAAAAAAAGTCACCAAGAATGCTTTTAAGGTGTGGTTTAAAAAAGCAATGCCTGCAATTACAACTCACTGCTAAAGAGCCTAAAGAGGGAATGAATCTTTCAAGGTTGATGCTTTTAGTTCAAACCCTTGTGAAATGAAAGTAACTTAGCAACATGACTTCTGGTTGTATGATTTCCAGTATATTCATGACACAACATTAAACTGAACCATGGTACTGACGTGAGGCTTGCAGACGGCCTTGGATCAACTGCTTGGTGTGCTCTCCTGGTTCCCATGCTCATCTCCTCACACAGGCCTGTGATGCTCCCCCCAGTGCAACACAGTCATATTTTCTGCATACCTTAACACTTGAAGAGTCCTCTGTGTTGTCAGGAGTACCATCACTCTGTATGTTACGTTCCTTATCTTATCCTGGAGTATCTTGGAGTACTTAGATGCCTGAATATGTCTTCTCCCAGTTGTTCAGTCACCTCCTCGATTTTGATGGTAGTGTTAGCAGCACTGACTCACTGTTTGTTTTCAGTTGTTGGTCCAAATGGGCTCTGATTTCCTCCTACAACCTTTACTGATGTTCAACTATTTTTTCATCATCTCTTCTTTAAGATCATCCATGCCATTGCCATATGCATTCATGTTTTTAGCAGTCGGAGTCACATACAGCATGTAAGGTCCATAGACCGTATGAAAAATGGATGTGGTCTCCTTGAGTCACCCGTCTCGTTCTGAAACAGAGTTTTGAAGCAAATCAGCTGGCGCGGCCATATTGGAAATGGGGGCAGGCTTTGAGTGTCCACCAAGGGGCAACATCTGGCGGAGTAAAATGAAGCCTATGCGGAAGGGCTAAAAGTTGCTGTTCATCCAGAATCCACTAGAGGCTGGCTGCAGAAAGACCGGAAGTCACGTACACATCAAGCCAAAAAAACATATTTAGAGCCTGGTTCAAAAAACGGCTTGGGTCTGAAACGCTAATCTTGCTATCGGCACACATTGTTCAGTGAGAGATTTTTTTTTAATTCAGTGGTTTAGACGATATTAGGATTACAAGTGTGTCCAATCAGAGACTCAGCTCAGCTCATGTGACTGACTGGCGCCCTATAGCTGTTAGAACGGAAGCTCAAAGTGTGCGTCATATCCAAGATGGCCCTGCCCAATGATTGGCTTCATTTGACTGTATCAGGACGGGTGACGTTGCAGAGACTACGTCCATATTTTGGTCAGTCTATGGTCTCCACACTAAAGGCTATTGTAAATGGTTAATGGACCAGTACTTATATAGCGCAGTCAAAGCACTTTACACTGCTAGTCTCATTCACCCGTCCACACCATTGATGATAGAGAATTCCATAGTCATCATCAGTTTTTGTTCTAACCAATCCCAACAGGGGGCGCAATTTGGGGTTCAGTGTCTTGCTCAAGGACAGTTTGACATGTGACTGCAAGAGCTGGGAATCAAACCCTCGACTTTCCAACTAAGAGATGATGACTCTACCACTGAGCCACTGTGCTATATGGCGCCCGTCAGTCAGTGACTGGGCCAATACACAATCGTAATATCTTAAAAACTGCTGGGTTAGAAAAAAAACTCAATGGACTAATTCATTTGGGAAATTAGCGATTCAGACGGGGGACTTTTTTTTTGTACCAGGCTGTAAACATGTTTACATGACTTGGTGTGAATGTGACCATCCAACCTCAAGCAGCCACTTGACGAACTGCAGATTTTAGCATTCCTGCACTCTCTCATATTTTTAGAGCGGAAGTTAACGCCTTCTAAGGCCTCATCTTCCGTTCTGTCGCCACTGTTCACCTGCACAGTTTTCCTCACTTTCCTTTTTATTCTTCTTCAAGTTTCTGCTTCAATACTTCTCTGAGACATGACTCACTTCTTTTTCCTGTCGTCCTCTCTCGTTGTTCTTTGAATTAGAGTCACTCCAGCTGTGTATGAAAAACTGAATTAAGGGGTACTGTGTCCATTGATGTAAGAGCTCCTTTCTTTGCTGCCATAATTGTTACCACTGACTTCTTGTGTGGTCTAGAAAATAAGAGAGGAACCAAGAAAATGAAAGAATTAAACTGAAGATACTTTATAAACATGAACTTGTGACCCCGAAGTTAGAGTAACAAAAATAAGGATGAAGGAAGAATGTGACAGGAATGTAAAAGAAACTAGTGTGGAGGCGGTGAGGAGAGCTCACCATGTTGGTGTTTGATCAAGATAAGCTCAAAGACTGTCTACGGCTCTGTGCCAGTGTTCAGCAATAATCTCTAAAAGCTCCCTTTTGTTCTCTTCTACAAACTGTTTGACTTCTAATCACGCTTAGAATCGAGAAATCCTAAATGCCCTGCATGAGCCTGGCCTACACGCTGGAACATTTGGTACATTTCAGACATCGCTCTCTAACATCAGTGTTTTCATTATGAGTGTGGGGCCTGATAAGCCGGAGAAGTGGTATCGTGTATCCTCTTGGGAGATCGAAGTGACTCTGATCCGTCTAATTGATGGCTTGAGTGTTATCTTAATTTGTTTATTGACTTCTAAATCAGTTTTCTCACTTCATATTACTGTTTCAAATTGAGTACTTGTTTGTCTTTCCTTTGAAACACATTAAAACCGCATTCAGCGCACAAGCTGTTCAAGCTGTGAAAACATGCATTGTCATTGCTTTGTGTTTGAATGTTTCTGCTCACGCTCACTTGATCATGCCATTCTAAGTTAAATGTGCTCTGCTGGTTCCTGGTAGACTGTTAGTTGGGTCTTATCGACCTGGGCCACTTATCCGCCTGATGAAAATCACCTGTGTTCGCAGATAACATGACAGGCTATTAGAAAGACGTGCTTAAGCAGGCGTGTGATACAGCCTGCTGTGGTCTTTAATGATGATGTAAACAGCAGTGGTACCGGGTCACTGCTCTGTGGTACAAACACAGAGTGTCTGCAGCTTGTGTCTTTACTTAATGTGTGACGTGATGTGCTGCTGGCTCAGAATAAGTTCCATTAAAACAAACACATCCTGCACTTTTATAAGATAATACAACAGTGAAGAATACACATGTATTTTAGTCAAAGATGCATGAGTTGCATTGGTTCTACTGAGGAACAGATGTCACATAAAAGTTCCTGTGAGAACTTTCTAAGTGATCTTGAAAAAGTCTCACTTCTAGATATCTGCCTGATCATAATCCACAATTTAAACAAGATTATCAGAACCATTATAGGTTATTTCTAAATGCTATTTCTTAGCTTCCCAAATGGAATGGACAGGACCGGATTAATTTATAGCACGTTGAAGTCTCTATGACAACACCACCCCGGCTGATGAAGTTTAGTTGTGAGAAGAGAGATCTGTGTTTTTCTTGGCTGAGATTAATTTAGTAGTGATGGTGGAGACTGGAGCTGAACTGTCAAACAGAAAAAAGACAGAAGAGCAGAAGAAAGCTAAACGGGAGAGTGATAAAGCACAAGCTAAAGGCTAAAACATGAGCTAAACTGTTTGTGATGATGTTCATTACAAACCACATGCAGCAGTTATTCTGCAGTGATTTGATCAAACTTGAGATTCTGTCAATGAAATGAAGAGTGAGGTTACGTTAGCTCTGATTGGTAGATGAGCGGGACATAATCAGGATTCGCTAAGGTTACATGTTAGCCTCCGGATTTATTTCATTTTTATTCTCTGGCTTTTAACCCAGCTTTAGACTTGGCTCCTGTTTTTAGTGTTTATATGGGTTGTTTTTTGTTTTCAAGTAGTTTTATTGTAAAAACAATGCAATTATTTTAGTGATATTCTTTCTTTCTTTCTTTCTTTCTTTCTTTCTTTCTTTCTTTCTGTATTTCTTTCTTTCTGTATTTCTTTCTTTCTTTCTGTATTTATTTCTGTATTTATTTCTGTATTTATCTCTGTATTTATTTATATGCCTTCATGTACAGCACTTTGTTTCAGCCGTGGTTGTTTTTAAAGTGCTCTATAAATAAAGTTGAGTTGAGTTGAGATACGTCTCAGAGCATCGGGCTGCGAGAAGCGCTAAACTAGCCGACTACTAAACTACAGAACAAACTGACAAAGTCTACTCGTTGTCAAGTTTTAAACAACAGTGCTGTGTAACTGTTGATAAGTACCTTACCTCGTCACGTTGTATCCAGTAAAAAGTTGTCTTGAACAAAGAAAAGTAGTGTTAAAAGAAGATCTGATCTCCATTCATTTCCAAAACAAACACACAACTTGTTAAGAGTCATGACATCACAACGGTGTGTGCATGTTTCCAGCCAAAAGGTGTCACTGCAGTCCACTTCAGACAGATAGTCCTCACAGCCTCCTTAAGGTAGTCATTCAGATTCAGGTTCAGTTTGGTTATAAATTAGAAAAGTTTAACTGAAGGCATTTTCAATGAGTAATAAATACTCAATAAGATACATTTCAGGGATTTTTTTTATTTATACTGTAGGCCTGAAATGATGGTCATGCTGTGTCTGATCTGAAGCCCAGATATCTGCCACTGGTTGAGGCTGGAGTTCCAGTTACTGGTGATCTTTGCGATAAGGTCTGGCTGCGTCCTATTTCTGTCTGATGCTGGAACTGTGACGCATCATTGCACCATAGGGAAAATCGAGCGGGACAGGAAGTCGTGCACGAAAACTACCTAAAAACACCCAGTGACTTTCAAAATAAACCAGATCATATTTATCTTGACTACAACAACAAACAGACATAATGAGCAGAGCCAGACCAGCAGTCAACAGGAGAGGATCATTATTGGGGTGGGAAGTTCGGGAACTCGTCGATCTGTGACTCTGGCTGTCCGTCAGTCCTATGGCTTGCTGGACTGAACACACAGCTGGTGTGAGTTGGATGAGTGCAGTCAACAAGTAACAGTGTAGCTGCATTGGATAAGTGGTAGAGTTGTCGCCCCACAATCAGAAGGTTGTGGGTTCGATTCCAGCTCCTGCAGTCACATGCCGAAGTGTCCTTGAGCAAGACACTGAACCCCAAGTTGCTCCCACTGTTGTTCAGTGGTGTATGAATGTCGTGTGAATGTTAGCTATAGCTGATGGTCTGATTAGCTTAAGTCGGCCATCTGTGTGAATGTGGTGTGATTGGGTGATTGAGGCTAGCAGTGTAAAGCGCTTTGAGTAGTCGGTAAGACTAGAAAAGCGCTATATAAGTACTGGTCCATTTTTACCATTTACTACCCAGAGATAAACAAGCACAGACGACAGAAGGGACCTTGTTGTAGAGTTTGACCCAGAAGGAGCAAACAAAGGTTGGCGCTAGCTCTGCTTGTGTTAGCCACATAATACACACCATTTTGAACTCATGGACGATGAATCTGTGTTTTGCCATGTTTAATAAATTCTCCTCAACTTTGACACTTTTTGGTGTTTTCTTACTTTTGAACTAGCCAGTTACAATTAAAACTTCTGTTTAAAATAACGAGGTTGTTTTTCGCTTAAGGATATCCTTCATACAGTCACTACTAGTTTCTGACACCTGATAGAAAAAGCTTGTAATATCTTATATATGGTTTAAAAAAGGCCTCATTTGTTTGTGTTTTTCAAACAGCCACCAGCACCTTCTGTCTCCATGATTAAAGGCACAACAGTATGTAAAGGGTTTGGAGCAATCTGATGAAAGTTTCATGGGCTTTGGTTATCTTTTGAGCTGTTGCCATTATTTATGCCGCAGCTCAAGCACTAAAATATTGAAACTCTTGCACACAGAATAATATTTGAAGGACTGTGTGTTATAAAAGGTGGCCTTGACGACTTTTTTTTCCCTTCTCTATGGCAACTCTAAGGCTCTGTATTCCTACAAAGTTTGCTGAAATCTCCCCATTGCCACATTTCTTTACAAGTGTTAAGCCTGCAGAAAACTGCACATACCAAAGAGTTGTTACTCATCCTCTTAGAGGCCAGAAAAATTTGTTTACTTTCACATTTTCCGTCAGCCGAAACTCAGCCTAGTTCAAATGGCCTCTGTGCCAATGAGTTCCAAGAGATTTTGAATAATGTTCAGAAGAATTAATGCGCCTAAATCCTGCAGCTTCATCTTTTTGACAGAGCCCAAGGCTTATAATCTAGACTTGCACTGACACAACGAGTTATTCCTGAGATAGGTGTTTTTAAGATGCCATCTACGTGGTGAAGTTTTTGTGCTTAGACTCAAGCAAACCTGTAATTAACACAGTTAAATACCTGCACTGCAATCTCGGGAGATCCTTGCATGTTGCCGTCAAGGTAAGGGAGGTGGAGGTGGTGTGGAGATGGAATGTGGGTAATTAAATGAAGATTGGAAGCGATTGAATTATCTCCTGGGTGAACACAGTACCCCGTTTTTTCTTCCCTCCTCCATCCTTCAGACTGTAGACGAGCCTCTGAGATGAAGATGACAGTCAGAGATGTTTTTTTTAACCAGTTTAACTCCTGCCTTATAGCTCACTCTTGCTCTCTCCAGACCGACCGAGGTTATTTTTTTCCCTCCTGACGCTTCTTTCATCCTTTACAGAGAAACCATTATTTCTCTTTACTCCATTAGCAAATTGCCTCCCTCGCTTTCTCTCCTCCTTATTTTCACCTCCCCTCATGCCCCTTAGCACTGCAGTTAAAAAATCTAACAATGGAATATGCTCACTTAAAAACAACCAAGTTTACTCTGGGGTCTGTTTTATTTTGCAGAAGTTGGAGAGGAGCCAAAGAGCACAGAGAGACTGATGTCTGATGGCATGGTAAAGACAACCTGAAGGACCCAGGAGCCATCATTCGCAAAGAGTGGCAGCAAGGTCATCCGGCTGAGGGATGGTGAGTCTGTTATTTGCATATGCCGTGGGCTATGAAGTAATAAGGTCTGCGAAGCGCCTTCACTTTAATCATTTGAAAAAGTGGACGGACCATCGTTGGTAAAGTGACCACAGACTGTTTGATTTGCACACAGCTATTATCTGGTGACAGCATGCACTGGCCCAGCTTTTGATGACCACAAAGAACACAACTATCGGCTTTTATCGAAGGCTGTTTTAAGGATTCAGCTCTCACAGGCCATCAGGGTTTCTGCAGGTTTCAGCAGGTCAAATTTAAGACTTTTTTTAATTTTTTTATTTTCTTTTTTTTTGCCTTTAATCATGAAGACAGGGCAGTGGATAGAGTAGGAAACCACAGGGTGAGAGTGGGGAGTGACCTTGGAAAGTTGTCACAGAAACTCGGGTTGCCCACTCAAGGGTTTTCAACATATGGAGCGTGAGCTACACCACTCGGCCATCTGTGCTTCACCTTGAATGAAATTTAAGACGGTGGTTAGGGGATCCTGTAGAGCTTATGTATCACTTAATGAGACCCATTCAAGTTTACTTTTTTATTAAAAAAAACATAAAGGGATACCCAGTGCCCTTTGGTCCAATCACTGTATGTACAAATGCAGTTTAACTGCATGTGCTAAGCCATTAAGGTGCTGTACTTACAGCTTGCTGTATTTACCTGAATATAAGACAAGGTTTTACGTTATAAATAATGAGAAAAAGTGGGATCGTCCTTTAATTGGGGTCTAACTATTAACACATGCTGATAGTTGTCTAGAGTCGCTACACCACCGAACAGCAGAGGGCGCCAGGGTTTTGTAAAGTCAGTCACCTCACTGTGGCTGCGGTGATCTGTCAATCACAGCAGAGATGCAGCAACAAGAGATGAAACATGGAGAGATGATCGTCCAGAGCAAAGTGGATCAAAAGTTGGGCAAGTTAACAAACAACTGAGGCGAAGTTATGATGTTAATTTTAAGATAATTATGCTCAATGCAGCAGAAAATATGGAGTTATAGAGTGTAATGTCTGAAGATGGCGCATCCATAAAGACCATCTGAAAAATGTTAACTTTAAAAGAAATCGTGGTCCTTAAAGCGGCCATTTCCAAGAGACTGACAGGAGGGTGTGTGTGTTAGCTAGCCAGTCATGTATTGTCTACAGCAGGAGTAAACCTGCTGCCAATCCTAGCGTTTGGAAATCAATTTGTTAAACCAACCAAATCCTGTCCTGCTGTTCTGCCCGCCTCCTGCGCGTACATTTTTGCGGCATTCACTAGCCCTGATTCAATGAGCATAACTGAGAGGGATCCAAGTATGCTGGAGAATGGCAGAAAAACTACCTATACCCAGATTACTGGTAACGTAGTGCAAACAAAAACACAATGTGCTGAGGACCGATGATCATATGACTGAGAATCAGTGGTGGTCGTGCATGTGAGTGGGGGTGTTGTTTTGGAGGAGCTCCTAGTGTGGGATGGCGGGGGTTAAACAGAGTCCTGAGGAGATGCTACATTCAAATTCATGCTAGTTTTCTGCGACTACCTACCCTGCTTTAAACTTAATAAAAAAATGACTAACTTACATACCACTCTTACTACTGTGCTTTTAAGGTGGACTTGCTGGTTTTTGCTCCTTCAATATTTGATTGCATAGGACAGATCTACCTGTGATCGCTCTCCATGGTACTGACCAAAGAGTGGCACTCTAACGCTTTTCATTTATCAGAGGCTGTATGTGTGGCGACATTAACAACGGTTAAATCAAAGACAAAAACTCTAGTGTTTCTCAAATAAAGAAGAGCATCTAACAATAACAAAAGGAGAAGTGACAAAATGTCAATGTTCCTCTTTAAACCAGAAAAGAAAAAGCCCCATGCTAAACCAGAAAAGTTTAGCATGGGGCTGTTGACCCTGCTCACCTTGTCCAGATTGTCTACAGCAGTCTCATTATAAATAAACCAGCTCTTTATACATCATTATCTACTTGTCAAGCTGTTTTATTATTGTTTAAGTGATCATAGATTAAGATGAAGTGATTTACAAACCAAAATCTAGCATTAGCAGCATATAATCAAAGCTAAATTCCTACTAAATTCCTATTACTAGGATCCATTAGTACCAACCAAACTATTATATTCTCAACATTAGTATGCACAACAGCTTCGTTTCATTTGAGGTAATCAGCACTTCAGTACCATAATAAAAGAAGTCAGTAAGTTAAAGCTGAGTACATTAAAGGCGGTGAGGGAGAATGTATTTCTAATCTATGCATCACTCAATATTCTGCCCTCATTTGTGGTGCATTACAGTTCGTGTTCTGCCAGTGACGGGGATAAGCAGCCATCCAAAAAGTGCTGAGTCAGCCAGCTTAAATCCCTCGCAGACCACTTCTTGTCTTTCACATGTCTGGTCCCGTGTCAGGTCTTTAGATATCAGGGTTAATATCTGACTGAAGGATCCAATCTGTAAGATTATGTGTTTGATGTTGTTTACAGCATCTCCCTTCAGATGTAATTGAATGTACTGCATGGTATAATCTGATACATCCGGGGGTGATGTTGTGCAACTGTGTCATCTCTCGTGTGTGTGCGTTTAGTGTTCATAACCTTAGATACCTTAAAGGCTTTGAAAATATCCCACAATGCTAAACATGCTAATGGAAGTATTTTCAGTTTTTATCCGTCCAAGTTCGTGCCAATTAAAGCGAGTATTTTACGTTAGTCGTTTTTTTTTATGGGAGCAGGAGATCATGGGTGAGAACATTTAACACCACACTCCTCATTTACCACAACCTGAAGCATCTGACACTTACTCTTGACATATACATTAACATTTGAGTCTGATGCTGCCGTGCAGAGTGATGAGTGAGCGGGTCCAGTAGGGGTTCAGTGTCAGGCTCAAGGACAAGGCTGCTGCTGGGACTCGAAGTGATTAAATCAGTCCGAATACAAACAGATGCCGCGAACAAAAAGTCTGCGGGACATTTTACGCACTGATCATATTTTAAATATTATGTGTATTTGTTTCTTACTAAGGTGATGCCTCATACGTCTGTGGCCATATCTTAGAGGCAGCCATGTTTGCAAAGCGGACAATGATGTTCGACTTTGATTTGGAGTCCTTCCAATGCAGCGTGTGAAAGGCTGAGATGTTTTTACTGTCAATGGACATGTTTTGATTTTCGAAGAACTGAATGAGTTGTTTCTCTAAAGTTTTTTCCAGGTCTTCAATCTTTTTATCCTTTTCTTTGAGAAGAATTTTAAGTTGTTTCACCTCATTCATCAGCTCCAACTGTTTAGTTTGTTTGGCGAGTTTGCTTATCTCCTCTGTCATAAAGTTCAAGGATTTCTTTATTTCCTCCATTTCTTCCTCGATCTCGTTACCACCATGTCTCGTCTTTGGTGCCATTTCTTCTTTTTTTAACTTAGTTTTTTTTAATTGTTTTATGGCTTTTCTGCTGAGCAGATCAGACTGTAAGCATGCAGACGATGTTAGTTAGCTTAGCATCCAAGACAGCTGAATGCAAGCCTAGTTCAGTCAAAGGGAAGAAAAATGTCACCATCAAAATGTTCTCAGTCTGGCCTGAAAAAAAAAAGACCTAAAAATGTGAGAATTATGCTATCAGGGAGTTTTTCCCGGAAAACCAGCAACACAGCACCTTAAGAAAACTGCTTTACCACTCTAACGGTCTGTAATGATGTCATAGTAAGAGACTCAAAGGATGATGTTTACGCAAGCAGCAACATCTAACCTTGAAAAAATGTAGTGTAAGTGTAACTGGGGGGCACATTTCCTTGTGGCAGATGCTAAATGTTGAAATGCTGAGCCCTAACCCTAACCACACCAGTCAGCTGTGTGGTTTCCATGGTGATGGGGGGCTGAACTTAACTTTAGTGATGCTCACCAGTCCTATTTATTCCTCTTTTTGGAACCCTAACCCTTATGACATCATTAGCTGTGTGGCCTTATGACATCATTAGCTGTGTGGTTTCCATGTTGACGGGACATTTACATTCATTGTAACAGCCCCCCCCCCCAAAAAAAATGTTTGAAATGAAGGAATATTTTAAAAAGTACATGGGTTAGAAATTTGAAGGCTGTGAAAAGTGCCCAAAAAAAAGAAAAAAAAAAAACTGGAAGAATCCATCTAATTCCTGAATACCCATGGTACCATGGCAGTTGTCGGTTTTTCTGTTTATGTCGCTATGGAGACCACAAAGCTGATGATGTTAGCCTAACTGTCATACTCACTCTAATAACCGTCTTTCAGCGACCAGAAAGCAACAAAATGAACAATATTTAGAGGTGGAGTCATAGTGTTGTTTTGAAACAAGTTCACACTGAGCCTTGTCTAGCATTAATGTTGGTCCTAGAAGCCAAAGAGTCGCCATTAACACCCATGTAAACACACTGCACAATTAACCACAATTACAGTCTAGACCATTGTTTGTGCTTCAAGGAGAAAGACCGGTATGTCTTTTGTGTTACGAGGCGTTGTCGGTTGTCAAAGAGTACAATCTGCGGCGGCATTTTTTTTGTAAAATGCTACATCCGTCATACATGTTCTAAACAGCTAACAATTGTTGATTTTACAGCAATTAAGCCCATTTTAACTTTGACAAAAACATTTTGAACAAATTAATGTCATAACTTGTGTTTTATGTCATTTTCTATTTTCACTTGGATAGTTTGATCCTTGTTTGATGGAGTTATGTGGGTTTCATAAGCTCACAAATTAAAAGGATTTATGTTATAACAGAGCAACAAGCAAACATATTTTTTTATGCAACTGTGTTTGTCACTTGAATAAGTAATAAATTCAGGTTTTTTGACATTAAGGAGTATTATGTTTATTTCACAATAAATTCGATTACATTTACTTACATTTATAAGTTACATCTGGCCCTTTAAGGACAGCCATCAGGCTGACGTGGCCCTCGGTGAAAATGAGTTTGACACCCCTGGTCTAGACCATGTGACAGCTTTGGTCTGAACACACTGTCGGAGGGACTGAGCTGGGAGGCTTGAGGCCTGCCTCACTGTGAACTCTTTGCCTGTTTCGGATAAACCTAAAGTTTGGCAAAGTTTGCATTTCCAATATCATATGGTGTCAAAACCTCTCTTCAGGAACCAATGGGTGATGTCACTGTGACAACATCAATGTTTTATACAAGTTTCTGTTAATGCTTCAAATTTTAACACTAGGCTAGGCTAGGCTAGGCTAGGCTAATATCTCCATTGTATTTTAAATAACCGCGATTCCAAAAACAAACGCTTACCGTTTTGACTTTTCTCTGCCGTCATGCATCGTGCTAAAAATAACATCATGTCAAATGTTACAAGAGGGAAAAAATAATAATTCTTGTGTCAAACAGGGTTCAACAGCAGCAGCATTTGTACTCATCAAAACGGGAGCTTCAGTCGACTGAAAGCTGCATCCTCAGAGATACAAAAAGAGGATTTAACATCTGATTTGTTTGCCTTTTTTTTCCCCCAGTTTTTCTTTCACCCCGCAGAGGATCTGCAGTTCAAAGAGGTAGACTAGTGAAAAGTATGTCACTGGTACCAAGCCAGGATAAGGTATTACTAGCTTTAAATCCTTCAGCGCTGATCAAAACCAGACTCGGTGCAGTCACAGAGAGACCGGCACAGACAACATCCCCCAGCTGCTAACACAAACAAGCTCATGCTTTCACGACAATAACTTGAACGGTAACACCAACAGCGGTGACCTTTGCATCTCGGCTCGTGGGCCAGATGACAGACAGCGGTGGATCACTCCATGTGGCTTGGGATGCTGTCGTACTGTAGTCCCTCTCTTTCATCTCGCTGTCTTTCTCTTTTTTATGTTTGAACAACTGCAGTGTTATCAATAATGCATCAGCAAACAAGTCCAAAAAGATGTTATGATGTTTCACTATTTTTGCCTCGCTGAAGTGGTTGCTGTACTTTGTTTGCAAAGATTCAGCCCCCTGAACTTTGAGGTGCCTCT